>JABJUM010000079.1:0-299346 GCA_016169955.1 Phytophthora vignae f. sp. vignae | reverse complement strand
GCCGTTGTTGGCGATATTGGCATAATGTTCAAGACGATTTAACCAGTTCAGGGATGAAGAAGAGGAAGTGGTAGAAAGTGATAGCATGGATACATTTCGAAGAGGTCCCCTTGTAAGAGCATTTATGACTGGGCTTTCAGCGACACGCGACTGTGCGCGAGGTCGGGGGAACTAAGGAACGATCAATTCAGTTTCGCTTGCCGTGCTGCCAATATATATCTACATGCCAAGTGCGCGGAAGGGTTCATGCCCTTCCATAATTGATAGTATGTACATTAATCGATTACACATACAACCATAAGATCAGTCGCGTTGGTTTAGATCCCCCTAGCGTTAATATAAACTCAACACGAACGGGAACAAGTTCAGTTGGCGATGTTGACATAATGTTCAAAACGAATGGACGATTTTTGGCTCTCTCTCTATATATATTAATGTATATAGCCAAGCGCAAAATAATATGATGTACACAGTTGACCGACCTTGGCTAGTTCCACGCTTTACTACTTCTACTCCGAACAATTCTGATGGAGCGGTATGGCATGTAGAATTGTTATCTTAATCGAACGGGCACTTTCTTTGACTAGAGTTGACCCTTTTTACAAACTTTGTGTGCACTTCATACAAAAGTGCTTCATACAAAAGTGCAGTTTGTCATTCCTCGTTATATTTTTCTTTACCTGTCAGTACGACTGATTCAATTACATGTAGTTCAGATTTCTTGTAAAATTCACTCTGTCAGCTTCACTCATCCTTCATTCAAGTCGTTTTCAGGGGTTCGAAGGCCTGCACCTTGGGGGTCTACTTCCGTTGTTTCTTTGGAGGCGCACCATGACCTTCGCCCTTGTGTGCCTTGCGCTTTGCCGTTTCCGACGCTGGTGTTGCATTCACCACATCCTCGTCTGTTGCGCTTAACGCCCGCGGCGGCGTGTCGACAGAAGTGTCGACAGCAGTCCCGCTCGTGTGCTGAGAACCGTCTTCCGACTGCTCTTCTGTCTCGGATACGGCCTGAAGAACAGCATGATGAACTAGTTCGGCGTTAGAAGTTGGAGGGGAGGGTTCATGGCGTGCTTGGCCCACATTGGCAGGAAGGCCAATGCCTAGGGGCTGTGCGTGAATAGGAGCATGAAGCTGCATGGAGCCAACCGGGTTGCCGTACAGGAGACGTAGGGAGTGCACCATGCTGCTGCTGCAGGCGCTGCTGCTTTGCTTCCATTGGCTGAGTAAAAAACACCACCCGCGCATACTCAAACCACGATGCGGATGTTTTTTACTCGAAGAGACGCCCTGAAACTGTCACCCGGTGACAGCTCTGAGGGGTCGCCGTAACAAAAGTCGAGAAACCTGCTGGCTTTCCGCGCAGTCGCATGCGTTTTATTTCTATTTGGATGGGTTCATCTTTCTAAAGCATAGTAAGCTCAAGTGAGCCCGGAATCCATATTTGCGCGACCCTCTCATTGGCTGCTGACGGTTCGGCGCTGCAACTTAAGTAAGGAAGTTTTTGTGACCGCACGTTGCCACTCAAGTTTAATTTCGGTGGTGCGACGCTATGTTGAGTGTGGAGTGCATGAACTTGAGCGGGAGAGTACCGTTGTTGCCTGCTCAAGTAGGCAAATGTATCGAGTACCTAACCTGGGAAATGTTGACACGAGTCTACGTTTCTAAATTCTATCGCAAATTTTTTTTTCGTCGTCCCATGCGAGTCGCCAAGTATAGCGGGGGCAAGTGAGCACGATGTGGTGTGCCTGCACACAGGTGTTTTTTACGTTAGAAATTGCGAAAAGCATAGTGAAGCTAAATGAAGCGCTCCCGAGCGCGACCATACTGAAACCCAGTGTTTCTTTCATTTAAAACATTCACAAATTTGGCGAACCGACTCTGCGAACACCCTGTGCTCTCAGCTTAAGAGCTGAGAGAACAGTAGCGCTGCTCGAGTCTCTACGAGCCTCTTCGCGCACGATATCTCTCAGCTCACTAAAAGCAAAAAAAGGCAATTAGCTTACTTATAATAAGTGGTTCATACCCTTCCATAATTGATAATATGTACATTAATCGGTTACACATACAACCATAAGATTAGTCGCATTGGTTTAGGTCCCCTAGCGTTAATATAAACTCAACACGAACGGGAACGAGCTCATATGCGTTCTGTTGGCGATATTGGCATAGACAGCGACACTTTGTACAATATCTCAGCTTCTAGAAGGAGTTGTCGGATGAGACTTAGATATGTTCCTCCAATCAGATTGCTTTAAACGCGACATATGACGCGAGCTCGGATTTCCCATTGGGTAGGGTGGCTCCCATACAAATATGTCGAATTGGCACCGCGACAAAACTTTGGGACAAATGTTTATCTTGATTAAAGTATAGGTGCATGTGATGGTGAGGTCCACCGAGGCCAACTATTTGCAGTTTTGGGCATAAGAAGCAGCATGAAGCGCGCATTACGGGCGTCAAGCAACACTTGAGGATCCGCTGTGGTAACTAGGACTACAGAGGTGAAGTATAAAATGACAGACAGAAAGATGAGCTGTCTCGAGTATGTATCTGGGCCCTCACGACACAATACGGACATGATATTACCGTTAATGCGTATTTTAATACAAATCCTATTGGTTAGTGCCCTTCGTATTTTGAGGAGCTCCTGAAGGCCTCTAGAGCGCAATAGGAGAGTAAGGAGGCACTCAAAGTTGATAAACTATAAGTACACATTGTGTTGACTCGATTTGGGCACCAGGGGTGCACCCCCTCACGCTCACTACCCACTTAAGGGCGACTGGCGACCTTGTTTTACTTGATCCTGATAGTTAACGTGACCTCACCATCACAGGCACCTATACTTTAATCAAGATAAACATTTGTCCCAAAGTTTTGTCGCGGTGCCAATTCGACATATTTGTATGGGAGCCACCCTACCCAATGGGAAATCCGAGCTCGCGTCATATGTCGCGTTTAAAGCAATCTGATTGGAGGAACATATCTAAGTCTCATCCGACAACTCCTTCTAGAAGCTGAGATATTGTACAAAGTGTCGCTGTCCCAAACCTTTTGTCGCGCAGTATAATGTTCAAGACGATTTAACCAGTTCAGGGATGAAGAAGAGGAAGTGGTAGAAAGTGATAGCATGGATACATTTCGAAGAGGTCCCCTTGTAAGAGCATTTATGACTGGGCTTTCAGCGACACGCGACTGTGCGCGAGGTCGGGGGAACTAAGGAACGTTCAATTCAGTTTCGCTTGCCGTGCTGCCAATATATATCTACATGCCAAGTGCGCGGAAGGGTTCATGCCCTTCCATAATTGATAGTATGTACATTAATCGATTACACATACAACCATAAGATCAGTCGCGTTGGTTTAGATCCCCCTAGCGTTAATATAAACTCAACACGAACGGGAACAAGTTCAGTTGGCGATGTTGACATAATGTTCAAAACGAATGGACGATTTTTGGCTCTCTCTATATATATATTAATGTATATAGCCAAGCGCAAAATAATATGATGTACACAGTTGACCGACCTTGGCTAGTTCCACGCTTTACTACTTCTACTCCGAACAATTCTGATGGAGCGGTATGGCATGTAGAATTGTTATCTTAATCGAACGGGCACTTTCTTTGACTAGAGTTGACCCTTTTTACAAACTTTGTGTGCACTTCATACAAAAGTGCTTCATACAAAAGTGCAGTTTGTCATTCCTCGTTATATTTTTCTTTACCTGTCAGTACGACTGATTCAATTACATGTAGTTCAGATTTCTTGTAAAATTCACTCTGTCAGCTTCACTCATCCTTCATTCAAGTCGTTTTCAGGGGTTCGAAGGCCTGCACCTTGGGGGTCTACTTCCGTTGTTTCTTTGGAGGCGCACCATGACCTTCGCCCTTGTGTGCCTTGCGCTTTGCCGTTTCCGACGCTGGTGTTGCATTCACCACATCCTCGTCTGTTGCGCTTAACGCCCGCGGCGGCGTGTCGACAGAAGTGTCGACAGCAGTCCCGCTCGTGTGCTGAGAACCGTCTTCCGACTGCTCTTCTGTCTCGGATACGGCCTGAAGAACAGCATGATGAACTAGTTCGGCGTTAGAAGTTGGAGGGGAGGGTTCATGGCGTGCTTGGCCCACATTGGCAGGAAGGCCAATGCCTAGGGGCTGTGCGTGAATAGGAGCATGAAGCTGCATGGAGCCAACCGGGTTGCCGTACAGGAGACGTAGGGAGTGCACCATGCTGCTGCTGCAGGCGCTGCTGCTTTGCTTCCATTGGCTGAGTAAAAAACACCACCCGCGCATACTCAAACCACGATGCGGATGTTTTTTACTCGAAGAGACGCCCTGAAACTGTCACCCGGTGACAGCTCTGAGGGGTCGCCGTAACAAAAGTCGAGAAACCTGCTGGCTTTCCGCGCAGTCGCATGCGTTTTATTTCTATTTGGATGGGTTCATCTTTCTAAAGCATAGTAAGCTCAAGTGAGCCCGGAATCCATATTTGCGCGACCCTCTCATTGGCTGCTGACGGTTCGGCGCTGCAACTTAAGTAAGGAAGTTTTTGTGACCGCACGTTGCCACTCAAGTTTAATTTCGGTGGTGCGACGCTATGTTGAGTGTGGAGCGCATGAACTTGAGCGGGAGAGTACCGTTGTTGCCTGCTCAAGTAGGCAAAAGTATCGAGTACCTAACCTGGGAAATGTTGACACGAGTCTACGTTTCTAAATTCTATCGCAAATTTTTTTTCGTCGTCCCATGCGAGTCGCCAAGTATAGCGGGGGCAAGTGAGCACGATGTGGTGTGCCTGCACACAGGTGTTTTTTACGTTAGAAATTGCGAAAAGCATAGTGAAGCTAAATGAAGCGCTCCCGAGCGCGACCATACTGAAACCCAGTGTTTCTTTCATTTAAAACATTCACAAATTTGGCGAACCGACTCTGCGAACACCCTGTGCTCTCAGCTTAAGAGCTGAGAGAACAGTAGCGCTGCTCGAGTCTCTACGAGCCTCTTCGCGCACGATATCTCTCAGCTCACTAAAAGCAAAAAAGGCAATTAGCTTACTTATAATAAGTGGTTCATACCCTTCCATAATTGATAATATGTACATTAATCGGTTACACATACAACCATAAGATTAGTCGCATTGGTTTAGGTCCCCTAGCGTTAATATAAACTCAACACGAACGGGAACGAGCTCATATGCGTTCTGTTGGCGATATTGGCATACACCGCGCGACAAAAGGTTTGGGACAGCGACACTTTGTACAATATCTCAGCTTCTAGAAGGAGTTGTCGGATGAGACTTAGATATGTTCCTCCAATCAGATTGCTTTAAACGCGACATATGACGCGAGCTCGGATTTCCCATTGGGTAGGGTGGCTCCCATACAAATATGTCGAATTGGCACCGCGACAAAACTTTGGGACAAATGTTTATCTTGATTAAAGTATAGGTGCATGTGATGGTGAGGTCCACCGAGGCCAACTATTTGCAGTTTTGGGCATAAGAAGCAGCATGAAGCGCGCATTACGGGCGTCAAGCAACACTTGAGGATCCGCTGTGGTAACTAGGACTACAGAGGTGAAGTATAAAATGACAGACAGAAAGATGAGCTGTCTCGAGTATGTATCTGGGCCCTCACGACACAATACGGACATGATATTACCGTTAATGCGTATTTTAATACAAATCCTATTGGTTAGTGCCCTTCGTATTTTGAGGAGCTCCTGAAGGCCTCTAGAGCGCAATAGGAGAGTAAGGAGGCACTCAAAGTTGATAAACTATAAGTACACATTGTGTTGACTCGATTTGGGCACCAGGGGTGCACCCCCTCACGCTCACTACCCACTTAAGGGCGACTGGCGACCTTGTTTTACTTGATCCTGATAGTTAACGTGACCTCACCATCACAGGCACCTATACTTTAATCAAGATAAACATTTGTCCCAAAGTTTTGTCGCGGTGCCAATTCGACATATTTGTATGGGAGCCACCCTACCCAATGGGAAATCCGAGCTCGCGTCATATGTCGCGTTTAAAGCAATCTGATTGGAGGAACATATCTAAGTCTCATCCGACAACTCCTTCTAGAAGCTGAGATATTGTACAAAGTGTCGCTGTCCCAAACCTTTTGTCGCGCAGTATAATGTTCAAGACGATTTAACCAGTTCAGGGATGAAGAAGAGGAAGTGGTAGAAAGTGATAGCATGGATACATTTCGAAGAGGTCCCCTTGTAAGAGCATTTATGACTGGGCTTTCAGCGACACGCGACTGTGCGCGAGGTCGGGGGAACTAAGGAACGATTCAATTCAGTTTCGCTTGCCGTGCTGCCAATATATATCTACATGCCAAGTGCGCGGAAGGGTTCATGCCCTTCCATAATTGATAGTATGTACATTAATCGATTACACATACAACCATAAGATCAGTCGCGTTGGTTTAGATCCCCCTAGCGTTAATATAAACTCAACACGAACGGGAACAAGTTCAGTTGGCGATGTTGACATAATGTTCAAAACGAATGGACGATTTTTGGCTCTCTCTCTATATATATTAATGTATATAGCCAAGCGCAAAATAATATGATGTACACAGTTGACCGACCTTGGCTAGTTCCACGCTTTACTACTTCTACTCCGAACAATTCTGATGGAGCGGTATGGCATGTAGAATTGTTATCTTAATCGAACGGGCACTTTCTTTGACTAGAGTTGACCCTTTTTACAAACTTTGTGTGCACTTCATACAAAAGTGCTTCATACAAAAGTGCAGTTTGTCATTCCTCGTTATATTTTTCTTTACCTGTCAGTACGACTGATTCAATTACATGTAGTTCAGATTTCTTGTAAAATTCACTCTGTCAGCTTCACTCATCCTTCATTCAAGTCGTTTTCAGGGGTTCGAAGGCCTGCACCTTGGGGGTCTACTTCCGTTGTTTCTTTGGAGGCGCACCATGACCTTCGCCCTTGTGTGCCTTGCGCTTTGCCGTTTTCGACGCTGGTGTTGCATTCACCACATCCTCGTCTGTTGCGCTTAACGCCCGCGGCGGCGTGTCGACAGAAGTGTCGACAGCAGTCCCGCTCGTGTGCTGAGAACCGTCTTCCGACCGCTCTTCTGTCTCGGATACGGCCTGAAGAACAGCATGATGAACTAGTTCGGCGTTAGAAGTTGGAGGGGAGGGTTCATGGCGTGCTTGGCCCACATTGGCAGGAAGGCCAATGCCTAGGGGCTGTGCGTGAATAGGAGCATGAAGCTGCATGGAGCCAACCGGGTTGCCGTACAGGAGACGTAGGGAGTGCACCATGCTGCTGCTGCAGGCGCTGCTGCTTTGCTTTCATTGGCTGAGTAAAAAACACCACCCGCGCATACTCAAACCACGATGCGGATGTTTTTTACTCGAAGAGACGCCCTGAAACTGTCACCCGGTGACAGCTCTGAGGGGTCGCCGTAACAAAAGTCGAGAAACCTGCTGGCTTTCCGCGCAGTCGCATGCGTTTTATTTCTATTTGGATGGGTTCATCTTTCTAAAGCATAGTAAGCTCAAGTGAGCCCGGAATCCATATTTGCGCGACCCTCTCATTGGCTGCTGACGGTTCGGCGCTGCAACTTAAGTAAGGAAGTTTTTGTGACCGCACGTTGCCACTCAAGTTTAATTTCGGTGGTGCGACGCTATGTTGAGTGTGGAGCGCATGAACTTGAGCGGGAGAGTACCGTTGTTGCCTGCTCAAGTAGGCAAAAGTATCGAGTACCTAACCTGGGAAATGTTGACACGAGTCTACGTTTCTAAATTCTATCGCAAATTTTTTTTCGTCGTCCCATGCGAGTCGCCAAGTATAGCGGGGGCAAGTGAGCACGATGTGGTGTGCCTGCACACAGGTGTTTTTTACGTTAGAAATTGCGAAAAGCATAGTGAAGCTAAATGAAGCGCTCCCGAGCGCGACCATACTGAAACCCAGTGTTTCTTTCATTTAAAACATTCACAAATTTGGCGAACCGACTCTGCGAACACCCTGTGCTCTCAGCTTAAGAGCTGAGAGAACAGTAGCGCTGCTCGAGTCTCTACGAGCCTCTTCGCGCACGATATCTCTCAGCTCACTAAAAGCAAAAAAAGGCAATTAGCTTACTTATAATAAGTGGTTCATACCCTTCCATAATTGATAATATGTACATTAATCGGTTACACATACAACCATAAGATTAGTCGCATTGGTTTAGGTCCCCTAGCGTTAATATAAACTCAACACGAACGGGAACGAGCTCATATGCGTTCTGTTGGCGATATTGGCATAAATACGGACATGATATTACCGTTAATGCGTATTTTAATACAAATCCTATTGGTTAGTGCCCTTCGTATTTTGAGGAGCTCCTGAAGGCCTCTAGAGCGCAATAGGAGAGTAAGGAGGCACTCAAAGTTGATAAACTATAAGTACACATTGTGTTGACTCGATTTGGGCACCAGGGGTGCACCCCCTCACGCTCACTACCCACTTAAGGGCGACTGGCGACCTTGTTTTACTTGATCCTGATAGTTAACGTGACCTCACCATCACAGGCACCTATACTTTAATCAAGATAAACATTTGTCCCAAAGTTTTGTCGCGGTGCCAATTCGACATATTTGTATGGGAGCCACCCTACCCAATGGGAAATCCGAGCTCGCGTCATATGTCGCGTTTAAAGCAATCTGATTGGAGGAACATATCTAAGTCTCATCCGACAACTCCTTCTAGAAGCTGAGATATTGTACAAAGTGTCGCTGTCCCAAACCTTTTGTCGCGCAGTATAATGTTCAAGACGATTTAACCAGTTCAGGGATGAAGAAGAGGAAGTGGTAGAAAGTGATAGCATGGATACATTTCGAAGAGGTCCCCTTGTAAGAGCATTTATGACTGGGCTTTCAGCGACACGCGACTGTGCGCGAGGTCGGGGGAACTAAGGAACGATCAATTCAGTTTCGCTTGCCGTGCTGCCAATATATATCTACATGCCAAGTGCGCGGAAGGGTTCATGCCCTTCCATAATTGATAGTATGTACATTAATCGATTACACATACAACCATAAGATCAGTCGCGTTGGTTTAGATCCCCCTAGCGTTAATATAAACTCAACACGAACGGGAACAAGTTCAGTTGGCGATGTTGACATAATGTTCAAAACGAATGGACGATTTTTGGCTCTCTCTCTATATATATATTAATGTATATAGCCAAGCGCAAAATAATATGATGTACACAGTTGACCGACCTTGGCTAGTTCCACGCTTTACTACTTCTACTCCGAACAATTCTGATGGAGCGGTATGGCATGTAGAATTGTTATCTTAATCGAACGGGCACTTTCTTTGACTAGAGTTGACCCTTTTTACAAACTTTGTGTGCACTTCATACAAAAGTGCTTCATACAAAAGTGCAGTTTGTCATTCCTCGTTATATTTTTCTTTACCTGTCAGTACGACTGATTCAATTACATGTAGTTCAGATTTCTTGTAAAATTCACTCTGTCAGCTTCACTCATCCTTCATTCAAGTCGTTTTCAGGGGTTCGAAGGCCTGCACCTTGGGGGTCTACTTCCGTTGTTTCTTTGGAGGCGCACCATGACCTTCGCCCTTGTGTGCCTTGCGCTTTGCCGTTTTCGACGCTGGTGTTGCATTCACCACATCCTCGTCTGTTGCGCTTAACGCCCGCGGCGGCGTGTCGACAGAAGTGTCGACAGCAGTCCCGCTCGTGTGCTGAGAACCGTCTTCCGACTGCTCTTCTGTCTCGGATACGGCCTGAAGAACAGCATGATGAACTAGTTCGGCGTTAGAAGTTGGAGGGGAGGGTTCATGGCGTGCTTGGCCCACATTGGCAGGAAGGCCAATGCCTAGGGGCTGTGCGTGAATAGGAGCATGAAGCTGCATGGAGCCAACCGGGTTGCCGTACAGGAGACGTAGGGAGTGCACCATGCTGCTGCTGCAGGCGCTGCTGCTTTGCTTTCATTGGCTGAGTAAAAAACACCACCCGCGCATACTCAAACCACGATGCGGATGTTTTTTACTCGAAGAGACGCCCTGAAACTGTCACCCGGTGACAGCTCTGAGGGGTCGCCGTAACAAAAGTCGAGAAACCTGCTGGCTTTCCGCGCAGTCGCATGCGTTTTATTTCTATTTGGATGGGTTCATCTTTCTAAAGCATAGTAAGCTCAAGTGAGCCCGGAATCCATATTTGCGCGACCCTCTCATTGGCTGCTGACGGTTCGGCGCTGCAACTTAAGTAAGGAAGTTTTTGTGACCGCACGTTGCCACTCAAGTTTAATTTCGGTGGTGCGACGCTATGTTGAGTGTGGAGCGCATGAACTTGAGCGGGAGAGTACCGTTGTTGCCTGCTCAAGTAGGCAAAAGTATCGAGTACCTAACCTGGGAAATGTTGACACGAGTCTACGTTTCTAAATTCTATCGCAATTTTTTTTTCGTCGTCCCATGCGAGTCGCCAAGTATAGCGGGGGCAAGTGAGCACGATGTGGTGTGCCTGCACACAGGTGTTTTTTACGTTAGAAATTGCGAAAAGCATAGTGAAGCTAAATGAAGCGCTCCCGAGCGCGACCATACTGAAACCCAGTGTTTCTTTCATTTAAAACATTCACAAATTTGGCGAACCGACTCTGCGAACACCCTGTGCTCTCAGCTTAAGAGCTGAGAGAACAGTAGCGCTGCTCGAGTCTCTACGAGCCTCTTCGCGCACGATATCTCTCAGCTCACTAAAAGCAAAAAAAGGCAATTAGCTTACTTATAATAAGTGGTTCATACCCTTCCATAATTGATAATATGTACATTAATCGGTTACACATACAACCATAAGATTAGTCGCATTGGTTTAGGTCCCCTAGCGTTAATATAAACTCAACACGAACGGGAACGAGCTCATATGCGTTCTGTTGGCGATATTGGCATAATGTTCAAGACGATTTAACCAGTTCAGGGATGAAGAAGAGGAAGTGGTAGAAAGTGATAGCATGGATACATTTCGAAGAGGTCCCCTTGTAAGAGCATTTATGACTGGGCTTTCAGCGACACGCGACTGTGCGCGAGGTCGGGGGAACTAAGGAACGATCAATTCAGTTTCGCTTGCCGTGCTGCCAATATATATCTACATGCCAAGTGCGCGGAAGGGTTCATGCCCTTCCATAATTGATAGTATGTACATTAATCGATTACACATACAACCATAAGATCAGTCGCGTTGGTTTAGATCCCCCTAGCGTTAATATAAACTCAACACGAACGGGAACAAGTTCAGTTGGCGATGTTGACATAATGTTCAAAACGAATGGACGATTTTTGGCTCTCTCTCTATATATATATTAATGTATATAGCCAAGCGCAAAATAATATGATGTACACAGTTGACCGACCTTGGCTAGTTCCACGCTTTACTACTTCTACTCCGAACAATTCTGATGGAGCGGTATGGCATGTAGAATTGTTATCTTAATCGAACGGGCACTTTCTTTGACTAGAGTTGACCCTTTTTACAAACTTTGTGTGCACTTCATACAAAAGTGCTTCATACAAAAGTGCAGTTTGTCATTCCTCGTTATATTTTTCTTTACCTGTCAGTACGACTGATTCAATTACATGTAGTTCAGATTTCTTGTAAAATTCACTCTGTCAGCTTCACTCATCCTTCATTCAAGTCGTTTTCAGGGGTTCGAAGGCCTGCACCTTGGGGGTCTACTTCCGTTGTTTCTTTGGAGGCGCACCATGACCTTCGCCCTTGTGTGCCTTGCGCTTTGCCGTTTTCGACGCTGGTGTTGCATTCACCACATCCTCGTCTGTTGCGCTTAACGCCCGCGGCGGCGTGTCGACAGCAGTGTCGACAGCAGTCCCGCTCGTTTGCTGAGAACCGTCTTCCGACCGCTCTTCTGTCTCGGATACGGCCTGAAGAACAGCATGATGAACTAGTTCGGCGTTAGAAGTTGGAGGGGAGGGTTCATGGCGTGCTTGGCCCACATTGGCAGGAAGGCCAATGCCTAGGGGCTGTGCGTGAATAGGAGCATGAAGCTGCATGGAGCCAACCGGGTTGCCGTACAGGAGACGTAGGGAGTGCACCATGCTGCTGCTGCAGGCGCTGCTGCTTTGCTTTCATTGGCTGAGTAAAAAACACCACCCGCGCATACTCAAACCACGATGCGGATGTTTTTTACTCGAAGAGACGCCCTGAAACTGTCACCCGGTGACAGCTCTGAGGGGTCGCCGTAACAAAAGTCGAGAAACCTGCTGGCTTTCCGCGCAGTCGCATGCGTTTTATTTCTATTTGGATGGGTTCATCTTTCTAAAGCATAGTAAGCTCAAGTGAGCCCGGAATCCATATTTGCGCGACCCTCTCATTGGCTGCTGACGGTTCGGCGCTGCAACTTAAGTAAGGAAGTTTTTGTGACCGCACGTTGCCACTCAAGTTTAATTTCGGTGGTGCGACGCTATGTTGAGTGTGGAGCGCATGAACTTGAGCGGGAGAGTACCGTTGTTGCCTGCTCAAGTAGGCAAAAGTATCGAGTACCTAACCTGGGAAATGTTGACACGAGTCTACGTTTCTAAATTCTATCGCAATTTTTTTTCGTCGTCCCATGCGAGTCGCCAAGTATAGCGGGGGCAAGTGAGCACGATGTGGTGTGCCTGCACACAGGTGTTTTTTTACGTTAGAAATTGCGAAAAGCATAGTGAAGCTAAATGAAGCGCTCCCGAGCGCGACCATACTGAAACCCAGTGTTTCTTTCATTTAAAACATTCACAAATTTGGCGAACCGACTCTGCGAACACCCTGTGCTCTCAGCTTAAGAGCTGAGAGAACAGTAGCGCTGCTCGAGTCTCTACGAGCCTCTTCGCGCACGATATCTCTCAGCTCACTAAAAGCAAAAAAAGGCAATTAGCTTACTTATAATAAGTGGTTCATACCCTTCCATAATTGATAATATGTACATTAATCGGTTACACATACAACCATAAGATTAGTCGCATTGGTTTAGGTCCCCTAGCGTTAATATAAACTCAACACGAACGGGAACGAGCTCATATGCGTTCTGTTGGCGATATTGGCATAATGTTCAAGACGATTTAACCAGTTCAGGGATGAAGAAGAGGAAGTGGTAGAAAGTGATAGCATGGATACATTTCGAAGAGGTCCCCTTGTAAGAGCATTTATGACTGGGCTTTCAGCGACACGCGACTGTGCGCGAGGTCGGGGGAACTAAGGAACGTTCAATTCAGTTTCGCTTGCCGTGCTGCCAATATATATCTACATGCCAAGTGCGCGGAAGGGTTCATGCCCTTCCATAATTGATAGTATGTACATTAATCGATCACACATACAACCATAAGATCAGTCGCGTTGGTTTAGATCCCCCTAGCGTTAATATAAACTCAACACGAACGGGAACGAGTTCAGTTGGCGATGTCGACATAATGTTCAAAACGAATAGACGATTTTTGGCTATATATTTAGGTATATAGCCAAGCGCAAAATAATATGATGTACAAAGTTGATCGACCTTGGCTATTTCCAAGCTTTACTACTTCTACTCCGAACAATCTACAACATTGACAAGAGCAACGCGCTGTCCGTGGTAACGAAATCATCACACTTATTCACTAAGTACGAATTTCACTAAGTACGTTAGCTGCCGAGGCGGCTCCGTCGCCGAAGACGACCCCACCATTGGATATTGCGGGGCAGCAGGACCCGCCCCGGCCTCTGTATTACAAACCTGGCATGAGAGTAGTGCAGCGAGCCGACAAGGCGAGCGGAACGGGTCCACACTGCCGTAGCGAAGCGTAGGGAGTCTTCTCCAACAGCGGAGCGAGCATAGCGAGCGCAGCGTCAACCAACTAAAATTTCCCGCCGCGTAGCGGCGGCGCTCGGCTAGTTCTAATGGAGCGGTATAGCATGTAGAATTGTTATCTTAATCGAACGGGCACTTTCTTTGACTAGAGTTGACCCTTTTTACAAACTTTGTGTGCACTTCATACAAAAGTGCTTCATACAAAAGTGCAGTTTGTCATTCCTCGTTATATTTTTCTTTACCTGTCAGTACGACTGATTCAATTACATGTAGTTCAGATCTCTTGCACATTCACTCTGTCGGCTTCACTCATCCTTCATTCAAGTCATTTTCAGGGGTTCGAAGGCCTGCACCTTGGGGGTCTACTTCCGTTGTTTCTTTGGAGGCGCACCATGACCTTCGCCCTTGTGTGCCTTGCGCTTTGCCGTTTTCGACGCTGGTGTTGCATTCACCACATCCTCGTCTGTTGCGCTTAACGCCCGCGGCGGCGTGTCGACAGCAGTGTCGACAGCAGTCCCGCTCGTTTGCTGAGAACCGTCTTCCGACCGCTCTTCTGTCGGATACGGCCTGAAGAACAGCATGATGAACCAGCTCGGCGTTAGAAGTTGGAGGGGCGGGTTCATGGCGTGCTTGGCCCACATTGGCAGGAAGGCCAATGCCTAGGGGCTGTGCGTGAATAGGAGCATGAAGCTGCATGGAGCCAACCGGGTTGCCGTACAGGAGACGTAGGGAGTGCACCATGCTGCTGCTGCAGGCGCTGCTGCTTTGCTTTCATTGGCTGAGTAAAAAACACCACCCGCGCATACTCAAACCAAGATGCGGATGTTTTTTACTCGAAGAGACGCCCTGAAACTGTCACCCGGTGACAGCTCTGAGAGGTCGCCGTAACAAAAGTCGAGAAACCTGCTGGCTTTCCGCGCAGTCGCATGCGTTTTATTTCTATTTGGATGGGTTCATCTTTCTAAAGCATAGTAAGCTCAAGTGAGCCCGGAATCCATATTTGCGCGACCCTCTCATTGGCTGCTGACGGTTCGGCGCTGCAACTTAAGTAAGGAAGTTTTTGTGACCGCACGTTGCCACTCAAGTTTAATTTCGGTGGTGCGACGCTATGTTGAGTGTGGAGTGCATGAACTTGAGCGGGAGAGTACCGTTGTTGCCTGCTCAAGTAGGCAAAAGTATCGAGTACCTAACCTGGGAAATGTTGACACGAGTCTACGTTTCTAAATTCTATCGCAAATTTTTTTTCGTCGTCCCATGCGAGTCGCCAAGTATAGCGGGGGCAAGTGAGCACGATGTGGTGTGCCTGCACACAGATGTTTTTTACGTTAGAAATTGCGAAAAGCATAGTGAAGCTAAATGAAGCGCTCCCGATCGCGACCATAGTGAAACGCAGTGTTTCTTTCATAAAAAACATTCACAAATTTGGCGGACCGGCTCTGCGAACACCCTGTGCTCTCAGCTTAAGAGCTGAGAGAATATCTCGAGGTCGATTTAATAAAACGAGGTCAAAGAAAGGGACAGATCGATCTATTTAAGCCGGCCAACAACTCGAGCTGCGACAAGCCAAATCAGGGCTCGAGGTCGATCTCCTGGCAGATTTGAGTACCAGAACGAGGTCGATCTACGGCAAATCGATCCCTTTTGCGTTTTCAAAAGCGCAATTCGAGACGAATCGAGATCGTCCATGCTACCCCCTGTGATTTGTACCCTGATTTGTGGACCGGCCTTCCTCGATCTAGGCCATAAAACGGGGCGACATTTTATCTGCAAAGCACAATACTTATGGCGATATTTCCTCGAGATGCACGCAGTTCGCAGCCCTAAAATCCATGTAAGAAAGCGCATTCACGATGCAGACACTATATGGCTTACTACAGGAAGGTGGTGTCAACCCACCACTCACTCTTGAACTTCTCGCCCAGGACGTCTGCGATCGCCAGAGGCTTAACAGTCCACTGAAATCCACTCGCTTTTCAGTAGCTGCGCCAACTCCGCTGTTGTTGAACTGCCTGAAGTATATGTTTGCCGTGTTGTTGTCTTCCCACAACTCCCAGCTAGCAGGGTTGATAACGTCGCTGAGCTCGCTGTTCTGGAAGATGACCCTAGCTGAATTTCGACTTAGCATACAGATTGGCGCCCTTGTTCGCATACCAGGTAAAGCGTATCCTAAATAGATAAAAGTTTTAGCATACCTGACAGCCCGTGAAGTTGCATGCGTAAAATCCGGAGTTGGTACCAACAACCGAGACAGCGAGCGCTTGGCCGCCCTTCTCGATCATGCCTGCCATGTTGGCGGCATTGAGGTTGTAGACCTTGACCTTGTCCGTCCTGAAGCGCAGCGTGGTGGTGAGGTCGTTGCGATGCTGGTATAATAGATCGTAGGATCGATGTCCTTCTGGGTCAAGGCGTGGGTGGTAGTCTTCAACGACGGCGATGAGTCCGACAAGAGCGAAGAGAGGAGCGAAAATCTGCAGGGTCCTGTCGAGTATTTTTTCCCCGTTGCGAATTCCAAAATGAGCAGAGGTTTAGAGGAGTCATGAATTATGTTCACGCAACATAGCAGACCTCCGATGTTTGGTATGCAAGGATTACTGGAGAGGGCTTAGGAGCATAAATATTTTTTGACGACACTTGTTGCAGTAGCGTGTCTAAGTACAGGGCTAACAAAACGAAAAACACAGAAAATGGACCTGGGTGTAGATGCACTTAACCTCTCACGACCATGCCGGCAATGTACATGAGTTATAGGTATCCCTGCGTCGTGCTTCACGGCACTTTAACCAAGACAGCACCATTTTGCAGCCTTTCAATCCTTTCCCACAAGCTTTAATAAGTCTTTGAGCTTTCACAATTTCGAACATCTCATACATCGTCAATCTACCGTACCGACAACGTGGGTGATTACGAAGTTGAATCCAAAACAATGTTCACGCGGTGCATAACTCCATATTCACAGACATCGTTGGGAGCGCAGTTATTTTTTTTACTTGTCAAGCTGTGGTGATAAATAGTCATTGGAAGTAACGTGATGATAGTCCTCGATATTGGCTGATCCGTCGTCAATACCCCACACAATATTATCAGCACCACCCCATGCTCGTTTGCAGCGACTTCATCCTCCGCATTGCTGGTACGTTCCGTGGGACACGTTCGATCGTATGTAATCGATACTTTTCCGACCACCATCGAGCGTATCGATCGCGCCTTAGTGATACTCGAGCCAGCCTTTCGCAGAGCTCTTTTCCGTCCGAAATGTAATGGTAGTAGCGCCCTCTCGTAGAAGACGCTGTACTGGTTGTTGGCGAGGTTCTTTCACGACACTGAGCTTATTCTGTGCCAGTAGGAGCAGTTGCTGAATTCCACGCATGTCCACGGTTTAGGATTCATGAACGTCAGCGACTACTGTACACGCAAACAGGTTCCCACACATGATGCAATGCGCAAGGCCTACTTAAAAACTTCTGAACGTGCCTCCCACATCTCATGCTATCTCAATAGAGACCTTTCGAAGCGAGTGTTGTTTGTGGTTTGTGGGATAGGGACACAAAAAAAGTCCAGGCGACGCTTCGGCCCCGATCGTATCCCACGACCAGGGTTTGATAGTAAATATCACTAATATTAGATTTTTTGTAATATTACCGGTTAAATAATATTATTCTACTATATTAGCTAGTAGAATTTTTCACACATGGGTACATTCTACTATAGTAGATATTAGTTTTTTTTCGGCCTCAAATAGTACTATCTGATTACTAGAGCATTTTGGCGAGCGCAGAGGTTCGACGGACACAGATCGGTGCTTCTTCGACTTGATGGAGGGACGAGATACGCTGCTACATGGCACACGCATGTGCAAACCGTCCGGCGGGGGCGGTTCGTCGCACGGGACTGGTCAGCAAGCTCTGGAGAGAGAGGGTGTAGCGCTCTGCGTGGCCTCATTCTGTAATCATCCAGCAGCACCACACGCCTACAATCACTCTTACCCGTTCGCTAGACTCAGCTCGTCCATGAAGTGCGCAAGCTCCAAGTGCTCGTGCGCCGACCTGACCACGACCGATCCCTGCGTGGTGTGCGGCAGGGGCGTCCACCACATCTGCAGCAACGAGCTGTACGACGCGGGCAGCTTGTCGGAGCGCTTTTGCAGCGCTTCGTGCCTGCACCAGTGGAAGACAATGGTTTCACCTCCTTCGGTATCCGGGAACGACTACGCGTCGATTGACTCGTCGAGTCAGAGCTCGGACTTGCAACCACCGCTGGTTCAATTGGCTCAGTCTGCTGAAGCCTTGTCGGCAACAGCGGTGGTGGATTTGACGATGGATTCGCCGACCTCTATGCGGTTTTCGTCCTCACTGGCAACGGATACCTCGTCGGCGCCACCAGCTGCGGACTCATCGACGCCACCAGCTGCAACCTCGTTGGAGCCACCAGTGGCAGCGATGTCAGTAACTTCATCCGAGGTGGATGCGTTTGGAATCCCCCTTGACGTTCATCACCATCGGGAGGACCGGCGCCGCCACGACGTGTGGAATGTTGCCCACCAATTGGACGCACCCTACGTGAACTCGGTGGACGAAGAAGCAGCAGCATTCACCCACGTTTGTCTGCTGTGTGCCCAAGAACTCACTTGTACTCCGTATGCAAATCCCAGCGCGTGGAAGGGGGCTTTGCATCGCTGGCAGCACACGTCAAATGTGAAGGCGCACATGATGTCGGCTCATGGTGACCATCCGTTCGGCAAAGCTGAGGCATCGAAGAAGTTGGAGACGGTTGTTCGCCATCTCGATGAAGCCATCAGTCGAGAGGTTGCTTTTCAGAACAAGCGATCGGCCTCAGCGGTGGATGGCCGCAAAGGCACGATTCAACGGTACTGGGTGCCATCGGTGGTCGACAGTAGTATTCTAGACTACTATAGTACTATTAATATAGTATTCTGGATTCTCTAAAACCGCTAATATTAGGTAGTAGAATTTTCCCGCGCTCCTACATTCTACTATAGTATTTTAGGAAGAAAATCGCGATACTATCAAACCCTGCCCACGACTTAGACGCCACTCTATCCAACATCTTTGTTGGTTGTGGGATCCTCTTTGAGGTCGCTGAACTCCTATCTTTAATATCCCTACTGGTAGTCTAGCTATAGGTTGTTCGAGTTTTATCACGCGGCGACGCTTGATGAACAGCCTCGCCGATGCGAGACGTGCACGCTACGCGTGCAGACGGCTATGCCTTTCGCTGTGGAGGATCTACGTGCCGATGCCACAGCCTATTCAAGTAGCCTTGCATCAAGCCGCAGCTCTGGCGAGGGCAGGTCCGAGAACGACAGCCGTAGCGCCTCCGTTGTGACGCCTGAGTCAGGCGTCACAACTCAAGCCAAGTCCTAGCGCGCGACAGCGTCTCGGTGCGTCGCGAAGTTGCGCAGGACATCGGGGTGAGAGGGCACCCCACGTGCTGTGGGGCGTCTTCGTCGAGGAGGGCGTCTTCGACGTCATCTAGGTCGCCGAGCGGGAGCAGCAGCAGCCCCCGGTCCCATTTGCCTCCATTTGCCTCCATTTGATGCCCCGTGATCTTAGATGGGAGACTGATTTTTGAGCTGTGATATAAATGTAGCGATTAGTTCGTATCCCACATCCAACACACTCGGAGTTTCGAAATTAAATTGCGGGGCTTTGTTGTTTGTGGTTTGTGGGATACGCGTATCCCGCAAACCACAAACAACACTCGCTTCGAAAGGTCTCTAATTGAATCAGAATGTGCAACGCCTTTCTGTTGCTTCGTGGATAAATTGGTGATGAACTTCCACAAAATTGCAACAAGAACAGAAGAAATGTTGGTCAAAATATTATTATTGACGAGCATACTTTTTTTCTTAAAAAGCACACGCGGTTCTTTTATGGGTCGGGGACAGCGTCAGACCAGTTTGAGGACAGCTCCCCGGTGCTCCAGATGATCTCGTCGGTGTTACCGGGCATGGAACTGTTCTCATCCGTAATAGAAGCGCGCTCCAAGGCATAGTTGCAGGCATTGCGGATGAACGATGGTCGACGTCCGTAGTCGCTCTCCCCAATCATGAACGACCGAATCGCTTGCGGACTCCGAAAGCTGTGGGTGCCGTTCACCTTTCCAACGTCCGAGATGTAGTAGAACTTGCCTCCGGTGCGGCACGTGTCACTCTCATAAAACATGGCGAACTTGCTCACTGGCAGGTTCTGCCAAGAGACCGACATCGCTGGTTTCCACTTAGAGCACGCAGTCAGCGTCATGCACAGGTACGTACTGTCGCCCGCAGTGTAGGCCACGGAGTCCTTGGGCACAAAATCCACAGTCAGCTTCGTCAGCGCCATCACAGATCGGTCAGTTGGTCGGTCCGTCTCCTTGTGTCCTTGCGCACAAAATGGGAAATGGTGAAAAGAACTTATCTTTCACAGGCGTACCAGGCATGATGCCAGGAATCATTTTTGTGGGTGCAATCGACAGGTTCGAAATTTGAGCTTTTGCGTGGCTCATTGGTAAAGAATCCTTCGCTCCATCCGGTCAGCAACAATATTGCTACGAACGCCTATTTTAGATAATACTTCATCCATTCGAATTCGGGCCGACTGGATGCGTTCTGGGAGTTCCTGTTTTCTCGATTTTCGGGTTGAATTTAAATCTGTATACTTTTCCACTTCCCGTCGGGTCGCTCATTCTAGGTGAGCGAAATCTACCATCCTGCTTTGCGGCCCCGTTCGTTTCCTCACAAGAAGGATAAAATATTTAAAAGAGAAACAAGGGCACCACCCACAATCATCAACTACCAGCATAGTTCATGCGTGTGCTGCTTCTCTTCTTTGCTTGGCGTCTTTCACTTTTCATCTTGCCCGATAGATATCTCTACCCTAACGAATTGGAAAAAATGGCGGTCGCTGGAGTTCGAACCGTCAATGGGGTCGACCTGTGGTACGACGCTGCGACTCAAGTGTGTACAACGTTCTCGCACTGCAAGGCGTGGGCCAACTCGGAGCGAGTGAATTGGCGCGCTGTTCCGGGGGCGCTGAGTATCTGGTATTACTCAGACAACGACTGCAAAGGCAAAATTGAGTTGGCGTCGCCCATCGGCCAAGCCTCCGGCACGTCGGCGCTCACGACCCGCTCCGCTGGAGTCGCCATCAGGTCGTTCATGGCAGTGGGGACCTCCATGGATCCTCTGCGGGGCGTCGTCAGTGAGTGCTACTTCGACCTCGACGACTATCACGAGCGCAGCGACGTAATTAACGGATTGACGTCTGCCAACGTCTCGGACGCTGGATCGCAGTCGGGAGACGTCTCGGCAAACTGGCACGAACCGTTGTCAGACAACTAAGATGGGGGGGGGGCAACATGGCACGTTACTTGAGAACATAATTCGTTTAACACGCAAACCAATTAATGAAAAGTATTTCTGCATTATTTTCCTAGATACCAGCATTGCGTGCATACTTACCACGTATTTGCCATAGCGCCATACAGCTTGGAAATCACTTCTAGAATTGATTCGGTGTATTTTGGAATAGCGAGCCTATAGGGGCAGGAGGACGGTTTGGTTTCTACTAAGGTCCTGGAATTGCTTGGCAACACGGGACAAATGCTTGAAACGCGCAACGCCAAGTGGGGCCCTTGCTCACTGAGTGTTGTCCACATGATCTTACCTAGGACGATAAGAGCAACACCTTTTGAAGCTGTCGTTGTACTTGGTCAACCAAAATTACGTCAACCAATCCGTTTGTCCTATACTTCTGAGCGGAGAAAGTGCCTTGTTCACCACTTCTCAAAACTCCGCCGCGCCGGGAAAATGTCCGAGGTTGAGGTGTTAGCTCAATCTGCAAGCTTGTCGACTACGACGCAATCGCGTAAACGACACGCACCACCATCACGTATTTCGGCCGACACGAGACGCCTTGTAGGAGTGTGGAACGACGTCCAGATCGAAAACCAAAGCACCTACTCCATTGAGCGCCTCGAGAGTCTCGACTTTTATCGCAAGACGACATCGTCCCGGAGGGCCATCGCCATCTGCGTCTTAACTCCTCTTCCCGTGTCAACGCTTGCTGTGCTACTGGAGTGTTTGCCGCTGCAATCGCCGTTCGAAGGGTGGAGGGCCAACTGGGTCTTCTGGCTTCGTCTACTCCTAGTTCAGCTCGTGCTGGGTTTCGTAGCGAACTCTCAAATGATCCGTTATATCCCAGACCTTCCGTTCACGATGATAAAAAGAGTGGCTATCGCAGTGGGGGTTAGCGGCGCCTTTGTGGGGCCTTGTATGCTGGCTGCAATTTACATTGGCTTCCCCGTGCCACTTATGATGCAACTTACGCCGGTCCCAATCGTAATTTACAACATAATCACGCTTCGGGTTGTCCTGGGCCCAGCCCCCTTTGCGCCGAGATCCCCGCTGAAGACTGACTTCGACAGATGCAACCGCTTTCTCGGGGCATTCATGACGCTTAACACGGTGTTCCCCCTCTACGAAGTGCTGTACGAGCATATTCTAGTGGCGAATCGAGGAATCTCAGTGCTCATTCTGCGAATTTGGAAGTTCACGCCCAAACATTTCATGGTGAAAGCCACCCGTGAACTGGAGGACATCATGCTCATGCAGGTGGCGCTCTGTGTGGATTTTCTGAGCTCGCTCTTCATCTCAGTGTGTATGTCGACGTCCAAGACCATTTCGTTGATGGTCCTTTTCGTCGCCGTCAACACGGGTCAGTCGTTGCTGGAGTTTCAGGCCATGAGCGCGAATAGTCGAGCGCTGCTGCTGCTCGTCGGCCAGCGTCGAAATTCTCAGCCTCATCTCCGCCAAAAAAGGTTTTATCACTTTTCCGACTCGACCAATCTGTTGACAATCGTTCTTGATTCGAGAACGTGAGATTGTGGGCCTGTTTACCGTACCCGCTCACCGCCGGAGCGCTCGAAAGGCTGCAGGCTCTTGAAAAGCTGGGTGTGTACGGCCGCAAAGACGAAAACCTTCAGATAACTTCCCTACGGCGTCTTTCGCGACATCGAAAGGCTGTAATCGCACCGAGCGAATTGGTATTGACCAAGGTCCAACCGGGTCCGAATAATTCCTTCCTGGCCAACGCAGATCGATCGAAACAAATCATGGCCCAAGGTGTGCGGCTCCTGTCCCACTCCGAGTACGTGGTGCTTGTCCTGTACGTTGAGTGCATCGTTCCGATCATTTTCTTGGTTTACATGTCGGTGGTCGAGCAACTGCCGAACGTTGCGTATTTCCCCGGCGGGGGCGGCAACTGGGATAGGACATCGGTGGCAAACGTATCGGTGTTTGCGCTGCTGGAGGTTGGCTTGTTCCTCTCGTTCACAGCGTTTGTACAGCGAAAGTTTGCATTCTCACCCGTCCACCAGCTGGCGTTCGTGCTTGAAACGGAATTTTGTCCTGTGCAAGCAATCCTGTTTTGCCTCATCCTAAATGTTTTGCAGTACGAGCTGAAGCACTTTGGTAGGAACTCGTATATAATCCTACCCAGAAATGATTTCTGAACGTTGTTGCCGACTGTTGTGCTTTTGCAGGTGCGGACTTTAGTCTTCGTTTCGAGTGGGTCCGTTGCACAAACGAATAAACTGCCGGTCTACAGTAGAGATGAACAAAATACGAACTATCGCCTTTACAAATTCATTGGTCTACTGACACGCGTTGCTTTATTCAACTCTTCAGAACGTTGAGGATGTGCTTGGCGACCAGGTCACTAGGTCGAATCGGCTTCAGACCTGCGCGTTTCGCTCCAGGAACTGGCTTATCGTTATTTTCTCGCCACTTGGTTAACGTGCTAACAGCCATCGCCAGGTGCAGCGCATCGATTCGATCACGTGAATGTGTATGGATAGCACTGCAAGCCAAACAAGGTTACGTTTTAGAGTACAATTTCGCTGCGACAGTAATGCACGAGTGAATATTACACCTTACCTGAGTTCATTGGCAATACTCGGAGCAGTACAATCGCTGAAAAGTAGTTCGGGCAGCAGAGGTCTGCATATACAGGTAGTAAGTGCACTTAGATTCTGGAGGATGAACATTGTTCAGGTGAAGCAGGTTGACAGTAACGCACCTTCCAAGCAAAAGATTGGGGACGGATACGAATCGCACAGCAGCCAATCGCTTGGCGATCCACTCCGTCACTTTGTTGGCGCGGTAAATTACCACGGTCGGTAAGTTTGCTAGCGTGGTTTCAAGCACAATGGTCCCAGACACGGCCACCGCTACATCAGTTCCCTAAGGCGCAGGAGTGTAAGCACGACGACATCAAATCCAGATCAAAGACATAGAGCCACCTGAAACAGCCGAAGTCGTGTTGCAGCATCAAGGTCCGTTAGCACCTGGCACTTTACTCCAGGAAATGTCACTGAGATGTAGGCATTCACTTGTTCCTCCACAGCGCCGATAGTTGGGAACACAACATGGATCTATGACACAAGAAAAGATCAGCATTGCCGTAAACAAATTGAACAAGCAGACTGAGCAGAACTTACATCCTTCTCTCGCATGGAGGCATTTGTTCGCTTCAATTCGGCAATAGCATCAAGTACCAACCGCGCCGACTTTTTCACTTCATTGGCTCGACTACACCGGGAAACAGCAGTCAGGGTCATTGCTGTCCGATATGGCAATAAAAGTAGGCTTACCTCCCAACAAGTGCACAGATCACAAACGCATCAACGGGGATCCCAAACTCTTTTCTGACCTGGGCCCTCGAGTTCGGCTCACGCCCCCTCGATGCCAACGCGTGAATAAACTGACCGCGTGCGAGCAAGTTGTTTATGTCAAACTTGGACAAGTCAAGAAGAGCGTCTGCTCCCATTTCAACTTGTTGGGCGTCTGTCTCCGTGGAGGCGTCTTCGTAATGAGAAATTCGGTCGTAGGCTCCATGAGCTTCCAGGAAGTCTTCGACAGCAGGATGGCCCACAAAATGACACCACGATTGCGTCGCGCCTTCTTCGTCGCTCTCAAACCTCTGGCTTTTCTCACCCGCACGGAAAATGGCTTCTTCAAAGGGCAAGATCGTGAACATGGCATCCAAAAGCTGCTTCAGTTCCGTAAAGTCACGTCTGCCTCGGTGTTTGTACGCCCAGACCGATGGCGCCACATAATGCGCCTTCTTAATGCGCTTGCCACCGCTCTTCTGCTCACTCGCTTGCAACGCCTTCAGTACTCGAAACGTGAATCCCTTCGAGTCGATCGTGAGCACCAACTCCGGCTGGTAAGCTTCAATATCTCTCAGTGTGTCTTGAATCCGCCGCTTTGTCCGCCAACACACAAAAATCCTTAGTAATGAAGTCATTCTACCCTCTATGAGTTATTGCTCGACCATTACCCGAAAGCGCCAAAGATACGGCACCACTTCCACAAGCCCCATGACCGACAGCTCCTGCATCGGGAACAGCGACTCAAAGCCCCCCGCCTTACACATCTGAGGTCTGCAAGCCACCAAAAAAAAACCCTCGTCAACACCAGCCAAGATCAGCTCAAAACCCCCTACAATTTTGTGCCTCACCCTCCGATTCCTCGGAACTCCAGCGACTGTGGTGGTTGGTGACGCAGCAGAGCGCGAATGACTTTGGCACCGATCGCGTCGCCCGACGCCTCCCCAGCGATCACATAGAGCTTCACAGGTGCAAGGGGGCCATCGCCTCCAGTAACAGCAGTCGAGAACCCACACACGGACAAGCGTCGCTGGCGCCGAAGCACGCGAGCCGAAGGACCGCGCCACATCTTTCGGGTGCCAAGTCTCCGTTTGTGCTACATGTATAGTACGCCAATAGACGGGGCGGAATGAGTGGCAACGATGGACACGACACGACACGACATGGCTTATCATTAGAACGCTTCCCGAGTTGGTGTGCACTAACCTAAATATCGGATGATTTGCCGGGTCCACCAGGTGGTCCCGGCGGGAGATTTGTTAGATAGATAGAAACAAATAACAACGCGAAAAACCTGTTTGCACGGGAAACACCTGGGCTTTCACGGAATATCTATCTTCACGCGAATAACAGCTTAACCCGTGAAAGCCTAAGACTATCGGCGTCACGGCCTCTCATCTCCCGAATAACTTAAGTTTTTCCGGTCTCACATACAAGACCAAGTCAAACAAGCAATCCGTGGATAGGATGTCTTGGCGCTCTTCATGTGACGAAAAGGGTGAGGTCTTTATAAACATCTTATGGGCGAAAACACCGACACGCCTCATTTTGCTGACGCTAGCTCAATCTGGGCGGGGGATGGAACAAAGAGACTTCGAACGCAACTAAATTACGCGTTTGGTGCCTAGTCTGGCTTTGATCACCAAAACGGTTTGGTGGATTGATGAGTGGCTTGCCACCTCCCCGCTCAAGCAGGTCCACCGATGACAAGCAGGTGGAGCTCGTGGCCGTGGAGAAGTAGTATAAATTCTTGCGCGTGCTCAATAAGTAAGCTGTACCTAGCCATGGTGCCGCCAGACCGCGAGGTCATCGACGAGCGTGGGGTACGTCCGCGCGGAGCCCTACACTATTCCGCCAGGCTTCGCATGGCGCGCGATCGATCTGACGGGCGTCCAGAAGCTAAGGCGACCTGCGTCAAGGAGATAGGTTTGGTAACATCTCACTTAGTTCCGAAACACACAGTATTTCCCGTGTGATGCTGTCTTTCTCGGACAAGTTGCTCCTTCGTGAAAAAGTGCATGTACTCCCGAATTGCCTTTTCATTTGCTAAATACCAGATCTTCCATGTGTTATCGGTCTCTTTGCCGCTATTTCATGTAATTCGGAGATGATGGGATATTTGCCATGGTAACAACTAACTAGGAAAGTGATCTATTGTGGCAGGCGCTGGCAGCACGCAGGATGCCGCTCTATTGACTGTCGACGGACGCTGCATCTCCTGTCTCTAGCTCGTCTCTAATACTCGCGCCCAATCGACTCGAGCTGCTGCACGACCGACCGGACCAAACACTGCACTACCGTTTCTTTCGCCCCCTCCACTCTCTAATTCGTCAGCTCGGCCTTCTTCTCGTTGATGACCTTGAGCACAACGGGGTTTGTGACCTGCTTGACCTGCTCCAGGAAAACTGCGCGGCGCGAGCTCAGCTCCTTCTTGGCCTCCGCTGACACGTTCTCCAGCTTCTGGGCCTTGAGCAGAGCCTGCAGACACAGCAGGAACTTCTTCTTGCGCAGAGCGAGGTCGAACGCAGCCAGGTGCGTCTTGACGTCCTCCGGAGAGTAGCACTGCAGGATGGCCACGAAGCGCCACGCCTCCTCGAGTGCAGGCTTCTCCGCGAGCTTCTCGCCGAACGGATCGTCGTCCTTGGGGCGCGTGGGGCCCGGGTTCGCCTTGGCCTTGCCGTTCTTGGTGGCCTCGCGCTCCTTCTCCTCCACCTCCTTGTGCAGCTTGGCGTTGAGCTCCTCCTCCTCTTTCCTCTTGAACTCAGCCTTGCGGGCCTTGGCCAGAGCGCGCTTCGCCTTCTTCTTCTCGGCAGCAGACAAGTTGGCGGCGGCAGCGGCGATCTTGGCCTCCTCCTGCGCCTTCAGCTCCTCCTTATCGGCCAGAGCCTCGTAACAGGCGATGGCGCCGTGAGCAGCTTCCACGAAGAACGGACGGCTGTAGATCTCATCGCACAGACGCAGCATCTGAACGTACGCGCGCAGCGTCATCTTGCGGATACAGTACGTGTGGAAGTCGAACTGGTCCTCGACAAAGTCGTTGAAGTGCTTCTCCACGGCGAAGAAGCGCTTGAGCGCGAGGCCGTACTTCTTCTGGCGCAGCTGGCTCTTGCCGCACTCGATCTCGTACCACATGCACTGCATGTCGAACAGGTTCTGCTGCGGGTCGCCCTCGTGGCGGGTGAAGAGAGCAATTGTCGCGTCGGCCTCCTCCACGCGGTCGGCGTGCAGCAGGTACTCCGTGGCCTTGTTGTTAATGTAGCGATCCGCAAGGTCCAGCTTTCGGCCCTCGACCATCACGTCAGCGGCCTTGTTCAGGTCGCCCATGTGCTTCAAGATGCGCGCCTTACGCTGGAAGAAGTCAAGCAGGGTGGGTTCCTGCTTGATGCACTTCTCGATGTATTCCATAGCCTTGGCGTGGTTGCTCAGACGGTCGTAGTGCTGCGCCGCCAGGTAGTTCGTCCACAGCAGCACCTTTTCCGTCGTGTTCGCCGCAACAGAGTTGTCGCCAGTGTCAAGCGGCTTCTTGGCCTCCAGAGTCTTGAGGTATCCATGAATGAGCTCCTCAATCACCTTCACCTTGTCCTTGTTGGCGTACAGCGGCTTCAGGTCCGAGCCCAGCACCGGCACGTTCTTGTTCAGCTGTCTCTTGATATACACATCGGCGTGCTTCTTAAACTCCGCTCCACGCGTAAAGTCCAGCGGGAAGCGCAGTGACACCAGCGACTTGGCGCCGATCGTCTCCTTCTTCTCCGCGTAGAACTCGGCCAGGGCCTTCTCCAGCTCGGCGCCGTTCTTCTCCTTGGCGAAGTCCAGCACCTCGGACGGCAGCGGCGTCTTCTTCTGCTGCGTCGGCTTGGACACAAACAGGTCCTTGCGCTTCAAGATGGCGCACTGCATGCCGCGCTGGAACTCGTAGTTGTCGAAGTTGATCTCCAGCAGCTCCTCAAACACCGCGCGGGCCTCGTCGTAACGCTCCAGCTGCAGCAGGAACTGTCCCTTCTTCTGGCGCCAGTAGAGCGTATCGGTGATCTGCGCCTTGGTGTCCTCCAGGTGCTTCAGCGCCTTCTCAATGTCGCCCGCCTCCTCCAGCAGCTGGTTCTGGTACAGGTGGATCTCGCTGTCCTCGTAGTTGGCGACCGGTTCGCCGTCCAGCGTGCTAAAGTACTTCTCGATAATGTCGATGGCCATCTGGTAGTTGCCCACGAGGTGGTGCGCGATGGCGAAGCCGATCCAGTTGTTGCGGTTGTTGGGCTTGAGCGTGAGCATGGTGCGACGCGTCTCCGCGAAGCCCTTGAGGTCGCGCATCTGCACCTGCAGCAGGTACAGGTCGCGCAGGATCTGCACATTCTCCGGGTCGATGCGGATGGCGTTGCGGTAGCACTTGATGGCCTCCGGGTAGTTGCGGTCCGAGCGGTAGAGCAGGCCGAAGACGTGCCAGCACACGTGGCTGCGCAGGTCGTGGCGCAGGCCGCTCTTGACGAACTCGTACGCCTCCTCCTTGCGTCCCATGCAGTTGAGCGTCAGGCCCTTCATGGCCAGCGTCTCGCCGTGCTCCGGGTACTTCTTGAGGATCGTGTCGGCCGCCTTCAGGCCCTTCTTGTACTGCTTGATCTCATAGTTTTTCTATGCGGATCATAGTTAAATATTAATAAGTTAGTGAATATGGTTCGGGTGTTGTCCACTTTCCCGAGCTTGTAGAGGGAGGTGGAGGGTGAATGGGGTATGCATGGAGAGCGTATATAAAGGGGGGCATGGAGGTGTGTATAAAGGAGGAGGTACGCACCACGATGGAGCGGAAGAGCGCGCTCTCCTTCGCGGGCAACGGCTTGCTGACCGCCATGGCCTCCACTCACTTGGTCACGAGGATTTCAACTGTGAGCGGGTTGGGTAAAAACGGAGAGCGGATCCACCCCACCTTTTGTCCAATTGACGGGGGTTTTAGGTGACTCGTGACGTGGATTCGACGAAATGGATGAACAGCTTTTCAGCCTATTGCCAGTCGCGACGGCGTAATTACGATCGACAGGTAAAAACCCATTTGTGACGACCCGATCTTTCGTCGAGCTGGGCGGTGCAACTTGTGATGGCTGCATGCGATGCCGACGATGGGTCTATCTTCGCTGCGTTGCGGTGGTGCGAAGCTAGCAAGGCTGCAACAATGGGAGCATGCGTCCACAGAGTAGAATAGTGTATTCTTCGCCATGTACGAAATGGATTATCCGGTCACGGAAAATACAAAGACCTTGCTCGCGGGGGGCTCGCCGCTCCGGCGGCGATAGATCAGGCTGCTGACCTGTCCGCTGCTGCCAGATGGAGCAGGACGAGCACTTGCCACGTCACTACTAGTTGGGAGGAGAGCTCTGGTGTCGTCCATTGGGAAGCTTGCTGCTAGACCGACTGGGATGTTCACTCCAAAGCACCGCCACCACCAAACGGCAACGCCGCCGGCTTACTGGGTCTTTTCCTGGATCTTGTCAGCCACCTTCTTGGCAGCGTCCTCGCCGCGCTTGAGAGCCGCGTCGATCTGACCCACGTGGGGAGCCACGTACGGCTTGATCAGCGAGTTGTAGATGATAGTAGAACCCTGAAAAATAGAAATAAAATACCGTTAGATCTCTTTTGAGTTCCGTTGTCAACATTCCTCCAGTTATCATCAACTGGGAGGAGCTGCAGAGTAGCTCATGGGTATTGCCGTACCTGGGTGCTCGGGTGGTAGCTCCAGACGAGGAAGGCAATCTTGAAGAAGAAGTAGAAGGGGATCCACGAGAGCACGAGGTCCGTGATGGACTCGGTGAGGTTGAAGAAGGCGTAGACGACCCAGTAGGTGAGCCACTGGGTGTCGTCGCCCGTGCCGGGCGTGTTGATGGCCTTGAACGACATGTAAGCCGGGTAAATGAAGCCCACGAGGCCCACCACGAGCTCCTCACCGCCCACCACGAACAGCAGGATGCCCGCGAGCAGCGCGGCCACGCAGAAGATGTAGAACTTGTCCACGCCCGTCTGCTTCTCCAGCTCCACGATCTTCTCGTAGCGCTCGAGCTTGGCCGAGATCTTCTCCTTGTACTCCAGCACCTTGTCCATGCTTGCTTGCTTTTCTCTTACTGCTAACGGTGGCTGCGCGCCTCGGGCTTCTTTCGAAAGTGACCATGGCGGATTCCTCCCCCTCGCACGGCCCCAAGCTGGTCGGGGGGAATGGGTTTCCATAGACCTTTTCAGCCAATCACCGCTGGCTCGCGCCCATGTTGAAGTCATCGCATTGGCCAAAAAGATCCTTCTCCAGGAGTGATGGTCGCCCCATAAATCAGGCTTTTCGGCCAATCGCTCGTCCGCCCGTTTTGTAGCCAACCGCCGCGCTGACACGCTGGCCGCCCCTGATTCGCCCGAAAGCTTGAGCAGTGGCACTGGATTTCTTCCGACGATCACACCGAGCAAAATGCTGCCTCAAGTTTCTTGCAACAACGTAGACGGAGCTCGGCATGCAACATGTACGTACTGTACCGCTATGAATGATGCTAAAAGGAGATGAAAGCAGATGAAGTAGCTTCGGTGCATCGTGTGGCACTGTAATGGATACTACAAGCCACAGAATGCTTGCCCATGGTGCTTGAGTGAACGTTGTTGTAACACTGCACTTCCAGTCCATAACAAGCATATTTTGACTCATGTCTTGACGGATTTTGGTGCCATATCGGAACTTTAGACTGATCTGCGTTCACTACTTATGTACGTAACGAGGTTCGCCAACGTCTTCAAGCTCTTTGTATCCTCGACCGTTCCAACCAGTGATCCTGGCGTGCGCTCATATCGCGCGACTTCGCACAACAGCTAGGCTTGCTGCTATTATAGCTCCTGATCGTCCCTGCCTCATCCAGACAGCACCACCCTCCACTTTGACTCGATCTGTCTGCTGGAAGTGCTGCAAACCAAATCTGTAAAAGTCACAAGCTCTTTTCCGAAACTCCCACTTTCTCATTCCACACCTCCCATTGGCCAAAAGAAATGAGACCTCTTCTGCGAAGAAAAGCTCAACAACCCAAAAGCTCAACCAACTCAAAAAGGAAGGTGTCCTCGGCCGTCATCACCTTCCACACCTGCACTTGGAGGGACCTAAATCCGTCGCTCTGTGCGTAACGGGTCCGCCATCCCAGCGTCTTATCTGCCTCCACACAAGTCACGCGCTCTCCAATTTCCCGTATTGATTGCGTCCCCCACTGCCACGCACTTCCATCGCGCGCCATGTACAGTCAGGACCCCTCGCGCGACGCCGCGGCCGTGGACTTGTCCTTCTCGCAGATCCTCGAGGCGCGTAGCACCTTCCACCAGCAGCAGCAGAGGCGGCGGCGCAAACCTCCAGCACCTAATGGGCGCGCTGTGCAGCAGGTAGTGAGACGCTTCCCGCCGCCTCCGCCCGGGACCCCGTCCACCTTCCTCGAGACGGAGGACGCCGGACCCCCCGCGTACGGCAGCGGCATGCTGGACTCGGTCTACGAGGGCAGCGAGGACATTCTGGAGGAGAGCGAGGAGGAGGCAAGAGGAGGCGGGCCCTCCTCTATCCACATGGACAGCAGCACGGAGGACGAGGACTGGGCGAACGGCGACGACGGACAGCTCGGCCAGGACATGTACCGCTTCGTGCAGCCCCGCAGGCTGTCCTCCTGGGTGCAGGACGACGCGGTCTTCGCGTGCTTCAAGTGCCACACGGTCTTCTCGCTGCTGGTGCGCAAGCACCACTGCCGCGCGTGCGGCCGCATCTTCTGCTCGGCGTGTTCGAGTCAGCGGGTCGTCATCCCGGGGGATTACGAAGCCACGCCAGTCTCACCGGCGTACAACTCGCTGACGACCAACGCCAGCGACCTCATTGGCAACATCAGCTGGTACTTGACGTCGTACTCGAGTCCGAACGCGTCCGCGGGCGCGGATTCCAGTGGAGTTAAACACTCGCAGTCGTTCTCCGACTCTGGCTCCTTGAGACTCACGGCCGAGGAGCAGCAGGAAAAATTCTTGAAGGACGTACAGCGGCTGCAGGAGAACAACGTCATCAGCAAGTTCACGCCAAACCGATCGAGGTCGGGGAGCGCGTCGTCGTCGCTGTCGAGCAGTGGAGCGTTGACCGCGCCGAGCTCCCACAGGTCGATGCCCGTACCCGATGGCAGCGTCATGCAGCGCGTGTGTGACGACTGCGCGTGTGCGCTGCAGCAGCGACGTCACCACTACAACACGGTCAAGGTGTTCGAGCTGTGTGAGTTTGACCTGCAAGAGCTGCGTACGCTTGGCCAAGTGTGTCGCAAATGGCACCGCGCGACCATCATGTGTCTGTCGATGTTCCGACAGATCCAGTACTACCTGCCTACCCACCGACTGTCCGAGAGAGAGAAGAAGATGCTGGTCATCAACCGGAAGTTCCTCGGTGGGCATACCAAGTGGCTGCTGCAGCTAGTCAAGGCCGTCGATTTCTCGGAAGAGAACGAAACGGAGTATCTGGGCGTTGATATGACTGCGAGCGACATTGAAAGCCCCCAGGCAGCGCGCAGACGGCGGGAGAAGAACTCGCAGCTTGTCGACGAGGTGATGGAGCTGCTGCAGCAAGAGCGGAAGCATAAATGCATGCTGACCATGTGCTCGCGGCTGTGTAAACCGCAAATTGGTAGTGTCGATGCACTGGAGGTCTTGGCGGATGAAACGATTTGCAACAATCGACTGCGCGCGATGGCGGTTGACGCGCTGCTGAAGACTGCGACGGAGAACGAGTGGTGGGGCTACTTGCAGGTGCTGCTGCATAGTTTGAGCGTGGAAACGAACGCTGCTGGAAGCAAGTTGGGCGAGTCGCTGCTCCGACAAGCGCAATGTGACATCCGGTTCTGCTATGATTTATACTGGGGTCTTACGGTCATGGCCGAGGACCCAAGCTGTCGACGGAAGTTTGATGGTATGAAGCAGCGACTACTACTCACGCTGGCGCAGTTCAAGGACAAGTCATCGGGTGGGCGTCTGGTCGAGTCGAGGAAGTTCGCAAGCGACGATATTGCGGAGCAGCTTCTTCGAGGCCAAGAATTGGTGGACTTAATGTGGAAGATCCCGCCGCGCATTCCTGTCGAAGATGTGCGACGCATCTTGCAGGCGTCTATCAAGAAGTCGTCGCTTGGTGCATCTACAGAAGAGAGGAAGTCAGGTGAATCTACTCAAGCAGTTGCGCACGGGGAGCAGGAATGGCCTCTTCTCCGTCTGCCGGTGGATCCGCAGGTTAAGATCAGCGGGATCAACTACACGAAGATTGAAGTGAAGCGAAGCGCGGAGGCGCCCATGATCATCACGTGCACGGGCGTCGATCGCGCTGAAGAGGGTGAAGACTCAGCCGATGGTGCTGCTGAATCTCAACGGAATACGTGGAGCCGGCGAACGCACAAGCTGCCGCATTACCGCCTCATGTACAAGCGGGATGATCTTCGGAAAGACTCGATCGTTCAGAACATTATCAACGTCATGTATCTGATCTTGAAGCAAGAAACTCGACTCGACATTCCGCTGGTGACCTACCGCGTCCTCCCGACGAGCAGCTTCGACGGACTCATCGAGATTGTGGAGAACGCGCATACGCTGTACTCGATCATCCGCGACCACGGAACGATTATGAACTTCCTGCACCACTACAACGGACACCGCACCCTCAGCGACATCTCCTCGTCATTCCGGGAGAGTCTTGCAGCTTACACCGTGATCACGTTCCTGCTGGGCGTCGGAGATCGTCACGCTGACAATGTGATGCTTACGAAGGACGGCATTTTGTTCCACATCGACTACGGCTTCATCCTTGGCAAGGACCCGAAACCGTTGCAGCCTCCGATGCGGCTCGATCACTACATGATTGAGGCGCTCGGAGGCACGCAGACGCAGCAATTCGAGCAGTTCAAGCAGCTCTGTGTAATCGCATTCAACTGCTTGAGGCGGCACGTGAGTCTGTTCATGATCATGCTGACGCTGGTCGTGAAAGCACTACCCGAGATCACGGATTTTGGAGTGAATTATACTCAGAGCGACCTCGAAGCCTTCGTGATCGAGCGATTCCTCCCTGGTCAGTCCGACGACGAGGCTGCGACGGCGTTGATGCTGCGGATGGAAGGCAAGTTGAACGAGCGCATCGGTATGAAGCTCAGTGACTTTGTGCACGCTCATTCGAACGAGAAGACGGTGTCGAAGGGTATGACTTCTGTGGGTTCGTCCGTCAAGATCGGCGTGGAGGCAGTCGAGGCTACCGTCTCAACTGTTGCAAGCTCCCTCACCAGCGGTGCGTCGTCCATCTACAAATACATGTGGGGTAGTGGGCCCCAACGGTGAGCGCAGCTGGTAGATCCTGTCCATTCCGACTGAGCTCGTGAGAAAAAGAGTGCACGCCTATCTCGCTGCTGTAGACGATGCGGCATTGACACCCTTCTTCTTCGTAGAAGTTAACGCCTCCTCCGTCTGGAATTCGCCCCCACATCACCCGCTTTGCCTTCCTCCACCCGCTGCACGACGAAAACGTGACGCATTGTTGCTCGGGTGCATCGTACATCATGGACTTGTCGAGCATTCGCTCGGGCACAGTCAGAATTCCAGCTCGGGGGTACAGCATGTCGACGCAGGGAGCTCAAAACCTGGCAAAAAGGGAAGTGAAGAGTCCATTGTCTGAATCTGCAAAGCAGAAGAATCGATGACCACTACATAACACCACCTAAGTTCAAGCCAAACGAGGGGGGGGGCATAGAACCAAACAACAGTAGATGGTAAAGAACGCGATAAGTGTCACCCAAAAAGGAGAAACGAGAAAAACGAAACCTGTAAATCGGTGCGAAAGTATGGGGAAAAAAAACTAATTTCTCGAGTCATCGATAGTAAGTGCTTGATCAAGCGTCACCAACTACGATACCTTCCTGCGGAAGAGGGTCAAACCAATTTGTCGATAGGTTTCCGCCGCTGCTCGCACTGGAGCTCAGCGTCCACTCCATGTCGTCGTCGCTTCCCTCCGTTGCGTTCAGCACCAACGCGCTTTCGTCTCGGCACATGCTGACAATCCCCTTCACTGGGTACGTCGTGCACTTGGCCAGTATGAACGACCGCACGACCGCCTTGTCGCCCTTGACAATTTCATTGCCGAAGGCTTTCCCCACGTCGCTATTAAAGACAATGCTGCCTGCACAGTCTTCCTCCCGGAAGAAGGCGACGCTCTGTCCGTCCGGCACGCGCGCGTACAACAGCTTCTCGGCTACTTCCCAGTCTGAACATGAAGAAAAGGTCACACACGTCCGGCTTGGTGCATCAAACTTTATCACTTTGCCCGACGTGGTTAATATCCCTGCTCAAGTCGGCGCCATTGGTCAAGTGAATGGCAAATGTGTTGCATCGGCAAGATGTCTGCATTCTCAACTCGTAAAACTGTACTAAAACTCAGTATCGAAGTTGAACACTCAGCAGCTACCCTCCTTATTCTTTGGAATAGCTGGAAATGTTCGACGCCTCGAATGACGCCTCCCAGTTCTGACCGTCGAAGCTTTCGGTCGTGACGCTGGTGATCGTGGCCGGGTCCACGCACCCGACGGTGACCGCGTAGCCGTCCGGGTTGCTGCGCGGGATGTAGAAGGCCTGCACGCCGCACGTTTTGCAGAAGAGGTGCTGGGCCTGGTGCGTGTTGAACGTGTAGAGTGTGAGGTTTTCTTGGCCCTGCAGCAGTCGGAACCGCGACTTGGGCACGATCGCGTGGGCGTTGCGCTTCATGCGGCAAATGGAACAGTTGCATTCGGTCTGCATTAAGTCGCTGGGGGCGTCGAATTCGAACTGCACGGCCTTGCAGTGGCACGAGCCGCGGTGCACGACGAATGGCTTGGAGTCGGCCATGGAGGGTAGAAGCAGGGGGTATCCGGTAAATTGAAGACTGACTAACGTTAGATACCGTGTCAATCGGCGGAATTTTACGTGAGTGAAGGTTAATTTTAGATTTCAGCCAATTAGGGGGGTTGGACGCGAAAGGACGCAAGTTGAAGCTGATGCACTCATGTTGAGTAGAACGTGGCATGTTTGGGCGGCGTGAAGCTTCGGATGGTGGGGGTGAGGCTACGACGAAGCCACTGACGGTTCAAGAGAGGCTGGCGGTGCTGGAGGGTGGGGAGGTGTTGCTGAAGTATCCACCTGGGCTGCTACAGCCGTGTAAGCGAGAAGATGGTAGTTTCGTTCTACTTGGTAGAATGCTGACGGTGGGTTTGTAGTCTCCCGACAGGAGCTCGGACGGCTGAAGAAGAGGTTCGTGCAGCTGATACCGGCGGAAGATTCGAGTCGAGAGCTGCGACTCCCGCTCAAAGTGGTGCTGCAGATGCCGGAGCTGCGAGCGCAGCCATTCGCCCCACTCGTAGCTCGGTTGATTTTGCAGCGACAGAGAACTCAAATGCAAAGGCTCAAAGATGAAGATGCTGCCGACGAGATGGTAACTTTCAGCGCCTTTACGACGCTTCTGGCGGTGTTTAGTGTCAAGCAGACACTTGAACTCAAGCGACAAGGTTCGTATATCACCCGTGCATAATTAAAACGTACTCTTTTGCGGTCTTTCGGGGCTCATTCGTGCGGTACATACTCTTATAGCGCTCTTCGACGTCTACGACCACGATAACAAAGGATGCGTCTCTGTTAATGACTTTTTGAGGGTGATTTCGACGGTGTCGCGGTCGAGCGCCGCTAGACGCAAGGTAATCGCCCACGAGTTGAAGGTTCAGCTGGCACCATTCATGAAGGAAACGAAAGCAGGTGTGAGCGGAGTGCTGTTCAGCGACTTCAGTCAGGTTGGTGTCGGCTGATCAAGCTTCAGTAAGGACCCTCATCTCACTTACCCGTGTTTAATTATTCAGGTCATTGCCGACGAGGAAGTTCTCAGCGCTCTTACCATCGCGTACTAGTGTCGCATTATCCGCCAGCACACCGTGGTAGACTAAGAAGCTCTTCGCGCAGTTCCAAGTCGAGATTCCAAGTAAAGCGTATCAACTAAAATTACCTTTTTTTTTCTTTTTGGTGCCCAAATCAACATCAGTCTCAACTAAACTTGGAAACGACCTGCACTTCGTCGGCGTCCTCAATCAAGCAAAAGGGACGATAGCGCAGCTCGCCGAGGTGACAAAGGCCGATGGTGAAGTGGCACATTGGCACCTACGCACGTCTGCGCCCTCCTCGTCGCGGCCATGAGTGTGCTAACTTCGATCTCGGTACATTTTTCCTGCTGTAGTTCTGCTTCGTGTGGTTCCTTAAGTGGAAATTGCTCTTGAATTTGCTGTTGATCTCTAACAGACCGAGTCGATGACGGCCGATTCAGCAGAACTGTCATAGCGTTCCCACCACCAGACGACGACGATTCCCGATTGCATCTCAAACAGCGGGACGGGCTCGACTTCCACTTCAACGACGTCTTTGACCCAAGTATCTCGCAAGAACAAGTGTTCAACGAAGTCTGCCTCGTAAGTACCAGATAGGCACCAAGCTATGCCAGCATCGGTGACAAGTAATGTGTACTGTTGGCTATGCAGGACATTGTGTATAGTGCTTTGGACGGCTACAACGGAACTATTCTCGCCTACGGCCAGACTGGCTCGGGCAAAACGTACACGATTACGGGAGGCGAGCATTACGCAGACCGAGGGATCATCCCTCGCGTGCTCTCGACGATTTTTGAGGAGTTCGAGAAGAGACCCAACATGCGCTACTCGTGCTACATTTCGTACCTCGAAATTTACAACGAAAACGTCTACGACTTGCTCGACAGGTAAGTTTTACCCGACATCCATCTTCCATGTTAAAATGCGAGTTCTTACAGAGGTTGACCCTAAATGCGTGTACATGTAGATCACATACTGACCGTCCAATCGAGGAGTGGACGAAGGTTCTTCTCATGGACGATGACGAAGGCGATATGCACTTTAGAAATTTAGGGTAAGTTCTGTTGCACTGCTGCTGGCGGAGCAAGGTATTGATTGATTCCTGTTGGGTCGGCAATAGTGTTTTTGAAGCAGTTTCCGAGGAAGAAGCGCTAAACCTACTCTTCCTCGGCAACATGAACCGCGTCACAAGTGACACCCCCATGAATCAGGTAAAGCTGATGATAGTTTATACTCGGAGCATCTTCATTGTGCTCAAGCATTATAAATTATGTCTTAGGCTTCATCCCGTTCGCATTCGATCTTCAGTGTCATGATCGAGTCCCGACCTGTTGATTCGGATATGATTGTGACGTCGAAGCTTCACCTGGTCGATCTTGCAGGCTCCGAGCGCGTCTATAAACGTGATGGCACCCAGCGCATGCGCTCCGAGGGAAAGCACATCAACCTCTCTCTTCATCACTTGGAACAGGTACGCGTTTAGTATGATGTTTTGCCCAAAAGCTTAAAGTCATCTTTTACTCTTTGTACATTTTACATTTTCTAGGTCATCCTCTCACTTCGAAGCAAACGCAACACCGTATCACGAACATACCATATTCCGTACCGCAACTCAATGCTCACGTCGGTCTTGCGCGGCAGTCTCGGAGGCAATTGCAAGTCCGTCTTCATCGCGACGCTGAACCCCGAGAACGACTTTATAGACGAGTCCATCTCGACCTGTCGCTTCATGCAGCGCTGCTCCGAAGTGGCGGTCGACATCGCAGTCAACACTGAAGTGGACACGGAGAAGCGTCTCGAGGCAGTGGAGAAACTCAACGCGGAGCTGGAAGCCACGAACTTCGAGCTGCAGGCTCGCGCCGTGCAACTTGAGAACGACTTGAAGGCGCAAGCGCTTCACTTCGCCAAGCAGGAGCAGCAATGGGAGCGCCGTTTGACCTTGGCTCAGGAAGAGACTCAAGCGGCTATAGCAGCCGCGAAGAGCGCTCGAGATCGGTCCGACCAAACCGGCCGAAAGGTGGACTGGATGCAGTGCGAGGAGATCGTGGAGAGACTGCTGCTCACTGGGGATCTGCCACGCGAAGAGCTGGATAAACCCCGAAGTGTAGGCGAATTCGAGGAAGCGCGACTACTGTACGAGGCAGTGGCTCAAGGCATCCGAGAGTTGGGGATGGCTACAGCGCTCGGTTGTCTCGTAGTCCTCAAGGAAAACACCTTTTTCGCCTCAAACACTGCTGCAGAGTTGCAGGAGCTCATGAGCAAGCAGACACGAACTGTCGAGGCACTGGAACAGCGGTTGCTAGAGCAAAAGCGCGAGGCTGAGCTACTGAAGGAACAGATTCAAAGCGTTGCTGAGGCTCAACGATTCGAGGGCGAGCCGAAGACTTCCATCCCGCGGTCGAAATCTCACACTGGAGCGCTGCGTAAGCGCCAGCCATCGCATCGGCGCTCGTCTGCTAGTGCGAGAGGCGGCAGCTCGGGAGATCGCGACCCGTCCAACAGCGGGAGCGATAGTGAGAATGACAGCGAAGCATCGGAGAGTCACGAGTACGACCGACCTTCGGCTTCCCGTCTTCAGCCTCCAGCCTCTAAGCTTGAGTCTTCGTCACGTAATGGGAAAAGCTCTAAGCGATCGGAGTACAGTAACCCAAGTATCTCTGAAGAGGATCAGTCTACTGATGAGAAGGCGACTACGCTTCGCGGTGCTGCTCTGACGACTGACGGGGTGGAAAACCCCGTTGCGCCTCCGCGAAAGTCTGGCAGCGACTTGATCCGCAAGCGCATGGAGCTCTTACGCAACGGGAGCTTGTTCGTCAAGTACGGACGCTTTGGGAGGCCGCACGTGCGCTTCGTGTGGTGCTCGGCTGACCTGGAATACCTCAACTACCGGAAGGTCAACAGCTCAGTGCCAAAGGCGACGATCCCCACGCGCGCGATTGTGAGGGTGTGCATCGGCCAAGATACGCGCGTGTTTGACCGTGCCAAGCAACCAGCGCGAGCTCCTCATTGCTTCTCGGTCGAATACGAAGAGAACCGAACATTGGATCTCGAGGTGGGTACTGTAGCTCGGTGTAATGGTTGTGGGAGTGCCTAATACGCACTCTATTGATGTGTTCTATTTGTTGCAGATTGCCGATGGAGAGAGCCCAGAAGTGAAGAAGACGAAGCGCAGCGACTGGGTGGAAGCGCTGCAGTTCCTCATTAAGCTGAAAGCAGCTCCACGTCGACAGACGTCCCCACCACGCTACGACTCGACCGGTTCAATTGCCTCCTAGACTAAAGGAAAGCCTGACGAACTTGAACTTGAAGGAAAAGATTTATCGTCAAGAGATTTCCACGCCCCTATTTCGCTCTATTTTCCTCGATTATTTCTTCATGCCACGGTAGAAACTCACTCTTCACCACTCTCTCTCTCATTGTTCAATTGGACACGAAGCACTCAAGTCGCCCCAGTACCAATCTACCATGAAGACTGCCGCGATCGCTGCTGCACTTGCCTGCCTCGTGTCATTTGTGGCTGCCGACCACCCGACCACCATGAACGTCGACACGGCGATGGACCAAGCCATGACCCCCGGTCTTCGTGGTACGTCGGTCATCGTGCCTGCCGGGGTCATCACCAACTCAATCGACGCCAAGAACAACAAGGTGCTCGTGAGCAAGAGCAACATCCGTCTGACCAAGAGCGACCGCGTGCAGATCGCTGGTGTTATCAAGGAGATGCTGGCCACCCACCCAGAGGCGAACCGGGCCGCTGCTGAGCTGATCCTCGAGCAACTCGAGCCTGACACCAGCGGTACGACGGGGGCCGTCGTGTCGAACCCGGCGGTGATCTCCAACGTGGTGAGCAGCATCTACTCGGCTATGACCCGCAACCCGGCTGCGGCTACTGGACACGCGATTGGTGCTATCGCTGCGGCTTACCCGGCGGTGATGGCGCCTACTCCGTTGCCGACTCGCTACGATGTCAACAATCCGGCACGCTACATTCCGCCGATGTCGGGGACGATGGGGACTTCGCCGTACAACACCGCAGGTATCGGGGGCTTGCCGGCTGGCATTGGTGCTCCTGCGTCCCCGTCGTCGTCGTAAGTAGGCAAACAACCATTCAACGGGTACCATCGGCGCGTTGTGCTACGCCACCACAGCGATGGGATTGACATCCAAGCCGAAGTCTGCGTTTTTTATCCTAATCATCTCAATCAAAACCTTTTCTTTCGAATTCTGAATTACGCTCTCCTCTTGGGTCTTGTCAGCTCGTTCGTGTGCGCATGACAGGTAAACGCACACATTCGTTGGCCCTTCATTGGAAGTCAAAATTGAAGCCTAACTTTGCTTTTACTCAACAAAGTTTGGTTTGTTGAGTAAAAACTTTTTTGCCTGAAAGTGCAGAAGTTTCGAGGCTGCAGACCGTTCCTTGATCGACGCACTTGAACCTGACGGTTAGGATTTATCCACGGGAGCGTTTAAGAGATTTCCCCGCTACGTCAATCCCGTTAGGTGCCGCAACGAATGAGGCATCGTTTATATCTCATTGTTCATTTGGATTCCAAGCATTCAAGCCGACCCAGACTTCCACCTTCTCCTCGCAACCACCATGAAGATGTCCATTGTTGCGATCGCGCTGGCGCTGGTGTGCTTTGTGTCGTTCGTCTTTGCGGCCAACCAACCGAGCATCGTGACCTCCCCGGACGAGCGCATGCAGGTCGCCAAGCAGCTCAAGGAGCTCATGGCCCGCAACCCGAGCTCGGTGGACCCGGCTGTCGCCGCCCTGTCGACGGAGGACCTCTTCAGTATGCTGTCTGGCCTCGTTTCGAACCCGGCGGTGCTCTCCAATGTCGGAAACCTCGTCAAGGCGGCGACGAGCGGCGACATTGGTGGGGTGGCCACTTCTGCGACGGGACTGCTGGGCGCGGCACTTCCTGCTGCGGTGTCGGCTTTTGCCCCCGCGGCTCCAGCTGCTGCAGTTCCTATGGCTGCTTCGGTCCCCATGGCTGCTGCGCCTGCGTCGTAGGTGCTGAGCGAGCTTCAATGTGTGTGCTGGTGGAGTTGCCCCAGCTTACCGTGCTCGTGCTGAAGATGCCTGAACGGCTCGCGCAGTCCGCCACGAAGATCGGAGTCCAAACCGATGAAATGCGTTCATCTTAACCCTCTTAATCAACATTAGCGTTTCCACGTCAAAGCGGATGCAGCTTGTGTTCTGTTGTTTGTGGTTTGATATTAGGCAAGCCTCGCTGTGAGAGCACCAATGCGAGGATACAGTACCGGTAGACAGCTACGGCTTTTCATTGGGGCCCAAAGACTCGCTCATCAAGCTTTCCTTCTTTTATCAATACATTGATGTTACGCACAATCTACGCATGAAGTCGACGGATACGTATTGCTACTAGGATTTCTCCTTGGGGCACTTGGGGATTTCCACGCTGATAGTTCTTCGTGTTTTCCTCGATCTCGTTAATGTCGACAAGCACGATCAAGCTGAGGCTCACTCCTCTTTTGGACTTCAAGCCCCCAAGCCGACCCTCTCTTTCCGCGACCACCACCATGAAGACTTCCGTTGTCGCGATCGCTCTTGCGTTGGTCTACTTCGTGTCGTTCGTCCTGGCGGCCGACCAACCGACGGCCATGGACGCCCCGATGTCCAGCGACGAGCGCATGCAGCTCGCCAAGAAGATCAAGGAGGTGATTTCCAGCAACCCGAGCGCGGTGGACCCGGCCATCGCCGCCATGTCGACGGAGGACTTCTTCAAGACGCTGTCGGGCCTCGTCTCGAACCCGGCTGTGCTCACGCACGCTTCGGGCTTCCTCAAGGCAGCGACCACCGGCGACGTGAGTGGAATGACCAGCCACGCAACGAGTCTGCTGGGTGCGGTGTTCCCGACGGCAGCGGCGGCCCCAGCGGTTGCGCCTGCTATCCCGATGGCGCCAATTTACGCGACGGCCCCAATGACGGCCGGGATGTCTCCTGCTGTTACCCCCACGTCGGCTTAGGCAAGGCCATCGGCCGTGACAAACGTAGGAGTCGGAAGTCGATCTGCGTTCACCTAAAAGTTTCAACAATCAATCAACCACGTTGCGTTCCAACTCGAGCCCTTTGTTGCTTGGCACGCTGCTACAAGCATCGGTGTATTAGTAGTTTATATACACATTAGTTGGGATGGAATACGAAAGCCCTTCACACCGAGCGCACCCGAAAGTCGGTCGGTGGAAGGTGCCACTTTGTGGCTTGCAGTCATAGTGCACTCCATTCGTCCGCGTCGTCTCTTTAGACGTGGACGTTCTTGCCGTTAAGCGAGTTGAGGATCGTGAGGACGTCGCGGAGGACGCCGGTGGCGCTAGCAGCGGCACCGGTGCCGGAGCCCTTGAGCACCAGCGGGTTGGGGTACTGCACGGAGGAGAAGCCGAAGGCGATCTCGTTGTCCTTGGTGTAGTAAACCGGGTGGTCCTCGTCAACGAGCACGGGCTGGATCTTGGCCTGGATGGACGGGAACTTGGCCAGGTCGATGGAGGCGACGTAGTGCAGACGCTTGTTCTCCGCCACTGCAGGCACGTAGTACTGCTCGCGGAAGGCTTCGTCGTACGCCTCTAGGCCGGTGACGATGTCCTCCACCTCCATCTCGCTCGACCATGAGATGGTGTCAAGCACACTGTGCGGGATCAGCGGCTCCAGCTGAACAGCGCTTGGGTTGAGGTGCACGCCGAGCGCGCGCGCCAGCACCACGATCTTGGAGACCATGTCCGTACCCGTGAAGTCTTCACGCGGGTCGCGCTCGCAGTAGCCCTTGCGTAGCACTTCGCCCACCGCCTCCGAGAGCTTCTTGCCCTTCATGACCTCGTTGGCGACGTAGTTCATCGAGCCGCTGAGTGACGTCTCGATGCTCAGAACGCGGTCACCAGTGCGCAGGATGTTGCCGAGCGTGTCGACCACCGGCAGACTGGCGCCGATAGTGGACGTGTACATGAAGAACGTACGCCCAGTCTTGATGCGCGTGGTGGCCACACTCTCGCGCGATGACGTGGGCGGTAGACTGCACACCGAACGCGCGTTGGAGGCCACGACGTGGATGCCGCGCTCGATACACGCAGAGTAGAGGTCCTTGGTGTTGGCTTGGCCGGAGCAGTCGACGAGGATCGGGATGGCCAAGTCCCGCAGTTGATCCAGCTGCTCGAGCGACGGCGCACCAGCGTACTCAGCTGCCCCACTGGATGGGGAAGCCGCGGACACCACGGCGTTGTCGCTCTTGCAGCCTTCCAGTCGCGCGATGAGCTCCTCGAACGTAAAACCCTTAGTGTTGTACATGAAGTCGCAGCAGTTGGAGCCGAAGCCGACGATGTTGACGCGCGCCTTGTGCTGGAAGCGGTACAGCTCCTGTTGCTTCTGCAGCTGGCGCACCACGCCCATCGTGATGTGGTTGCAGCCCAGCAGGACGATGTTTGTGACGAGGTAGTCCACGTTGAAGGCGTCGTGCACTCGGCGCACAGCCACCTTGGTATCCGCACAGCGGATGACACAACTCAGCGATCGTGAGCTAGTGCCCTGACCGACGGCCAGCACTTCAATGCCAGCGTCGGCGAGGGCTCCGAAGAACTTGGTCTGGTTGTAAGGAATCTTGGACAAGTCCTCGGCCACGACGGAAAGCATAGTCACAGGCGACTCGGAGTTCAGAGGGTCCACCTCGTGCGACTCGATCTCGGCGCTCAACTCGGCGTTGATGGCTGCGCACGCCTGTTCTTCGGCGCTGCGAGGCACCACGACACTGATTGCCTGGCCGTGAGCGCCGCGGATTGACAGCCACACGGGAATCTTGAGCTCCTCCAGCACCTTCGTTACGCGCGCACCGATGTTCTCCTGCTGGTGAGGGTCACTGCTGCCGTCCTGCAGGATGCGCGTGCGAGCCTCGATGATCGCCAGGTTCTCGAGAGAAGTAGTGCACGTCTCGCGCGTGCCCGAGCGGCCGACGCCGCTGATGTACGTGCCGTGGCCGTTGGGGTCCATCGTGTTGCGGATGAGCATGGTCACGTCGCCCTTGATCAGCGGCACCATGGTGCGCGCGTGGAACATGCGCGTGCCGTACACCGCGAGTTCCAGCGCCTCGTGGTGGTTCAAGTGGGAGAGCGCCACCGCGCGGTCCACGATCCTCGGGTCCGCAGTCATAACGCCGGAGATGTCGGTGTTGATCAGCACGTAGTCGGCGCCCAGCGAAGACCCCACCAGCGTGGCCGTATAGTCCGATCCGTTACGTCCCAGCGTCGTGGTGCGGCCGCTACGTGTACGCGCGATGAAGCCCGTGATCACCGGCAGCGTGTTGGGCTTCCACTGGGCCGCCAACTGCTGCAGCTTCTCCTTGGACTCGTCAAAGAAGACCTTGGCGCAGCCGTGCGTGTCGTCCGTGGTGAGCCACTCCCTCGCGTCCAGGTAGAAGGCCTCCACGCCGGCCTTGCTCAGCAGCTTGGCCACGATCGTAGCGCTGATGCGCTCGCCGAAGGACAGCACCGTGTCCGTGGCCGCAGCCGTCTGCTCCTGCAGCAAGCAAATACCGAACAGCAGCTCGCGCAGCGGCTTAAAGTGTTCGACAATAATGTCGGTCATGTCCTCCACGTGCTCCACCTCGAGCTCCTTCTGCGTGTCGTGGGCGTTCGTGAGCGTCAGCGCCTGCAGCTTGTCCACGACTTTGAGCGCGTTCTCGGCGTCCCCCTTGGCGGCAAAGGCCACGGCTTCCAGCAGGTAGTCGGTCGTGTGGCCCATGGCGGACACCACAACGGCCAGCACGCGCTCGCGCTCGCTGCGCACGATGCGCACGAGGCCGCAGAGCCGCGCGGGGCTGCCCACGGACGTGCCGCCGAACTTGTACACGTTGCGCGAGCCGTTGCGGTGGTCCAGATGGCTGAACTGCGCGCTGTCGGCGCCGGACGAGAGCGAGAACGCGTCGCCGTCCAGCGACAGCGGGTGCTCCAGGACCTCCTTGGGCCAGTTGGCCCCGATCAGCATCGACGGCGACGTGCAGTCCATCTTGGAACAGCGTGTCCTTCGGTGCGCGGGGGGGGGAATGAATGACTGGCCCTTGGGATGCAGAAGAGGATGGGTCTGGGACATGATTGGATTAAAATCTGAGGAGTGGGACTAGGGGGCTGAAGTTTTGACCTGCTGGACATCGCCATCATGACCACTTGACAAAGTAAAGTTACAGCTACAGCATGGGCGCAGTCGCTGCTCCGACGGTCTCAATTGATGCGGAGCCGGCGGATAAAGTGAAGAAGTTGGAGCTGCCAGCAGCGCAGAGTGATGGAGATCGACGACGGAGAGTGCGGTCGTGGTACGCGCACATGGTGCTGATCCACCTGTCCGAGTTCGGGGCGGAGGCGGCGCGCGGGCTGGTGCTGCCGACGCTGTTCACGTACGTGCAGGAGCTCGGCGGAGGGCTGGAGGACATCGCGCTGCTCACGGCGCTCTTCAGCGTGGGGAGGTTCTTCTCGTCGCTGCTCTTCGGGTGGCTCTGCGACCGCACGTCGTTCCGCGTGCTGTACAACGTGGCGGGGTGCTTCGCGGTGGTGGGGAATCTCATGTACGTGCTGCCGTACAGCGCGTCGGTGCACAGCAGGATGTTGCTAGCGCTGAGTCGCTTTGTTATTGGGTTCGGTGCCGGCAACCGGAGCGTCTGCCGAGCGAACATTGCCATGCTCACGAGGGTGGATCAACGACTCCAGTACTTCACGCTGTTTGCGACGGTGGTCTTCCTAGCGTACGCATTGACGCCAGGACTTGGCAGCGTCGTTGGAGACGCGCAGGTGGAGATTGCGGGCGACCTGTTGCAGTTCAACCGCTTCACTGCCCCCGGCTTCCTGCTGGTCGCGCTGAATCTCATCACCATCGTCTTTAACAACATCATCTACAACAAGTCGATCTCGCGCGATGACGCCCCGGAATCCCCCACTTCGACTGCAGCGCCATCGCCAGCTACCACCAAACCGGCTGAGAACGTGCTCACAATTGCTGTGGACGAGAAAAATGACGACAAAGCGAAGGTTGCTGAAGGTTCTGGGCCCGTTCTGTCCGACCGCGCCGTGATGATCGGCATGCTGGTGTTTATCTTCCTGAACTTCAACGCGCGAGGCATCCTCTCCATCTTCGAGACGGTGAACGTGCCGCTCTTTCTGGAGATGACCAACCGCAACACAGCAGCGGAGCAGGACTCGGTCCAAGCGACGCAGGACGCGTCCACGTTCTACCTCATGGTCGGCCTCCTCGGACTAATCTCCTACGCGTCGGTGCAGCTTTTGCGCAAGAAAGTCTCCGACGTGGGCTTCCTCATCTTCGGCTTCGCGATGTTGCTGGTAGGCAACGCGATCCTGCTCACGCTGTGCGCGGACATGCACGTCAACAACGAACGCAGCGACGACATGGACGAGGCCCATTCCCAGCAGCAGTTCAACATCTTCGTGGCCGCTGAAGTGTTCGTGTGGAGTATCGGCTGCCCGCTCACGTCGGCGGTGGTCGTGTCGGCGTTCTCGAAGGTGCTAGGCTCGAGGCCTCAAGGGCTGCTCAAGGGGGTCTTCGGCGCCTCTGCGTCCATCGCGCGCATGGTGCTGCCGTTCCTGCCGAGTCTATTGGCGTCGTGGCCGCTGCTCTTCCTGGTCAACATGGTACTTTGCGCCGTCTGCATCCTCGTGCTGTCACTGTATCTTAGCTTTATCGGTCGAAAGAGCCCGGCAGCGGCGTATGACAGCGTGCAGCTCCACTCAGACGGCCGGGAACTGGAAGGCTGAGGCCACAACATCCCATGCCGGCTAGCAGAAATAAACTAACTTTATCAATTACCAAGTCCGATGGAGTTGAAGGTGACGCCGATCTGTGGTCGAGACTACAGAACTCTAGAGCGAGGCGGTGTTATCGTGAAGAAGGCGCTGTTTGGCGGGGCTGAGTGCAGCGTACCGTCGTCGCGCGGAGTTTGTTGGAACCCGCTGACCCGGTGCTTGCTGGTGTGTGATGTGGTCAGGTGCTGCGTTCGCAGTTATGGCGCTGCGTTCAACCCTGACGACAAAGGACAGCTACGAATGACTTTGAACAGCGAAGCGGACGGGGATGTGGCGGCCATTGGCAGTCGCGGGTCGACGCCAGGACAGTTCCTTAGCCCCGTTGCAGTGGCTGTGAACATGAGAGGAGAAATCGCCGTAGCGGACGGGAAACTCAACCGCGTCCAGATCTTCTCGGGCAATGGGGACTTGGAGCACGTGATCGGGCGGTCGGGCACTGCGCGTGGCGAGTTTCGGGCCATCGCCGACGTGAAGTTCACTCCGCGAGGGTATATCGCCATTGCGGACGCTGGCAACCACCGTATTCAGGTCATGACGTTCACTGGAATCGTTGTGCAGATCGTGGGTCGATACGGTTGGAAGTTGGGGGAACTCGTGGATCCCTGCGCACTCGCTGTTAATGCCGTCGGCGATATGTTCGTGTGTGACGAAGGCAATAAACGCATCCAGCGGTTCTCCGCGGCAGGCAAACCTCTCTTGGAGTGGGGGAGTCGACGCGGGCCAGCGCCGGACCTCAGCTCTCTACCTGATGGAGCGGATTTCACAGAGCTGAGGCCTGTAGTTTACTCGATCTTCGACAAACTGTCGGATATTGTCATGGGGCTCCACGGTGAAGTAATCGTTTGCGACGCTGGGAGGCGGCAGCTCTTGGTGTTCTCGGACGTCGGCGCTTGTCTTCATGTCGTCAACACGGCTCAATTGTTCCAGTCAAGCAACCCGACTGCGATGACTGTGTGCTCCAACATGCTGGTCGTGGTTGGGAGATCGACAGTAAGTAAAACGTGCAAGTCAAGCCAAACACCGAATACTGGAGCTCACACCGAAGAAGTCAAGGCGGAGTCATCAAGTGACGTGGCGAGCTGCTTGGTGGCAGCGTTTCCTACAGAGAAGCGCGTGCGCGTGGGTCAGTTCGAAGCTGTCCCAGTTCATTGTGCAGAGTCGATCGCTTGCTACTTGACGTACGTCGATGCACTGCAGCTACGCTTGGTCAGTCACTACTTCCACTATTTGTGCCGCCAACTACGCAACGAGTGGAAATTCTCCCCGCTCATTGCGGGACAAGCGACTGTGATGAAGTACAACCGCGTCGTGTCACCAGCTACGGGGCTTATGGCCGTAGAGGAGGCGTTCCAGAAGTGGGGGCTACGGATCTACAAGCCCTCGAATCGTATTCGCAAGCACGTCATGGACTTCCAGTCAGGATTCTGCAGCGCTCTCAGCACGTTATACGGGCCTTTGTTTTGCTACCAGCACGAGGAGATCCTACGAGCGTTTTTCAAGTTCTACTCGGGTACTGCTACGCGTGACAAAGAGGAGATCGACAAGGCTACATTCGTCGAGATCATGACACAAATTGAGGAAGTGCGTTGTGGCTTCCGCACGTGGGAGCAATGCACTCCATTCTCTAGAATTTCGGAGAAAGCTGTACCTCTACCGTCTATCCGATCTGCAAATAATGTACCAAGGGTATCGGGCGGAACACCAATACCAAGCTCTCTGAAGCTGATTGAGAACGCGCAGCAGCATCAACTCTCCAAGCTACTGCAAAAGTTCCTGACACTATGAAGGATCTGGGGTGATCAGAGCATCTAGACGGTATTGCAGCCGTGGAGTTTGTCAACGACTAAACTTCAGTTGCTCTGGTCCCGTTGAAGGAGGTGAGTATTCGACTAAAGCGAGCGTTATACGAATGCTTACCTCTGGTTAGTATATTGCGCTGTTATTAGAGTGGGCTCTGGATCAAGATGCGAGTGTTCGTGTGAAAACATAAGACGCGTCGTCCCCGCGGCCAGAAACGCTCGAGGTTTCTGGTGGTTGCCATGTTATCTCCGTCTCCTCTATTCCTGTCTCGTCTTAGCGCAACCAAGCAGCTTTGTTTACAAGACACGCGACGCTGCTATTCTGAGGTCTGCATGGCAAAACCCAGCCAGACCCAAGGCCATTCATTGTCAAGTTGCTGGGCGCACCCCAACACCAAGCACGGACCGAAGCCCAAAACTCTGAGAAGGCAATGGGCTGCACGCAGTCGTCCGACGCGATCCGTCGCAACATGTTCCAGACCAAGCTCTGCATGCACCACAAGACGCCGTGGACCGACGTGTATCGAGCCCTGGGCGAGTTGGGTCGAGGGGCTTTCGGCGTCGTCGAGAAGGTCGAGCACCTCAAGACCCACAAGCACTATGCGATGAAGACCGTCAAGTTCGAGTCTGGAAGCCAACGCCACGAGTTCGAGCGGGAGATGGACATCCTGCGAGTCCTGCACCACCCCAACATCGTGCGCATGATCGAGACGTTCGAGGACCGCCACCACTTCTACATCATCATGGAGCTCAGCCCAGGCGGCACGGTGCGCATTCTTTTCTCCCCACTTGGTCATCCTATGACAATTCGATCTAACCTTGTAACGACAATTGCAGCTGCTTGACCGTGTGAAAGCTCGCAACAAGGGGTTCCCCGAGGACGAAGTGAAGGACCTCATCCGGAACTTGGCGTCAGTTGTCCAGTACTTACACTCGCGCAATATTTGCGTAAGTTGTGTTTATCTTCGGGGGGGGGGGGGTCTTGGGTTCTGAAGTATTGAATTTACACATTCGTGTTGTAGCACCGTGACCTGAAGCTGGAAAATATCCTGGTTGAGACTTTGGACAACGGCGGCCACATCAAACTCTGCGAGTACGACACTAATGTTGTTCAGTTTTCAGCAGCTTTGTTGCTCACTCACCACTTGCTCTTGTTTTTGTAGTTTTGGCGCTAGCACTCTGTACAAGATGGGAGCTAGTATGCGAAAGATTCTGGGTTCGGTCGTGTACATGGCCGTAAGTTCTGCTCAGGCTTCTTGGTTTCTACCGATGGACTCATCGCTAGTGTCGTTCATGCGTTGGTACAGCCGGAAGTGCTCGAGGGCAACTACAAGGAGTCATGCGATATGTGGAGCTTGGGTGTCATCATGGCAAGTTGCTTCCCTTTCTACATTGAGTGTTTGTTTACTAATGTTCTTGGCCAACTCAAAACTCAGTACATGCTTTTGAGCAACAAGGCCCCGTTCTCCGGAGATACCGAGGACGAACTCGTCGAGAGCATCTTTGCAGGTGAAGTCTCGTACACTGGCAAGCGATGGGACCCAGTCTCTCCGGAAGCCAAGGCCTTGCTCCAGAAACTCCTTCACGTACGTGAGCTCGATCCATCTATCTACCGTTGCTTTTCGTTGCGACACTAATAAGGCTAACGCCCATCCTCTGTCTTGTTCAGATGATACCTACGGATCGCTTCACGGCTGCGGAGGTGCTCGCTCACCCGTGGATCAAGTCGAATGAGAAGGCCATCTCGCCTGACGTGTACGACGAGTTCGTCCCGCGCGTGAAAGCTTTCTGCAACTACACGCCCTTCCAGCGAGCGGCTCTCGTGGCTGTGGCGTTCAGTATGTCATCACAGCGGGTAGCTCTGCACGCGGCAGTGTACAACGAGCTCAACGTGGCCCACAACGGCAAGTTGACGCTGCAGGAGCTGTACACGGCGCCAGCTCTCACGCGCTTCCAGCTGGACATGGAGAAGATCGCCACCGCGCTCGACCAGCAGAACGAGAACGGCATCAACCTCCTCGAGTTCATTGCTGCCACTCTGAGTCCCGAAGACGCGGCGGATGAGGAGCTGCTGCTTTCTGCCTTCCACGTGCTTGATCGCTCTCATCGTGGTGCCATCACTAAGGAGGATCTGAAGGCGCTCCTGGGCCAGCACTTTGACATTGCAGCGTGCCAGGAGATGATCAAGAAGGCCGACGCGGACAAGGACGGCAAGGTCAACTTCGACGACTTCGTCAAGATGATGAAGCTGCCCGCCAGTCTCAGTGGCAAAGCCAGCAGGGCTTCAGTCACTCAGAGACGCACCTCTGACGTGGGTGCCCGTCGTCTATCGGGAGCTTCCGATGCGGAACCCGTCGTTCCTAGACGCAGTATGTCGAGCGCTGGAGCGGACGCTACTGAGCCGGTCACGAAGGAGGAGGCAATACAGAAGATCGAGTCGCTGCGGACTGATTTGGCCAAAGAGCCCACCGCTGATCCTGTGCTGCTGGAGACGGTCAAGGTACAGCTTCCTGAAGCAACGGCCCAAGCAAGATAGATGATCTGACATTAATTGAAGGGAACTATTAGCTGCCTCCTGCACACCAAATATCGGTATCAAGACTGGAGATAATGCTCAAAGAGTGACCGAGGTTCAACGAACACTTGATTGTTGAAAAGATTAAAGGTGCGTGCGCGATCCAATTCTGCAGCCTTCAACCAGATACTTCGTGGATCGCGCGTGCTAGAAGAGATTCACGAGACGGATAGACCACCGTCAACGCAGTAGCTTGGGCCACGCCTACGACGCAGGCGCAGCAGCCATGGGGACCGAAGCAGCCATAGGAACTGCAGCAGCTGGAGCCGCGGGGGCAAAAGCCGACACCGCAGCAGGAAGTGCCGCGCCCAGCAGTCCCGTCGCAGAAGTGGCCACCCCACCAATGTCGCCGCTCGTCGCCGCCTTGACGAGGTTTCCGACATTGGAGAGCACCGCCGGGTTCGAAACGAGGCCAGACAGCATACTGAAGAGGTCCTCCGTCGACAGGGCGGCGACAGCCGGGTCCACCGAGCTCGGGTTGCGGGCCATGAGCTCCTTGAGCTGCTTGGCGACCTGCATGCGCTCGTCCGGGGAGGTCACGATGCTCGGTTGGTTGGCCGCAAAGACGAACGACACAAAGCACACCAGCGCCAGCGCGATCGCAACAATGGACATCTTCATGGTGGTTGCGAGGAGAAGGTGGAAGTCTGGGTCGGCTTGAATGCTTGGAATCCAAATGAACAATGAGATATAAACGATGCCTCATTCGTTGCGGCACCTAACGGGATTGACGTAGCGGGGAAATCTCTTAAACGCTCCCGTGGATAAATCCTAACCGTCAGGTTCAAGTGCGTCGATCAAGGAACGGTCTGCAGCCTCGAAACTTCTGCACTTTCAGGCAAAAAAGTTTTTACTCAACAAACCAAACTTTGTTGAGTAAAAGCAAAGTTAGGCTTCAATTTTGACTTCCAATGAAGGGCCAACGAATGTGTGCGTTTACCTGTCATGCGCACACGAACGAGCTGACAAGACCCAAGAGGAGAGCGTAATTCAGAATTCGAAAGAAAAGGTTTTGATTGAGATGATTAGGATAAAAAACGCAGACTTCGGCTTGGATGTCAATCCCATCGCTGTGGTGGCGTAGCACAACGCGCCGATGGTACCCGTTGAATGGTTGTTTGCCTACTTACGACGACGACGGGGACGCAGGAGCACCAATGCCAGCCGGCAAGCCCCCGATACCTGCGGTGTTGTACGGCGAAGTTCCCATCGTCCCCGACATCGGCGGAATGTAGCGTACCGGATTGTTGACATCGTAGCGAGTCGGCAACGGAGTAGGCGCCATCACCGCCGGGTAAGCCGCAGCGATAGCACCAATCGCGTGTCCAGTAGCCGCAGCCGGGTTGCGGGTCATAGCCGAGTAGATGCTGCTCACCACGTTGGAGATCACCGCCGGGTTCGACACGACGGCCCCCGTCGTACCGCTGGTGTCAGGCTCGAGTTGCTCGAGGATCAGCTCAGCAGCGGCCCGGTTCGCCTCTGGGTGGGTGGCCAGCATCTCCTTGATAACACCAGCGATCTGCACGCGGTCGCTCTTGGTCAGACGGATGTTGCTCTTGCTCACGAGCACCTTGTTGTTCTTGGCGTCGATTGAGTTGGTGATGACCCCGGCAGGCACGATGACCGACGTACCACGAAGACCGGGGGTCATGGCTTGGTCCATCGCCGTGTCGACGTTCATGGTGGTCGGGTGGTCGGCAGCCACAAACGACACGAAGTAGACCAACGCAAGAGCGATCGCGACAACGGAAGTCTTCATGGTGGTGGTCGCGAGAGAGGGTCGGCTTGGGGGCTTGGAGTCCAAAAAACGAGGAGTGAGCCTCAGCATGCTCGGTTGATCGAGCTTGTCGACATTGACGAGATCGAGGAAAACACGAAGAATTATCAGCGTGGAAATCCACCAAGGATAAATCCTATTAGCGATACCCAGATACGACTTCATGCGTAGATTGTGCGTAACATCAATGTATTGATAACGTAAGAAGGAAAGCTTGATGAGCGACTCTATGGGCCCCAATGAAAAGCCGTAGCTGTCTACCGGTTCTGTATCCTCGCATTGGTGCTCTCACAGCGAGGCTTGCCTAATATCAAACCACAAACAACAGAACACAAGCTGCATCCGCTTTTGACGTTGGAAACGCTAATGTTGATTAAGAGGGTTAAGATGAACGCATTTCATCGGTTTGGACTCCGATCTTCGTGGCGGACTGCGCGAGCCGTTCAGGCATCTTCAGCACGAGCACGGTAAGCTGGGATAACTCCACCAGCACACACATTGACGCTTGGTCGACGTCTAGGACGCGGGGGCGGCAGCCATAGGAACTCCAGCTCCCGCAGCGCCCATGAGACCAGCGGCCGGGGCAGCTGGAGCCGCAGGAGCGAAAGCCGACACCGCAGCAGGAAGTGCCGCGCCCAACAGACCCGTCGCGTGAGTAGCCACCGCACCAATGTCGCCACTCGTCGCCGCCTTAATGAGGCCCCCAACATTGGAGAGCACTGCCGGGTTCGAAACGAGGCCAGACAGCATACTGAAGAGGTCCTCCGTCGACAGGGCGGCCACAGCCGGGTCCACCGAGCTCGGGTTGCGGGCCATGAGCTCCTTGAGCTGCTTGGCGACCTGCATGCGCTCGTCCGGGGAGGTCACGATGCTCGGTTGGTTGGCCGCAAAGACGAACGATACGAAGCAGGCCAGGGCCAGAGCGATCGCAACGAAGGACATCTTCATGGTGGTCGTTGGGGAGAGGAGCGAGAAGTCGGGCGGTGGCGGTCGGCTTGAGTGCTTGGAGTCCAAATGAGAAGTGAGCTTGCTACCAGGCCTGTCGGTGATAACGCGATTGAGGAAAACACGAAGAATTAGTGACGGGGAAATCCTCGCGAGATAATTGTCAGGTTCAAGTGCGTCAGACCCAGTAAGCGGTTTTCAGTCGTAAAAGATTACCCTCGCGGCTTACCAGCACTTCAGGCAGAGCCTAATAAGAAAGCACTTGGGGTGCAGCGCATTGCTGTTCATTCAAAATTTCGTCCTAAACAATCGACGAGGTGTTACGTCACTATGCTTTGCGGTGTCTTCCTGCCAACCAGCCAACCGCTAGCGCAAATGGCAGTCAAACTTGCCGTCAGGGATCCCGGAGCACCGAACGTTTACCAGTTCCCGTAGCGGTAGCGGTAACCGCCGTAGTTGTAGCGCGGATAGCCGTAACGAGGATAGCCGCCGTAGCCGTAGCGCGGGTATCCGCCATAGCCGTAGCGGTAGCCGCGGAAGCCTCCTCCGTAGAAGTCTTCCTTGTCGTCCGGCCCAGCAGCTCCCGCGTCGCCTTCCGCTGGCGCAGCCTCGACATGGGCGGCAGCGTCATTCTCGGGGGTCTCAGCCGCAGCGGCGAGCGCCACCACGGAGGCCAGAGCAGCGAGGATCGCGAAGGTCTTCATGTCGACAGAGGCTTGCTTGGTTTGACTTGGCTTGCGCGTGAGACGTCCAATTGTCGAATGATCGAGCATCTTGACTAAAAAGGCCCCGAGCAGTTCTGGGAAAGGATGCGAGTGGTGGATGACACGGTTAATCGTCAAAGCCCATCACTCCGTTAGCACTCACGCGCGTTAATCTCGTTAATCCCGTTAGTCTCACGAATTCGCTCACTCTTCAATCGACCGCCTTCCCCTCAAGCCACGCTCCGAACGGAAACGCACACTCCCGCAATGAAGACCGTCTTCGCTCTCGTCGCTGCACTGGCCTACGCGGCTGCTCTTGTTGCTGCTGCCGAGGAACCCGTCGTCAACAACGTTGCTGCCGAGTCCGTGCCGCTCAACGACGCTGCGGACACCGAGGACCGCCGCTATTACGGCGGCAACCGTGGATACTACCGCGGCAATTACGGAGGGTACCGCGGAGGCAACTACGGCTACGGCGGCCGCCCGGGGCACTATTAAACACTGGAAACCTGACGTTGACGCTCCGTGCTAGCTTGCGTCCGCCGTTGAAGCACAGCAGCTCTAACAACCTGGTCAAAGCAATACCAAATAACTTTTTGATTGGCTAAAATTATCGCTTTTGCTGCAAGACATTCAAACAGCGAATATTGCCTCCTCGCTTCGAGTGGCGGCTTCGCCTTCGGCACAGTGGCTTCCAGCCCCACTGTGGCGATACAGTAGCATGTGGGGCCCCCACATGCTACTGTATCATGGCGCCGCGACTGCAGGCCCCTCTACGACCTCGAAATGTCTTCGTAGACATGGTGAGGCACACGAAAACCCATTTTTGTGTTTTGTTCGATTTTGGGTGACTGTGTATGCACACAGTATACTTAGGTTCATGGCACCTGCAGCGCAGCGATCAAGTCTACCACCTCAATTCACACGGCAATACAGCAGACAAGGTGGCGTCTTGTGCCTTGCCTTAGATCGAGGACGCCCCATTGAGGACACCTCGCGTCCGTGCAGCGAAATTGGTGGACGGAACACCACAATCTTTGGCGAAGCGACGCAAAGGCGACACTTCAACTATAATAGCGGTCACAGCATTCCGCAGTTCCTCCTGCCATGGCGTTCCAGGCGCGGCACCGCTGGATGATTCAGCGGCTGCAGCTGGGCCTGGGCTTCCAGGACGAGACGCAGGTGGAGGAGCTCCTGCGCGGCAACGGCATCATGGAGCAGCTCTCGCGCTTCTTCCGCGCCGACGGCCCCACCAAGATCTTCTTCTACTACCAGGCCAAGGGCGTCCAGGGCGACGACAACCTCTCGTCCTCCACGGCCGAGCTGCTGCTGCAGCAGCAGAGGGACAAACCGGCGCGCAAGGAGCTCTTCGTGACGGACGGACTGGACGAGACACTGCAGGGCCGCGCCGTCTTCTTCGCCAAAGTGGCGCCCGATCCGGTGGACACCCAGGACGAGGACCGAATGCCGTGGAACAGCAGAGGTCGAGACGCTCCAACCGAGGTGGAGGACGCTGCCGCAGCAGACCCGGCGACGGACGAGAGCTTCTCGTACGACACGGCGCCTCGCCTGCCGCTGGACCCGGCGGTCGCCAACGACCACTTGTTGACCTACGGCGTGCTGGACTCGTCCGTGCTGCTGTCGATCGAGACGCATTTGTCCCAGTTGTTCGTGCCCATGCTGACCGCCAGAGAGGAGAACGAGTGGGGGCAGGCCGAGAGCGACGCGCGCAACGAGTTCATGCTGGGGCTCAAGAGCTTCGTGACGGACGTGCAGGAGAACCTCAAGGCCATGAACACGGGCCTGGATCTGCGCAAGCCCGACAAACGGTACGACCCGTCGGACACGAGGAGTTTGTCCAAGCTGTCGTCCGATGACGGAGCCGTGCAGCACTTTGTGGAGCTCGTCAAGGACTGGTGCAAGCAGACGGAGGCGTACCTCGAGGATAACGACCAGGGACGGTGGGAGTCGCATGAGGCTGGCCCCGCCACGGAGCTCGAGTACTGGAAGCGACGGCTGCAGCGACTCATGGGCATCACGGAGCAGCTCAAGACCAAGGAGTGCAAGATGGTCACGGGCGTGCTGAACGTCGTCTCCAAGCTGCAGGACGGAGCCATGGACAAGCTGGGGATCGCACAGCTGCTGCGCCAGTGGAAGCAGATCGACACAAACATCACGGAGGCGTCCAACGAGGCCAAGGACAACGTCAAGTACCTCGCTACGCTGGAGCGCTTCATTGAGCCGCTGTACACGGGCACCCCCACGTCTGTAGTGGACGCTCTGCCGGCGCTCATGAACTCGGTCAAGATGATCCACACCATCGCGCGCTACTACAACACGACAGAGCGGATGACCAAGCTCTTCATGAAGATCACCAACCAGATGATCACTCTGTGCAAGAACAGTCTGGTCGGACGTGAGCCTCCCGAGGCCATTTGGGAGAAGGACCCGGAGGATCTCCTGCTTGGACTCGAGTCGTGTCTGAAGCTCAACGAAGCGTATCAAGAGCAGTACCGACTGACCAAGGACAAGCTGCTGACGATGCCCAAGGGCAAGCAGTTCGACTTCAGCGAGACGCAGATCTTCGGCAAGTTCGACCTCTTCTGCCGGCGGCTGGTGAAGCTCATTGACATGTTCAGCACCATCCACCAGTTCCGCGCTCTGGCTCAGCATTCCCTCGAGGGCATGGACGCGCTGCTGGCGTCGTTCAACACCATAATCAGAGAATTCCGCGCGCACAAGCACGACCTGCTGGACTTCCACAACAACAAGTTCGACCGGGACTACGTCGAGTTCAACATCCAGATCGCAGACCTCGAGGCGTCGCTGCAGCAGTTCATCAACGTAAGCTTCGACTCAATCACGAGCATCGAGCAGTCGCTGCAGTTGCTCAAGCAGTTCCAGCAGATTCTGCAGCGCGAGACGCTGCGCAGCGACCTGGACTCCAAGTTCACTGTCATCTTCCACAACTACGGCCTGGACCTGTCGCACGTGCAGGAGCTCTACGAACGCCACCGACACGACCCTCCCGTGGCTCGAAATATGCCTCCAGTTGCTGGCAACATCCTCTGGTCGCGCCATTTGTTGCGGCGGATCGAAGAGCCGATGCGCAAGTTCGAGAGCAACCCGACGGTTCTCTCGACCAAGGACTCGAAGAAGATCATCAAAACGTACAACAAGGTCGCGCGCACGCTCGTGGCGTTTGAGTACTTGTGGTACGAGGCGTGGTGTCGCTCTGTTGAAAGCGCTCGGGCGGGTCTCCACGCTACGCTCATCATTCGACATCCAGACACTGGCCGGCTTTTCGTAAACTTTGACAAGGAGATTCTGCAACTTATCCGCGAGGCTCGCTGTCTCGATCGCATGGGCATTGAGGTACCGGAGAACGCACGGATGGTCATGCTGCAGGAGGACAAGTTCAAGGCCTACTACAACGACCTGAGCTACGCGCTGCACGAATACGACCGCGTGACAGCGAAGATCATCCCCGTTACCGCTGTTTTACTGCGTCCTCACTTGGAAGATCTCCAACAGAAGCTTCGCCCTGGACTCGTGACGCTTACGTGGACAAGTATGAACATTGACGCGTACACAGCAGTAGCGCACGCGGCGTTGCAGCGACTCGAGGAGCTCATTTCAAGTGTATTGGACGCCATTGAAAACCGCATTGAGAAGAACTTGGTGCTCGTGTCCAAGGCCTCGCTCGTGCACCTTCCTACAGACCAATCCTTCGCGCTGGATGACTTCGTCAGAATGCAGGAGAAGCACGTGGCGAACGTCACGCGGCAGCTCGCAGCAAAGAATGTCGAGATTGAGAATGCCGTTGAGGACGTGCTACGGTTAATCTGCGACTATAACCTGGATGGCAGCTCCTCGGCGGCAGCTAGTCTGGTGAACGGTGGAATATCCCAAGCTGCCGCAGGGTCCAATACCATTGCGTGCAATACAGAGGCGATGGAGACGTTCCGGAACTTCTACCGGAATCTCTTTTACCGCTCGCTGGTCACGTGCACGAAGCAGTCGCTGGATGCCATCAAGAAGCGCGTGTGCTCCAAGGCTGGAACGGGGTTCCTCTTCTTGGAGCGGCCGTTCTTCGAGGTTGACGTCCAGCTCTCGGTTCCGTCCGTCAGGTTGAGTCCGTCGCTGGATGATATCCAAAAGGCGATCAATCGATCGGCTGTCGCTGTGCTCCGCTGCTCCAAGAGTCTGTACGAGTGGGGACAACAGAGCGTCTTCCCAGAGACGGCACGAACGAGTTTGTTTGAGCGGCTCGGGTGCGACACGGAGATCATCAAGGTGGCGATCCTCCTCACGGGTGCATTGCATGGCACCAAGAACCAGGTTCATGAGTACCTCTCGGCGTTCAAGAAGTACGACTGGCTCTGGAAGGAAGACATGGAGTTCCGGTACAACCAGTTCATGCAGCGCAACCCGCTTATCCAGGATTTTGAGACCGAGCTGCGTCACTTCATGGCCGTGGAGGCGGAGATCTCCCTTATCGCCCCAGTACACAACATTGCTGTGCTGTCGCTAAACACCAAGAACCTCAAGCTCCAGCTACGCAACGAGTGTCGCCAGTGGAAGGTGCAGTACTCGGACAAAGTCCATCAACAGGCCCGTACTGCGCTGTTCAACCTTACGGATTATATCCGCACGACGACGTCGAAGCTCAGCACGCGCGTGGAATCCCTCGATGCTCTGCGCTTTGTCATGGGCGTGTTGAAGGAGGTTCGGGAGCGCGAGTCTGCCATCGAGATGGAGCTGAACCCCATCGCTGACATGTACGATATGCTCGAGCATTTCCTCCCCGGCGGGTATATGGACAAGGACGAGATGGACCAGAAGAGCGTGCTGCGTGGTTCATGGCGGAAGCTCGTCGACTATGCGGAAGAAGTGACCGACAACCTCTCGGAGGTGCAGGGAGGCTTCAAGAAGCAGCTGATCAAGGACGTCAAGGATTTCCAGGCGGATGTGGCAGTGTTTCGAGGCGACTACGAAGCCAACGGACCGATGGTGTCGGGGCTTGAGCCCGCGGAGGCGGTTGAGCGCCTCAAGCGCTTCAAGGACCTCCTTGGCATTCGTGAGCGGAAGCTCGAGGTGTTCTCTGCTGGAGAAGAATTATTCGGCATGCGGCCTACGGAATATCCCGAGATTGTGCGTACTCGCAAGGAGATGGCACTGCTGGACCAGCTTTATGGTCTGTACATGGACGTCGAGAGGACCATGGACGAGTTCCGCGGGATCCCGTGGGTGCAGGTTGGCGCGAATGTGGAGCGTATGAGCGACTGCTTCGCTGGCTTTGACCAGCGCTGCAAGAAGATGCCCAAGAACTTGTGTGAATGGGAGGCGTATGGCATATTGAGGAAGGTGATCGCCGAGTTCCTCGAGGTGTTGCCCATTGTACGTGAGCTAACGAGAGAGAGCATCAAGCCCCGTCACTGGGAGGAGATTATCAAGGCCTGCAACGACCAGCGACTACCGTACGATAACGATTCGTTCAAGTTCCAGGACGTACTCGACGCCAAGCTCCTGACCTGGAAAGAGGACGTCGAGTACATTTGCGAGAGCGCGCAGAAGCAGCTGCAGATTGAGCACAAGCTGCGTGACCTCACGGACCGTTGGGCCGGTACAGCGTTTGAATTCAGTGAATGGAGAGCGCGGAATGTGCCTGTGCTCAAGGGCTACGGTCAGATTATCGAGGATCTCGAGGAAGGCCAGCTGCAGCTCCAAGCCATCCTGAGCATGAGGCACGTGGTGTTCTTCAAGGACCGAGTACAAGCCAAGCTGGCCCAGCTCTCGGACACAGCGGACGTCCTCGAACTGTGGGCGAAGGTCCAGACGCTGTGGATGTCGCTCGAGTCGGTCTTTACGGGCGGAGATATCGCCAAGCAGATGCCTCTTGAGGCCAAGAAGTTCGCGAAGATCGACAAAGACTGGCTCAAAGTCATGAGCAAGGCGTCCGAGGTGGGCTTCGTGGTGGCTTGCTGCTCGAATGAGCTACTACGCAGCACGCTCCCGTCTCTCTTCAGCGAGCTGGAGAAGTGTCAGAAGTCGCTGGAGGGGTATCTCGAGCAAAAGCGCAAGAAGTTCCCGCGGTTCTACTTCGTCTCCAACCCGCTCTTGCTGCTCATACTGTCACGAGGCTCGGATCCCGCTGCCGTACAGCAATACTACGAGAAAATCTTCGACAGCATCAGCCAAGTCGTGCACGAAAGACCCATGTCGGCATCTTCGGAGGCGAAAGCCTCGTCATCTTCAGCCGCTGCAGCTTCCAACCCGAACGCGAAGCGGAAGATCGTTGAAATCAAATCCTTAGTGGGCAACGACGAAGAAACTATCTCGCTGGTGCAGCCTGTGCTCCCTGACGGGAATATTGAAGACTGGCTGGGGATGCTGGAGAAGGAGATGCGGCGTACACTGAAGACGCTTTGTCGCCAAGCTGCAGCCGAATGCTCCTCCGGTTCACTGCGAGAGTTTGTGAGCAAAACCTGCGCACAGTTTGCGCTACTTGGCATTCAACTGAGCTGGACAGCGGAGTGTCAAGACGCACTGCAGCGTTGTCGAACTACCAAGGGGATCATGGCTCAGACAGCCAAGCGCCACGGGACTATGCTGTCAGAGCTGTCTTCCTGGTGTCTTACCGATCTGGGCACGAAGCTTACGCGTACTAAGGTGGAGACGCTGATCACCATCCAAGTGCACCAACGTGACTGCTTCCTGGAGCTCTGCAGACTGTACAAGGAGAAGAAACTCTCGGATGCCAACGACTTCGAGTGGCTCAAGCAGGCTCGATTCTATTGGCGCGTGGGCGGTCAAGGGGCTTTCGACTCCGTGGGTCCGGACGCCTGTTTGATCTCGATCTGCGATGTGGACTTCAAGTACGCATTCGAGTACTTGGGCTGCAAGGAGCGACTCGTGATCACGCCGCTGACTGATCGTGCCTACATCACGTTGTCTCAAGCTCTGGGGATGCACCTGGGCGGGGCGCCTGCAGGTCCGGCTGGTACGGGCAAGACCGAGACGGTGAAAGACCTGGGGCGCAGTCTCGGAGTGTACGTGATCGTCACCAACTGTACCGACCAGCAGCGCTACTCGGACATGGCCAAGATCTTCAAGGGTCTGTGTCAAGGAGGTCTCTGGGGCTGCTTCGATGAGTTCAACCGCATCGAACTCCCCGTGCTTTCGGTTGTGGCGCAACAAGTTCTGGCCATCACGAACGCCAAGCGGGTGCAGGCTCCAACGTTCACTTTCCCTGGTGATCCCCTGCCTATCGGTCTGCATACGGACGCGGCGTACTTCATCACGATGAATCCAGGCTACCAAGGGCGGCAGGAGCTACCGGAGAATCTCAAGGCGCTCTTCCGAGGCGTGGCGATGATGGTCCCCGATCGTGAAATTATCATGAAAGTCCGACTGTGTGCTGTCGGCTACGACGCGTTTGCCGAGCTGGCGCGCAAGTTCAAGACGCTGTATGCAGTGTGTGAGGGGCAACTGTCCAAGCAGCGCCACTACGACTTCGGACTGCGGAATATTTTATCTGTTTTGCGCTCTGCGGGTGCTACAAAGCGCGACAACCTTCTCGCTAGCGAGGAATTACTGATGATGACGACCCTGCGGGATATGAACCTCTCCAAGTTGGTGGCGGCAGACGTACCGATCTTCCTGTCGCTGTTGCGTGATATTTTCCCTGGTGTGGAGCCTGCTCCTTCAGGGACTGGAGGTCATAGCAGCGGTAACGAGATCGCTGGGGCCATTGAAGACGTACTACAAAAGACGCAGAGCTGGCCGCCTCCTGCAACGTGGAGCGCCAAGGTGACCCAGCTGTACGATACCCAGCTTGTGCGTCACGGAATCGCGCTGGTAGGTCCGGCCGGCTCGGGCAAATCCGAGATTTTGAGGACCTTGCAGACGGCGTTGGGGTTCCACACGCGCACACCGCATCGTCAAGTACGGCTGAACCCAAAGGCAGTGCGCGCGGAGGAGCTCTTTGGGGAGACTGATCGGTTGTCTGGAGAATGGGTCGATGGCGTTTTCGCGGCGATTTGGGCAAAGTTCAACGATCGATCTCGGAAAGACGTGGCCTGGTTGGTCTGCGATGGGCCTGTTGACGCGGTTTGGATTGAAAACTTGAACACTGTTCTGGACGACAATAAGCTGCTGACGCTGGCCAACGGTGATCGTCTGCCGATGACGGACAATTGCAAGTTGCTCTTTGAGGTCGAGGACCTGCGCAATGCCTCGCCTGCGACTGTATCCCGTGCTGGAATCGTGTACGTGAGTGACACAGATCTGGACTGGGAGCCGGTGGCGCAGCGGTGGCTGCGACTGCGACCGGATTCGCAGCGAGCAGCGTTGGCGCGAAGTATACGCGCGCTTGTCGGCGGCAGCGAGACGACGCCGAATTCAGGTTCGGGTCACCTGTTTGAGTTCTTGAGCCGACGATGTCGCCCGGTGATGAACGCGCCCCGAGTGGCGCTGATCCAGTCCTGTTTGAACTTGCTGCAGTCGTTGATGGAGCGCTGCGAGCTGAGCGAGCACTCGTCTGCAGATATGGAGCTAGAGCTGGAGCGGTTGTTTGCCTTCTCGCTGGCGTGGGCGGTTGGTGGCGTGCTGGACCTCGAGGACCGAGTCAAGCTGCACTATTATCTGGTGGAGAAAGGTTCAGTAACGGCGTTCCCACCGTTAACGGCGACATCAGGCGCAGTGTCCACCACTCACGACTCGCATGAAGCGCAGAAGGGGGCAATGCCGAGCTCAAACTCTGCCCAACCGCTGACTATCTTCGACCACTTCTTGCACCCGTCGACGCTCGAGTGGGAGAAGTGGGCGCTCGATAGCTGCGAGAACCTCCTGGCACGAACCAGTGGCGTTGTGAACGTTGGACGATTGATCATCCCCACAACCGACACGGCTCGAGCGTTGCATTTGTTGGAGCATCTTCACGCCAGTCAACTCCCTGTGCTGCTTGCTGGAGAACCAGGAACGGGCAAATCGACACTTGCGCGTTTATTCTTCGAGAGCCGATCGTCGGGAGGCAATGGCCACGGTGGGGAGGGCTTGGCGTCCAGGACGTTGATCTTCTCGGGCGCCACTCTAGGTGGAGCCTTCCAAGCCACTGTCGAAGGCGATCTGGAGAAGCGCGGAGGCAAGACGTTTGGTCCGTCAAACGGCCAGCACCTCACGTTGTTCATGGACGATCTATCCATGCCGGCGCTCAACGAGTGGGGAGATCAACCCACGCTCGAAGTCGTGCGCCAGCTAGTGGAAACTCGAACGCTGTGCTTCCTCGACAAGGACAAGCGAGGTGATATCAAGGTGATCGAGGGGTTGCGCTTCCTCGCGGCTATGGGGCTCCCTCAAGCTGGGAAGAACGACGCCCCAGCTCGTCTTAAACGCCACTTCTTCATCCTGAACTTGCTGCCTCCTTCGCCCGAGGTGGCTGAGGCCATTTTCGCCCAACTAACTCGCTGGCGCTTCATCCCCGACATGGACGGCAGCAGTTCAACTGGTGGAATCCCCAAGAAGAATCTGTTCGACCTAATCAATCGCATCGCGGCAGCCTCCGTGCAGCTCTGGCTCTGGTTACGCCGGGCAATGCCGCCGACACCGCAGAAGTTCCACTACGTGTTCAGCTTACGCGAGCTCAGTCGAAGTTTCCAAGGTATGTTACGAGCTCCGGTCGATAGCGCGACTGCTTCGGATAGGTCGTTGGTTCGGCTCTGGCAGCATGAAAGCGAGCGAGTGTTTGCCGACAGACTCGTGTCGCTCGAAGACAAGCAGCGCTTCCGTGACGAACTCACTGCCGTCGCTGATGGTTTAGTCTCAAAGCTGGTTGGCAGCACGGGCAGCTCGAGCTCCGTAGCGAACAAGGAGAAGACGGACGGCCACCTGCCGCATCATTCCCCACAACGCCAGCAGTCAGTGCACTCAGTACTGAGCGCAAGGCAAGCGATGGTCTTCGTGGACTTCCTCCAAGACCAACCTTTAGACGAGTTCGGTGAGCCCGTGGGGGATCTACCACGCAACTATGAGCCCGTGTCCAGCGTGAACTCTCTGCGTACGAGGGTGGAGCACCTTTTGGCGCAGTTCAACCGCGAGAATCCTGCGCGTGCGCTGCCTCCGCTTATCCTGTTCGAGGAGGCTCTGTTCCACTTGGCTCGACTGACGCGTGTGCTGGGTCTTGCGCAGAGCAACATGATGCTGGTCGGTGTCGGAGGATCTGGCAAGCAGTCGCTAGCACGTCTTGCAGCTGCGCTGTGTGGCCACGAACTCTGCCAGTTGGCCGTCACCAAGGCGTACACGCTCTCAGCGTTCCTCGATGACCTCCGAGGGCTGTGTAAGACGGCGGGACAAGTCGGCAAAGGGGTCGTCTTCCTGCTCACTGAAGCCGACATCAAGGACGACGCGTTCTTGGAGCAGGTTAACGCTCTTCTCGCGACCGGTGAAGTACCCGGTTTGTTCCCTCGAGACGAGTTGGTCGCGATGGCGAGCGAGTTAAGAGGCGCCATGCAGCGTGAATGTCCTGACCGCGCCGACACGCTGCCCAACCTCACGCGGTTCTTCCATGACCGCGTGCGTCGGAACCTTCACGTGGTGTTGTGTCTGTCGCCGGTGAGCTCACGCTTTGCCGATCGCTGTCGTGAGTTCCCGCACCTCGTTAACGGCTGCACGATCGACTGGTTCCTGCCGTGGCCTGAGGAAGCGCTGACTGCGGTGAGTCAAGGATACCTCGACAAGTTTGGACTCGAGACGCCTCCAGCTACGAAGGAGGCGCTGGTGGTTCAGATGGGGAGGATGCACCAAGCTGTCGAGAAGGTCAGCGGTGAGTACTTCACACGACGCCGACGACGTGTTGTGCAGACTCCGCGCAGCTTTCTCAGCTTCCTGACCACGTACAAAGAGCTGTACGCGGAGAAGCTGAGCGAGGTTCGACATCAGGAGGGGGCAGTGAATCTAGGACTTCACAAACTGGGCCAGGGTGCTCAGGATGTGGAGCGGATGAAAGTTGTACTCAAGGAGGAGGAGGCGAAGCTCGTGGCGGCGGAAGCCGCGGCGAACAAAATGCTGGAGACGCTGCAGGTAAAGTCTCTCGAGGCGAAGAAGGAGAACGACATTGTCCAGCAGATCCGCGAGCAATGCCTGGCCGATGCAGCCATTATTTTGGCGGAGAAGGAGGCAGCGGAGGAGGACCTCAAGCGCGCCCAGCCGTTCCTGGATGAAGCGGAGAGAGCCGCGAGCAGCATCCGACCGAATGACCTGAATGAACTCAAGAAGCTGGCCAAGCCGGGCGATATCATCAAGCTCATCTTCGACTGTGTAGCTATCCTGCAGATGGCGCCGCTGTTGAAAGTTGAGCGCGCGCCGGTGACGCTGGGCGTTGGGAAGGAGAAACACACGTGCGACTTCCTCCTGGACTCGTTCCAGATCGCCAAGTCGGGAATGCTGGCCGACACGCGCTTCTTGCAGAACATTTTCTACTTCTCCAAGCACCAAAAGGACCAGATGAACGACGAAACCCTGGAGCTCATGGCTCCGTACATGGAACTTGCGGGTTTCAGCGCTCCAGTGGCCAAGAACGCGTCGAAAGCTGCGGAAGGATTGTTCTGCTGGGTGAAGGCCATGAGTATGTATCACGAGGCATCCAAGGTGGTGAAACCCAAGCTGGAAGCGCTGCGCATTGCTGAAGGGAAGTTTGAAGCGGCCCAGGCGCGACTTCAGAGCTCCGAGGACAAGCTACAGAAGTGCCAAAATGTGCTCACTCGACTGCAGGAGGATTTCCAGACCCAAATGGCTGAAAAGGCTCGAGTGGAAGCCTTCGCTCAAGCTACCAAGCGCAAGATGGAGCAAGCTACTGCGCTTATCGGGGGACTTGGCGGTGAGAAGGTGCGGTGGACGGAAGACTCGAACCGCTTTGTGGAGCGGAAGCAGCATCTAGTAGGCGATTGTGCTCTAGCCGCAGCCTTCCTCTGCTACTGCGGACCGTTCAACCGAGAGTATCGAGACCTACTACTGCGAGAACGCCTTCCGTACGAGTTAGGCGTCATAGCGACTCCTACAGCCCCAGGAGCTTCAGGCAGCACAAATACTGCTAGCCAAGCGAAACCTGCGTTCACGATTCCCTTGACGCGTGGCTTGGCACTGGAAGAGTTCCTCGCAGACGCAGGTACAGTCAGCGACTGGAAGATGCAAGGCTTACCGTCAGATCCTCTCTCCATCCAGAATGGACTATTGGTGGCGCGAGCTCCCCGATTCCCGTTGCTGATCGATCCACAAGGTCAAGCGCTCGCGTGGGTCTTACGCCGAGAGGCCGAGCGCTTGCCCTCTATGGGGGTTGTCTCCGTTAGTAGTCCAAAACTACGCGAGATTCTTGAACACTGCGTCGGTGAAGGCAAAGCGCTGGTACTAGACGGCGTGGATGGCGCCGACCCGGACCCAATGATGGCGAACGTTCTGGATAAAAACTTCGTCGTTCGGGCCAAGGGCAAATTCGTCAAGATCATGGATCGGTTGTGCGAGTACCAGGAAGATTTCGCCTTGTACCTGACAACTCGCGTTCCGAACCCGCACTTCTCGCCGGAGCTGCAGGCCCGGACGCTTGTTGTGGACTTCACAGTGACTCAGAAGGGTCTCGAGGAGCAGCTACTGGCTCAGGTTATCCGCCAGGAGCAGCGCTCGCTGGAAGAGCAGCTCGAGCGTGTGCAGTTCGAACTTAACGCAAACGCGAAAGCTCTCGTGGCGCTTGATGCGTTACTGTTAGAGCGGCTCTCAGCTAGCAAAGCCAATCTGCTGGACGATGTGGAGCTCGTGTCCGTCTTGGCGAACACGAAGGCAAAAGCCACCGAAGTCAACGACAAGATCCTCGCAGCCGAGGAAGTGAAGCGAGGCATCGACGAGAAGCGGGAGCACTACCGTCCAGTCGCCGCGCGTGGGTCGGTGCTCTACTTCGGCATTGTCGACTTTGCGGCGGTGAACGCCATGTACCAGACGTCATTGGATCAATTCCTACAGCTATTCGTTCGTGCCATCGAGGAGGCGGAGCGCTCCGCTCTCGCCTCGAAGCGTGTGACGTACATCCTGGAGACGCTCACGTATATCGTCTTCCGCTATGTAAACCGCGGCCTGTACGATCGTCACCGCCTCAGCTTCCTGCTGATGATCGCGTTGAAGATCCTCGTCGCCACGGACTGTGTAACTCCAGCTGACGTGACGCTCTTCCTCAAGGCCGGGGCATCAAGAAAGTTGTCGAGTGACCAGCCGAAACCATTCGGGTGGATGCCGACGGGCGCGTGGCTTAACGCTGTGCAGCTCGCGAGTGAGAAGCCACACTTCCGTAACCTGCTGGGAGACCTCGAGCGCAGCGAAAGTGCGTGGCGCAAGTGGTTCGAGGACAATGAACCGGAGCGTCTAGCGGTGCCGGACTACGAAGGACTCCTCTTCGACCCTCGAGCAATCACAGCGAACCTCCACTTCCATCGACTTCTACTGGTCCGTTCGCTGCGTGAAGACCGAACGATTCCTGCGGTGCTCGACTTTATTCGTGCTATTGAGTTTATTGAAGGCAGCGTTGGCGTGAGTCTTTCAAGGGTCCCAGCGCTGGGGCCTCGCTACGCGGAGCCCATTACGGATACAGTGGAGAGCGTGTACCAGGAGATGAAAGCTGACACGCCGGTGTTGTATTTGCTGTCGCCTGGAGCTGACCCTACCGAGTCCATTGAGCAGCTAGCACGGAGGAAACGTCAAAGTGTGACGACGATCTCCATGGGCGAGGGCCAAGAGGCTGTGGCAGCTCGCACTGTGGCCTCTGCAATGCTGAACGGCTCGTGGGTGCTTCTGCAGAACTGCCATCTAGGACTAAACTACTTAGACTCACTGTGTGAAGCACTCACTGCTGCGAATGGGGGAAATGCAGGTAATAGCGGCAATACAGCAGCCCCCGCGCGTGCTCCAGAGTTCCGGTTGTTCCTGACATCGGAGCCGCATCCAGATTTCCCAATCGCCCTACTGCATCGAAGTACGAAGGTCACAAACGAACCGCCTGCTGGTCTGCGCGCAGGTTTGCTACGCAGCTTCACGGTGCTAGTGGATCAGGACAAATTGGACCGACTTGAGAGTCCTTCGTGGCGCTCGCTTCTGTTTGCCGTGTGTTTCTTGCATGCAGTGGTGGTCGAGCGCCGCAAGTTTGGACCGCTGGGCTTCAGTGTGCCGTACGAGTTCAACGCTGGAGACATGGGGGCGTCGCTGAGCTTCCTGGAGCGTCATTTGTACACGTCACCGACGCCCTCATGGCCGACGGTGCAGTACATGGTGGCTGAAGTGCACTATGGCGGTCGGATCACGGACGAGCTGGACCGAAGACTCTTCCGCGCCTACTGCGACGCGTGGTTCAACCCGACGCTGCTCGGTAGCTCGTTCTCCTTCAACCCGGAGGTGAAGCTCTCGACAGGACAGGGTACCGTGTCGTCTTCAGGGCAATTATTCAACTACTGCCTGCCCGAGTCCTCCATGGCGGAGGTCGAAGAGTATCATCGGTTCATCGCTGCGTTCCCGAGTGTTGACTCACCCGAGGTCTTCGGATTGCACCCGAACGCTGATCTGACTTACCGCGTCAAGGAAGTCTCCGCCCTACTCGGCACCATCGTCGACACTCAGCCTACTGACGCTGATAGTGGCTCTGGCAATGCTGCTGCGACCAGTAAGCCGGAGACTCGAGAGGATATTATCCAGCAAAAGATCCGTGAAATGCTTTCAGCTCTTCCCCAAGGAGGAGAGGAGGCACTGAGCGAGGAATCATTGGCTCAAGCTCTGCGTTCGAAGGTCCTCGGAGGTGGCCTTGAACTGCCTCTGAATCTGTTCCTGTGTCAAGAAGCTCGAGCTCTTCGACACGTCCTGAAATTCGTTCGAGCTTCCCTCATAAAGACCCAACGTGCATTGGCGGGCGAAGTACTGCTCTCATCTTCGTTGCGTGAGACCGGCCAAGCGTTATTTGACGGCAAGGTGCCCCCCTCGTGGGTGGCAAACGAGCAAGCGTGGCTAGCCGGCACATTGGGTCTTTGGGTCACGGGCTTGATCGACCGAGTGAACCAGCTACGTGTATGGCTGGATCGCGGTCGTCCCTCCAGCTTCTGGCTGGCGGGTTTCTCCAACCCACAGGGGTTTCTCACTGCCGTGGCCCAGGAATCAACTCGAGCACATGCAAGCGAGCGCTGGGCGCTGGACGACGTGGTATACTATAGCGAAGTGACGGACTACGAGCGGCTGGAGCAGATCAAGCAGCCCCCGCGGGAAGGTGTGCTGGTGCATGGCTTGATGCTGGACGGCGCGGCCTGGAACCGACCGGACGGGACGTTGGTGGAGCAGGAGCCCAAGCGGTTGTTCGCTCCACTCCCTGCCATCTACGTCACGGCCGCAACGAAAGCACATAAGAAGACCCGAGCCGCACAAGACCATGGACCTTACGGAGCCTATGAAGCCCCAGTCTATCGATATGCTAGAAGAACTGACAAGCACTACATCTTCTCGGTGTCCCTCGCTTCCAGAGACCATCGCCCGCTGCATTGGACTCTGCGTGGTGTCGCTCTGCTCTGCTCGACGGATCAGTAGTAGTAATCGGATAGTTAGTAAACATGCTGATGGTTTGGTTGAAAGGATCACTGAAAGACTGAAAGCCACAAACAGTACTTCAAAAGTATTTGTTACTGGTTCGCGGCCCGCTTGATTCGCAGTTCGATGTTTTTGGTAGTTGCTATTACAGTATGCGGTCTATCAACATAAACTGCTCTCTTCAGCTGCTTCCTACCCATACAATGCATGACCCTGCTCGCTCGCTTGCTTGCTTTGCTTTTGGCGGGCTCCAGCAGCCCGCTTGATTTCGCAATTCGGTGGGTTTCAACTCATGGGTTTTAGCTCATGTGTGCCTTGAAGACAGTAATAGCAACAAAGTTTTAGAGACCGCGTCAAACGAAAAGGTGCTTACGAACCTAAGTACGAATCGCAATTTAACCGCATCAATCGATAGAGGCATGTATTGTGCTTATTTTAAGCTCTTCAATATTGAGAACTCGTGGAGTAACATAGGTCTGAAAAAAATATCTCCATTTTCGGACCCCCGAAACCCCTGATGTTATTTGGGGCGTGTGACCTCAATATTTTTTCGATTTCGACTTATTGTATATGATCGGAAAGCTCATGATAAAAGCAATCGACTAAGAGTGTTTTTACGTTTTTTACGAGTAGTTTTCACTTTCAAAATTTTGATGTCTGGCTATGTCCGAAATTTGATTGGTCAACTTCGAACGCGATTATCTCGAAAAATCCAAATGGTGGCTTCGCGTCTTTCTGTTTGACGCGGTCTCAATTAAATTTTAATACATTTTAAAAATGAGATGTGTTAGTACTGAGGCTAATATCAACTATTTGCAACAAATACTTATTGGTATAATATCTATAAAACTCTATCACTAGAAGTTTGGTGTCAACAAACAGATGGAGAACACCTAACGTATAATCCCGATTAGAACAGGCTCATCGAATAGAAACGCCCTTGTTCAGAGATTCGATTAAAAATAGAAACTATCCGTAATTTTTATTTAATAATAACTTCAGAAATGCTGAAGATTAAAATAACATTTTTCCTGAACAAAGGTAATTTGCTACTACTAGTGGTATATTTTAACATGATTTCAGTATATTAGTACTGGTAGAGATAAACTATCCAAGAGTTAGCATCAGAACGTGGATTTAGGATTTAGCCTTCATTTAACATCTCAGAACCGTATGTTTCTTTGTTGTAGGGAAGTCACAACCAGAATCGACACAATCTTAAATCTAATACTCCAAGAGCCTTGGCAAATTTCGATAAGCTGTTAGTAACTGGGTTCTAAACTTATTTATTAATCATATCTGTATGTTTTTCTGGTATTTATTGTACTTATTTGATGTTGGGAAAAATGATTTTTTATGTAAGTGATGCTTTTATTACTACAAGCATACATTGACTGATTAGTAGTGAGGATGAGTAACTTACGCAGCTACAGTACTTAAATAATTTCCACCTTACTCTGATAAGGTGGAAAATGTTTTTTGGTTACTGATGGTATGATTCAAAGGAGGCCTTCGCATTGTTGAAACAAAAAACGATGTATCGCTTTTAAGATTGGCATCTGAAAGTTGCTTTGCAAGGTCGTACGGCAACTTCAACTTTCCTCGTATATTAATCGACAAACAAAAATCGGCAAAATCAGCGGTAAGCACCCAAAGGAAAAGAAACTTGTACGCCCTCAGTTCCCAGTCGTGTCTTAAGCGCTGTATCTCTGGCACTTATTCATTCCCATATTCGCGCCCTCACGCGATGGTCTCCTTCGAGCAGATCCACCGACGGATTTTGGTCATCTGGTCCATTCCTCTTCTGGGAAGACCCTAAGGACGGGCACGCAGACTTCACCGAGTATGATCTGTACAACTTCAGGCTCGCTGTCCGCATGACACCAAACATTCCCACCTGCATGGTGCCGCCCTCACGGAAACCGGCAGGTACTTCGGCATTCTAGAGGTAGAGGCGCACTTGTGGCTGGGCATGTATATATGCAAATGGGGCTGGACAAACGCGTCGTTCTTCAGCCGTGACAAGGGCGGCGTGAACGAGATCACGACTGACAAGTGGTTCCCCACCAAAGAAATGATCTCGTACTTTGTGGCTGGAGTCATCGGCCTGCCTTGCAAACGGAAGCTGCTACCAGTCCACTTACTCTCGCGCCAACTATTCTTCTCCCAGCTGCTAACGCCGCGCTGTTGTAGGACTGACTTCGGAACCGACTGAAGGACGCCGAGCTTCGCCTGCCCTATTATGCTCAATTCCTCAAGAAGATGACTCGCAACAAGACTCTCTTCTCCGAGTCGTTCGCGTACTCGATCGTGAGAGCATGACGCGTATACTCGCCTAGGCGAGGTGGGGAGGGTGGTTTCGGTCTGTAAACTCGAGGGGCTGCGCGCAAGGAACGAGCTGGGCATTATGAACACGCTGATACCACTTCGACACGAGCCCAATGGCGCTTGGACCCGGCTTCCCTCAACAGCAAAACGGCCAGATGGATGATGCGACTATGATGGGAGGCGATCGCAAGGAGATACGCTCTCGTCACCAGCTTGATAAGGGGTGTAGATCTCACTTGATATTCGTGTTGGTAGGCTTTTTCTTAGTCAAATGCGTCCCAATAGAATTCTTGATTTTGCAACGCTAGGCTTCGTTTGGACCCAGATATAACTACAAAAAGTACCCAGGATATAATCATGCAAGCCACTATTACGGAAATAAGAATTAAACTAACGCTGAAAATATCATCGATTCGATTCAGTGGCTTCTACATTATAGCGTGAACCCAGAAAAAACAATGCCCATTATCGTTTGAAACCACTAACTTATGCGTTAGTATTGTTTTTATTCCTTCAGTATGTAACTTATCTTTGTGGTCTAGATAAAATATGCTTTCTTACGCATAAAGACTATTTAATCAATTTGCACCGGTTTTCTAGGTATTTTGTAGTTTCGCAATTTTCGCGTGAGTTTTTTCGCTTAAAGGTTTCTTTACATACATCAGCCCACTGAAAACTATACCGAACCAATGTTTTGGACGTCACAAATGGAGTACAAAACCCAGACTTAGGGAAAATTTCTTAGAAAACAGACCTTCCAGTAGGAAAACAACCAATCGAAAGTATTCACACATATTTGGACGTATGAATTGGCTGCTATCACTCCCCCACTTTATTCGGGGCGTGTGCAAATTTTACACTTCATATAAAATGAAAAGCTATGTTACATTTGATTGGTCCAACTCAAACGTGATTATCTTTGCTGATTAACAATTTGTTAGAGGCAGTATCACATGTACATACAGTATTGTGGCTTCTACGTTCATCTTGTTGTGCCCTTGTTTCAGACGCTGGAACTTTTAGATTAGATGCCGGCGGCATCAATATGTCATTGAGTTGCGCAGATTAACTAGATCAGAGCGACACCTCGAAGCGTCAAAAACTTCAGGCGGTGGTCTCTGGCAGCGCGCGGCACCGAGAAGATGTAATGTCTGTCAGTCGTAACATAGTGATAGGATATGAATTATTAGTACATTTGCCGGTGGCATGTTTGAAATGACCACTAAATCAACGAAAGGCAACAAACGGCATTTGCTATTCATTCAAAAGCTCGTCAGTAACATTGGACGAGATGTTACGTCACTAAAACTGCGCGCGTGGTCTGTCCTTCTCCAACTTGTTAACCGCTAGCGCGAAAGGCAGTCAAAACTTGCCACCATGGAGCACCGGAGGGTTTACCAGTGTCCGTAGCGGTAGCGGTAGCCACCGTAGCCATAGTTCGGGTAGCCACCGTAGCCATAGTTCGGGTAGCCGTAGCCATAGTGCGGGTAGCCGTAGCCATAGTGCGGATACCCATAGCCGTAGCGGTAGCCTCCACCTCCGTAGAAATCTTCCTTGTCGTTGGGCGCGGCACCCTCGGGAGCTTGCGCCGGCGCAGCCTCCGGGTGGACGGCGGGGTCGTTCTCGGCCGCCGCGGTGGCGAACGCGAGCGCCGAGGCCAGCGCAGCGACAACGGTGAAGGTCTTCATGCCAGTGGAGGTCTGCTTGCTTGCGGGGGGCTTCACTTGTCTTGGCTTGCGCGCGAGACGTCCAATTGCCGAATGAGCCGAAGACTGGAGGCGGGCGGCATTTCTGGGACAGGCAGGATGCTGCAATGAAATATCATACCGTTAGAATCTCTTTTCCTTTGGAAAACTCCGGTCTTGCTGTTCAACCTGGCGCCACCGCCGTTAGTCTTACGAGCTCGCTCACTATTCAATCAAACGGCTTCCTCTCAGGCCACCATCCGACCCGAAAGCACACTACGGCAATGAACACCCTTTGCTCTCGTCGCTGCACTGCTGCCGAACGCGTCGTCAATAACATTGCTGCAAGTTCTCTCTCACTTCAACTTGCCATTTGCCTATCATGGCTACAATCGTACTTAGAGTGGATTCTCTGATTATTCAGCGTGTGAAGGTTGGGTTCACCAGCGGCTCCGGCGTGTCAGTCCCCACATCTCAAGATCGAAGCGAGTCTCTCGTGGCGAATGCGGGCGGCGGTTTGGCTCCTGGCGGCGGCTTCGGCCTCGGGCGCGCTCGCGTCCGGCCCCAAGTTCCATTATGGCTTCAGCGACTGCGTGGACGACGAGCGCACGCTGTTCTACTACTTGAAGGACGAGGGCACGTGCTTAGCAAACACCACGAACCAGGTGCTCGCGAAGCGTAAGCAGCATGAAAGACCCATCGTCTGTGTGTTTTATTCCAGTTTGGGTGACTGACATGGCTACACTCGTGTACTCCGTGGGTTTTATGGGTGAAACGGCGTTATAGCTCCAGTCCACGGTCTCCGCTGTGACGTGCAGTGCGATAAAGGCTACTACCTTGGAGCCAAGTACGTGTCCAATCCATCATGGCTACATGTGTCTCCCTATTGATACGACTGACTTATGCCCAACTATGCTGCAGTTTCTCCGGTCCCGTGCCTGTATCAGGCTGTGAGCGGTGTCCACAGGGCAAATACTCACTGGGAGGCGGCCAACTCTTCTCGCAGCGCACAAACGCATGGAGTTCCCCACTCTCCGCCGAGTTGCAGACCGACTGCATGACCCAGAACATGTATACGGGTCATTGGCAGCACAACTGCAACCCGTGGGTCGCGTCCGCCGACGGGTCCTACATCTCGTCGGGCGAGAACTCGGGGGTGATGCAGAACTTCGAAGGCACGAGACTTTACTCGACGCTGCGGGTCAGCGCCACCTTCGTGCGGGACGGGTCCGTCACGTACAAGTATCGGGTGGACGCCGAGCAGCCCTACGACGGCCTGATGTTCCAGATCGACGACGACGAAGGCGCCAAGCTCGTGTCGCAGTCGGACGGCTGGAAGGAGGCCGTGGTCCAAGTGTCGGCCGGCGCGCACACGCTGGCGTGGAATTACATGAAGGACTACGCGGGCGACGCGGGCGAGGACAAGGCCTACCTGAAGGTGATCGAGCTGGTGGGTACGGCCTGGTCCGACCTGCACTGCCACACGTGCGGCGGAGATATGACCAATAGTGGGGGATCGCTCTGCGCCTTCTGTGGGCCCAACGAGTACGCCGCTGCCAAGTCGAACAGTGAGCTCGACTTCACGTGCTACTCGTGTCCACCCAACACGTACGCGCCCAAGGGCTCCATTGGCATCTCGTCGTGTGTGGAGCAGCGCGCGTGCTCGATGGACGACGTGGAGGAGACGTACACCGCCTGCAAGAACGGCGCGCGCGATGTCACGTACGCGTGGAGCGAGCCGCAGACGTGCGACACGACGCTGGAGGCCAGTATCACGCTGCCTGCTCCGCAGTCGGGCGTGGAGTGTGCGACCTGCGCGCGCGGGTATGAATTGACGGAAGGGGACGGGTGTGAAGCCTGTGGCACGGGCCAAGCGCTGAGCGCCTCGGGCACTTGTGAGGCGTGTCCTGCTGGCACGGTGGTCGTGAATGCGCTGGAGTACGGAGTGGGGACGCCCGATGCGTGGAGTCACTGGCCCCAGATTTTTGACGCGGAGGGAGCGGAGCACGCCGGCTGGAAGCTGACCAAGACTGGATTGTTGTTTGCCCAGCACACCAGCAACGACCAAGAAACTGGCGCGTGGAGTCGACCGAGTCGATCGCCGCTCACGTTCAACGTGCCGTTCGTGCACTCGGGCTCACTTAACATCACGTACAAGTTGAGCAATATCCCCACGTTCGAGAACGACGGTGCTCGTGCTTGGGTCGAGCTGGAAGTTCGCGATGCGGGTGACAGCAACAAGAAGACGAAGAAGGCGCTGGAGTTTTCAAGCTCAACTAGCAGCGGCAACGGCAACGGCGACGATGATAGTAGTGCGGCTGGTGAGGACAAGAGTATTGTTCACTTGCTGCATGGTGGGGAGAACGGCACGTTCAGCGAACTTGTGACTATCAACGTTACGACCGCCACCGTGAAGGAGTTCACCTTTGTCGTGCGCGCGACCAGTATTGAGGCCAAACGTGCCATTGAAGCCAAGCTGGTGTACGTTGGACTCATGGGCACGCAAGAAGGTGCTGGCGTTAGCTGCGATAGCTGCCCCGCAGGGTACGAACCCGTTACCCCGGACGACGACACGCAAATGTACGGCTGCCGCATTTGTCCTGCTGGCTCGTTCGCTGAGGCAGGGGATTCCACTGGAGTTGTGGCATGCGGACTATGCCCAGCCAACACGTACTCGAAGGAGGGCGCTGCGGAGTGTATTCCCTGTGGTGAAAACACGTACAGCAGCCCCGGTGCGGTGGCGTGTGCTGCTCCTCAGGCGCTTACGCTCAATGCTAGTGCGTCATCGGACTCGGTGACACTGTCGTCGTCTTCGTCGTCGTCCACTGCCTCAGTAACGTCAGCGCTTAGTGGGCTGCAAGTGACTTATAACCTGTCGCTGTTGGAGGCGCTTGTGTGGGGCAACGAGAGCTGGATTCTGGACGATACAGTATACGGCAACTCGACGAGTCTGCAGTCCACGAAGCCCGTGGAGTCGTCGCTGGCCTTCCAAGCCGACAAGCAGAACTACTGGTTTTCAGGTCTCTTCCGTCCTCTTGGGAGTAGCTGGATGCAGCAGGTGCCAGGACAGGTCGTGGACCAGGAAGTAGACACCACCACGGAAATCGCTTACGTGGTCTTTGCCAGCATGATGAACCCGCGCGAGGCTGGTAACTACTTCCAACAGAACAGCGGCGTGTATGGCAACGTCATGTGCTCAGCTCCAGCGGTATGTTTTTGCGTTATATTGCAAGTGAAGCCCTCGTCACTAATCTCTTGTCTACATGTGGTTCTTTTGTAGCAATGGAGCCTCATAAACGGTGGCAGTCACATGGACATTTTACCACTGGAATCCGGTGCTGGCGTGAAAGTTTCCTTTACCAATGGCTCACCGTGTGTCAATGGCAAGACATATTCCACGACCTTTAACTTCGAATGCGACCTCAACAGCGGTAAGGAGAAGATGTAATGTCTAGTTTTGCAAGACGAAGCTAATTAGTGTTTCGTTGTCGACTATTCCATGCAGGAACCACGAGCAAACCAGCGTCCGCATCCCAAGACGACGATAAGTGCAACTGGGACATAGTCTGGAAGACTGCGTACGCCTGCCCCGTGTGCGACGACGACTACTTCAACGAGCTTCGGTCGACTTGCAATGGAGGCGAGCAACTAGTTTCCTATGCGCGCAAGCTGGCGTGTTACGGCGGCTCTGAATCGGTGAGCACAGAGTCCATCTCTACCTGCACGGAGAGCGCGGTGGTCCTCGACACGAAGGCGCTTTACTCGGTCTACGTGGCGATTGTCGTGATTGGGTTTGTCGTCTTGCTTCTGATGATGGGCATTCTCATCATCCACCGCAAGTACCGCAACGCATACAACGACTACATGTACCTCAAGGGCAAACTGCCGACGGAACAGAAGACGCAGGAGGACGGATCGAAGGAGACGACGTTCGAGTTCACACCCAGGTCCAATGCTCTGCACAGCTCTCCGTTGGGCGCCGCTTCACCCGCGCAAGAGGAAAAGGTCCCCGATGTCGTTGATGCCAGTGACGCCGCCACCGATGATGATGGCGTCGAACTCAAGCTCCACAGCGTGCAGAGCGTCTAGAGGGGATGCATTCTTGATACGTTCGTGTTCTTGTTCAATTGAGAAGCCATTTTTTCACGAGAATTCCCGGATTTCGACCTCTGGTGAGTTTGCTGGAGATTTTGACTCTAACCTTGTGTTTGTGCTTCTTCGTGCTTTCTTGGATTTGTACTGCACGTAGCAGCAAACGGCAACATTCGGACTCGACATTGTTCAATTGGACGCCAATAACACCCCAAGTCGACGACCAACAAGCTACCATGAAGATCGCTGCGATTGCTGCTGCACTTGCCTGCCTCATGTCGTTCGTGACGGCGGCCAACGAACGCGCCACCATGGACGTTGGCATGACCTCGGACCAGGCCAAGGCCCCCGGTCTCCGCGGCACGTCGGTCGTCGTGCCTGCCGGAGTCATCACCAACTCGATCGACGCCAAGAACAACAACGTGTTCGTGACCAAGAGCAACATTGTCTTGTCCAAGAGCGACCGCGTGCAGCTCGCCAAGATCATCAAGGAGGTGCTGGCCACCCACCCGGAGGCGGACCCGGCCGCTGCGAATCTGATCCTCGAGCAACTTGAGCCCGACAACGACAACCGCGGAACGGCGGGGAACGTCGCGACGAACCCGGCGGTGGTCTCCAACGTGGTGAGCAGCATCTTCTCGGCTATGACCCGCAACCCCGCTGCGGCTACCGGTCACGCGGTTGGTGCTATTACTGCGGCATACCCGGTGATCATGGCGCCTACCACTGGTGGTGCTTCTGTCAGCAACCCGACACGCTACATTCCCCCGATGACGGGGACGACGGGAACTTCTCCGTACAACACCGCGGGCATCGGGGGCTTGCCGGCTGGTATTAGTGCTCCGGCATCCCCGAACATGGGAGCTTTTTCTCCGTCTATGACCGGTGGTATTGGCGGCTTGCCGTCTGGTATTGGTGGCCCGGCCTCCCCGTCGTCGTAAGTAGGCAAACAATCATCCCAGACTTGCGCGCGCTGTGCAAGTCACCAGAACGGGGGATTGAAGTCCAAGCTTAAAGCATTGGCAGTTTTCCTAATCATCTCAATTGAAACTTTTTCGTGTGGAACTCTGAAAAAACGACGCTCTCCTGTCCTGTCGGGCTGTTTGTTCTAACTGCAAAAGCTTTCGGCAAGGTTAACCCACGCACAAGAAGGCTGAATCGAAACCAAACCTTCGTTGAATCACAAACTTTTCCCATGCTTCGAGGCTGCAGACTGTTCCTTGTTCGTGGGGCTGACGCACTTGAACCTGACAGTTAGGATTTATCCACGGGAGCGTAAAGAGATTTCCCCGCTACGTCAACCCCGTTAGGTGTTGGGACAATTGAGGCATCGTTCAGCTCTCATTGTTCATTCGGACTTCCAGCGCTCAAGTCGCCCACCACTACCCCCGACTTCAAGCTTCTCCTCGCGACCACCATGAAGATGTCAATTGTTGCGATCACTCTGGCGCTGGTCTACTTCGTGTCGTTCGTCTTTGCGGCCAACCAACCGCCGTCCGTGCCCACCCCGGCCGAGCGCATGCAGCTTGCCAAGCAGCTCAAGGAGCTCACGTCCCGCAACCCGGGCGCAGTGGATCCGTCGTTCGCCGCCCTGTCGACCGAGGACCTCTTCAGTATGCTGTCAGGCCTCATCTCGAACCCGTCGGTGATTTCGAATGTCGGGGGTCTTATCAAGGCGGCGACCAGCGGCGACATCGGTGGAGTGGCGAGCTCTGCGACGGGTTTGATCGGTGCGGCACTTCCTGCTGCGGTGTCGGCTTTCGCCCCTGCTGGTGCTGCTGCCCCGGCCGCTGGTCTCATGGGCGCTGCTGGAGCTCGAGTCCCGATGGCTGCTGCGCCAGCATCGTAGGATTCCACCAAGCTACCGCGTTGACGGTGATCTATCCGTCTCGTGACCTTTTTCAACCTCTGGCACAACGCAGAGATCCACGAAGTATCCGGTTGAAGGCTACGGAGTTGGATCTCGCACCGCATCTCTAATCGTTTTCAGACAATCAAAGTGTTCGTTTGACTTCGGGTCACCTTAAAACCTTTCTGCGCTTAAATGTCATGTTGGGTCTTGAGCCCGATGCTGCGGCCATTTGAATCCCATAGTTGAGGTTTAGCGGCAGCACTAACACTTGGGTTTGGCTTCGGCAGTGGCAATTCTTCACTTGTAGTCGTCGACATTACCGAAGACGATTGAGGCGCTCGATGTTGGTGTTGAAACCCGTGCAGTACCTGCTGCCGCTGTTTCATCCAGTCGCACAGGATTGTCATATCATCGTAGGCGTTCTGGGTTACACACAGCGTGTCGCCGTCTTGAATGAGTTCAAGGCTCGAAACTCGCTGGAGGCGCTTCAGGCAATGCCTTTTGCTGCGATAAAGGCGAGTGGCATCTTCTGGTAAGACCAGTTCGGTCGCTTCACGGTAAATGCTCACGACTTCATGGATTCCAAATCTTGCTCGCACACGCTGCTCTAGTTGCGCGAGTGAGCTAAACGTGATAAAGGTAGTTCCAAGACGCCGGAGGCCGTAGAGGTAGACGGCGCAAAGGTAACGTGGGTCGAACTCACTTGGTGGAGCTGAAGTTGGCTTGAACTGATCCAGATACGTTGCTTGCTTGTCAGATTTAGCTTTTGAGCCTTTTGATGAGCGGTGACGAGGGGTTCCAGCTGCTCCTCGTAAGCGTGCAGACTCAACGAGACGCTGAGCTTCTTGGACCTGCTGCACTCTCCGTCTGGCGAACTTTTGGCGCGTGATGTGCTGCTGGACGCTCGTACTTTGGAATTTTGACCAAGCGACTCGAGCCCCGGCAGAACGTTCTTCCTTAGCGCCTGCCCGCAATTGACGAGTGTAATCCAAAATCGCTTGCTTTCCACTGCTGCCTTGCTGCTGCTTACGAAGCGCTAGTCGTTTCACATGCTGGGCTACAGCTTTCTTCGTCCGCTTGCTGAAAATCTCTGGTGGGCGCAATGAAACTTCGTCATTATTACCTCTGTGTTTTGCTTCAGTGCTGTCTGTGCCAGCAACAAGGCTCAGATCCGCTGCGAGTTTGAATTTCACAGATGGTCTTTGCGTGGGTGCTGCATCATCCACGGCGCGTGAACTGGTGTCGCCAAAACATGATAAAAAGTCGTTCAGCTCGTCCGCAAAACTATCAAGCTCACGCGCAAGCTCTTCAGGTCGGTCATCCTCCGGCTCCCGCTCAAGCCAAACGCTATTCGCAAGATCCGCCTCACTCGCTGCTTCTAATGCTTCGTCATCAGTGTCATCCAAGCTAAATATCACGAAAACGAATTGGATTAGCTCGGATTCCTCTTATTCTCGCGCAATTTCCTCCTTACCTAATTTCTCCAGCCTCAAGACAAGCTAGTAAACTCGCGCACTCCCCGGCCATCTCCTCCAACGAAGCTAGAGTGTCGGCTTGAATTTCAATTCCATCACTGGACTCTCCATCTCCGCTCTCCTCTTGCTGTTGCAGCTCCAAGCCGCCACACAATGCACCTAACTCCCGCGTATAGCTTTCCAGTATATCGACGAGGTCGCCTTCGTCGCTCAAACACTCATCTTCCGATGAAGACCAACCTTCGCTCGGGCCGCCAGACATTACAATGTCCCCGCACTGCAGCTCTGCCCGTTTCTTGAGACTTAAATAACACGAGGCCCAAAAACCTCCCATCATAAATTCCGAAGCGACACCCTGCCATAACGCATACTTGAAGTTGCATTATGTGGCTCACACCAAGTTGAAGTGGTATACTTTTTTACGATCTAAGCCTGCGCCTCCTCATTCAAGCTCCAGCCACAGCCACCTCAAGCCAAGGAAGATCGTATTGTATACATCCCTGCAAGTGAATGGACCCGGACGTGGGCGACGCCAGGCGCAGCTACCTGGCTGGCCTGCTGCGCGGCCTCTGGGCGCCTCGCAACACGCGTCTGAGTGAGGACAAAACCTCGCAGCAAGCACTCACGCAGTTCCTCGATGAGGTCCAGTGCAACGTGCTGCACGCGCGCCTCGCCAGCGGCAGCAAGGAGATCCGTTTGACCAACTCTTTGGACGGTGAGGAAGGCGGGAACAACGACGAGACCGCGGCCTTCCTCAAGCTGCAGAAGGCCGTGCCGCTCACGCCGGACAACATGAGCACGAGCGTGCAACTCACGTCGGCGCTGCAGACGCCACTACAGAGTCTTTATCAGACTGTGCACCAAGTATACGCGCCACTGCTACTACGTGACGATGCTCGAGCGGCTCAGTTGTCGCAGAAGCTCAAGGACGTGCTACTGGAGCTGGATGCAGGGCTGGCTGGGACGGTCTTAATCCAGGGAGGGAGCCACGACTCGAAGCAGGCCAAGACAGCGCCGAGCGATGGAGGAGACGACGGACTAATGAGCATTGCTACTATGAGCGACGAGTTCGCGTACTGGGAGGCCATGCAGACGGACGGGAGGCAAGCGAGACGAGCGAAGAAGTTCAGCGCCGCCTTTGACACCGTCTATCAGCGGTTCACTGATCCGCTGGGGAATCTCAGCTTCGACGAGATGAACGACTTGCTCGATGACGCCTCAAACGTAGCGGACGATCTCTGGCGTCTCGACCTCGCGCGGGATCAAATGTACCCGCAGCGACGGATGGATCACCTGCTAGGTCTTGTCACGGGCGCCATCAACGCTTTCGTGCTGGCTAAGGCTAAATCACTGAATGGTACTGACAAGGAGGTGGAGGCTAACGTCTGGCAGGCGCCGTTCCACGCCGTCCACCAACTGCTGCAGCAGGGGGTGGCTCTGTGCGAGAAGTGGCGGAACAGCATCGAGTCCCTGACGGGGACTCTTTGGCCGGCACACAGTGAACATGCTTGGGAGGGCCCTGTGTCCCCTCAAGCGCAGCGTGTGCAGCTGGTAAGCGCTCGTCTGGACCAAGTCTTGCGTGTCCGCACAACGTACGAAGAGCTTCACGCTCTACTACCGTCACGAGGCGGGAAGAACCAAGAGGACGAGCTGGCCGAGTCGTGCTTCAAGCCGTTCGAGCGCCTCCGTCCGCTGTACTACAACGCGTACACTGAACCAGCGTGGCAACGGGCATTGAGCGAGTTTGATCGCTCCCTTGCCCCAATGGAGACGCAAGTCGCAGTCGTGCTGCGTGAACGCCTTCGAGCCGTCACTTCGAAGCCCAGCGCAGCCGCGCGCTTACTGCAGCGATACCAGCATCTTCTGCAACGTCCTACACTGGCTCAGGCTCTCGCTGGTGAGCGCGATGCACTACTCGCCCAATTGTTGGCGCATGTTGACCAACTGGACAGCGACTTCGAGACTCGGAAGCAGAACCTCGGCTCCAGTAGCGTCGGAGCGAGAGAGAAGAAGAGCGGCATGCACGTCGGCAAGACGCTGAGCAGCGACGTCAACGTCATTGTGTGGGCTCACGCACTGGGTCGACGAGTGGCCGACATGCAGCGACTAGCACGCGGTGTTCTTGCCGACCTGCCTGCACTCCCGCGGCTATCACAGCAGTGTGACAAGCTTGCGGCTAAGGCGAGTGGACTGGTGCTTGACCGCGTGCGCGACTGGCAGGATTCCATGCTGCGCGCGCTGGATGAAGACGACGAGAACAACGGAGGTCAGTCGCTCCGACTGCGCGGGCGACTGATGCAGATCGACAAGCAAAGTGGCGACCTGGTCGTGAATTTCAGTGAGTTCCTAGTGACGCTGCTCCGCGACGTTCGCCAGCTCACGGAGCTTTCGTCGCAGCAGACTGCAGCTCAAGCTGGAGACGCGTGGGTGCCCACTCGAGTGCGTCAAGTGGCTGAAGAAGCGGAGAAGTACTACCGCTTCGGCGTGACCCTGCAGAAGGTAGCCAACTTCTACAACAGCATTGAGGCGCAGATCATCGACGAGCAGAAGCCCATGCTACTCGACTCTCTCCTCGCCTTCGAAGACGCCGTGCAGCGACCAGGAATCGCCCAGAGCCAGAACCAGAAGACCAAGAGCAAGGATGTGACGTGGGCCAACTTGGACGAGTGCGACGAGTACGTGAACCAGCTTCAGACTGCGGCGGACCGACTGGCGGCGGAGAATCGTCGCTTCAAGCGCGCTCACGAGAAGTTAGGCGAAGATCTCTTGGCTCTGCTGGATATTGACTTACTGCGTCACCCAGCGAAGTGGAAGGAGCGCTGGGACGAGATCAAGCGCAGCGCTCAACTGGCCACGCGCAAGCAAGACTCGTCACGCACGGCCAAGTGGTTCCTCTACTGGGACCACCAGCTCTACAAAGTGCTCGAGTCCGGCTACCAGCTCGGACTCGAGACGCTCAACGAAAACCTGCCGGAGATTAAGGAGATCAAAACGGAGCTGCACTTCCCCACAGCGTCGGCAGCTTTGGCTTCCTCTGCCTCTGGAGGGACCACGCTCGTGCTGAAGCCTCCACTCGAGGAGCTGCGGACGACGTACTACAAGGCCATGAAGAAGTTCGTCGCTAGACCCACCAAGTTTGGAGGGTTTGCAAACGCTCAAGTGTTCGCCGCGATGTGTGACGCCAATGCGCGCAACTTAGTGCGAGTCTACGAAGCATGTGAAAGGCTGTTCACACGAGTAGAGGGGTTGATGTTCGAGTACGAGCACTGGGGTTTCCTCGCGCGACTTGGAGGGGGTGGGAACGTCGACCTCGACGCAGTCATGGAGGCAACACTGCAAGAACCTGCCGACTGGGAGCTCAACTTTAAGACGATACGTACTAAACGCAAGGAGAGCGAGAAGATCCCGGACTTTGTCAAGGTCGACTGTATCAACGTATCGTTGGTGCCGTTTAAGCGCACACTGGACGAGCACTTGCAGCGATTTACCGATGCGTTGCTGCTGTCCCTACGCAAGAGCACGCTGATCCACATCCGAATGGTTGAAGACTTCGTGGAGGCGTCCATGGAGAGCTTGAACAAGCGCCCGCACTCGATCGATGAGATCAGTGCCGCTCAGTTCGAGTGGAAGGACATCGACGCTCGCAAAGGTGACGCCCAATCGCACTTCCAGAATGCTGAGAAGAAGAAGATCCTGCTGCTTGCCGTGCTCGGAGGAGGGAGCAGCGCAGGCATGAGTGGCGCAACGCTGGACACGAGTGAAGTCGAAGATCGTCTGACACAGCTCCCCACGCGCTGGGAGAACTTTGAGATCGCTCTGGAAGCTTTCAACGACATGATTGAGGAGCAGCGTGAGAGTCTCAAGGGCGAGATCGAAGCGCAAGTCGTGGAGTGCAACGTCGAGATCGACAAGTTCCGCCAGCGGTGGACGGCGCTCCGGCCTGTGGAGGTTTCTTCCTGGGAGGACGACGCACTGGCCAAGGTTTATTCAGCCATGACTGAGTGGCGCGAGAAGATGGACGAGCTCAAGACACGCAGCGCCACTTTGACGTCCAACTGCGCGGCGTTTTCAATGAATGAACCGGCTTTTGACGGCCTTGCAGCACTCGATGACGATGTGAGCAAGCTCCAGCGCAACTGGGACACCTATCGGCAGTTCCGAGAAGAAGTCCAAGCCATTGCGAGTCAAGACTGGTTCGCGTTCTGCACCAATATGTTCGCGCTGCCGGATACGGCTCAAAAGTGGGCGGATGCCGTGAAGGAACAGGCAGCTCACGGTGCCGAGCGGACGGTTGTTGTGGACAAGATCAACGACTTCAACACCAACGTGAAGCGCGCGATGCCCACGCTCAAACTTTGTCGCGGTGAACCGTTCAAGGACGATCACTGGACGCAGCTCTTCCGGAAGCTTGGCTTCCCTCGCGGCGTGGAGAAGCACAACCTGATCGTTCAGCACTTTATGGACGTCTTTCCCGTACTGGAGCTACCAGCCACGCTACAGTTCGTCAAGGTGCTGCATGCTCGAGCCCAAGGGGAAGTTACAATCCGTGACGCGTTGCAGGAGCTCCGGGCGTGGACGGAGACGGCAGAGCTCGCGTTGTTGACACATGAACACGACGGACGTCGCGTGGCGATCATCAAAGACTGGAAGGACCTGACGCTCGCGCTAGGCGACAACCAGTCGCTGCTGGCGTCGCTGAAGGAGTCGCAGTTCTTCAAGCCGTTCGAGGTCGAGGCCAGTCAGTACGAGATCAAGATGAGCACGCTCGACCAGGTACTGACGCAGCTCAACCTCATCCAGCGCAAGTGGGTCTTCCTCGAGCCCATCTTCTCGAAAGGAGCGCTGCCATCGGAGCAGAGTCGCTTCCGTCGGGTTGACGAGGAGTTCACGGACATCATGGGTTCGGTAGAACGAGACCCCAAGCTGTTCAACCTGGCGGATGAGCTGCTCTTCCCCCAGTTGGTAGAGCGGCTCACCACAATGGTCGATCAACTCGAACGCTGTCAGAAGGCGCTGGCAGACTTCCTCGAGGAGAAGCGCTCGCGCATGCCGCGGTTCTACTTCATCGGAGACGAAGATCTACTTGAGATTCTTGGCCAAGCTCAGAACCCCGCAGTGATCCAGAGCCACCTGAAGAAGCTGTACCAAGGAGTGTACCGCGTGGAGTTTTCCGAGCAGCAAGACCAGATCGTAGCCATGCTCAGCTCAGCAGGTGAACGGGTGGAGCTCCACACTCCAGTAGCTGTGACCAGTAACGTGGAGGAATGGCTCGAAACTTTCACCAACGAGATGCGACGTACGATCCGCGCACTCACCGCGCAGTGTGCGAGCGCTAGCGCGCCGGACTACCACGCGTTTCCGTCCCAAGTGCTGTGCTTGACCGAGCAGATCCGATTCTGCTCACAGGCTGAACAAGCCATCAAAAGTGGGGGAGTTCAGGAGCTCAAGCGCAGCTTGCAAGACACTCTGAGAGAGCTGACGTCGTTAGATCTGAGCACGGAGCTGCTGATGAGTCTCAAGGTGAAGGCGCTGGTGCTGGATCTAGTTCACCACATCGACGTCTGCGACCAACTTCTGGCCGCGAATTGTCGGTCCGTCACCGACTGGATCTGGCAGAAGCAGCTCCGCTTCTACTTGGACACTAGGAAGCAGTCGGGCAAAGACCCTCCGCTGTGTTTGATCCGCATGAACGACGCCGAGTTCGCCTACACGTACGAGTACCAGGGCAACGCCCCCAAGTTGGTCCACACTCCGCTGACGGACAAGTGCTACCTGACACTTACTCAAGGTATGCACATGGGCTTCGGTGGCAATCCGTACGGACCTGCAGGTACAGGCAAGACCGAGTCCGTGAAGGCGTTGGGCGGACAATTTGGACGCCAAGTGCTGGTGTTTAACTGCGATGAAGGCATCGACTTCCAGTCCATGGGTCGCATCTTCATTGGTCTCGTCAAATGTGGCGCCTGGGGCTGCTTCGACGAGTTCAACCGCCTGAAGGAGGACCAGCTTTCGGCTATTTCCCAGCAGATCCAGGTGATTCAAGACGCCATCAAGGAGAAGACGGGCACTATCAACCTCCTGAATCGCTCCGTGGACGTCGACTTTAACGCTGGCATCTTCGTGACGCTCAACCCCGCCGGCAAGGGCTACGGCGGACGATCCAAGCTTCCAGACAACCTGAAGGCGCTGTTCCGTCCTGTGGCCATGGGTCGACCCGACAACAATCTCATCGCAGAGGTCATTCTCTACTCTGAAGGTTTCAGCGAGGCCAAGGACATCGCGTCGAAGGTTGTGTCGCTCTACTCCCTCTCTGGACAATTGTTGTCCCGACAGCAGCACTACGACTGGGGGTTGCGTGCACTGAAAGCTGTCCTCAACACGGCTGGAAAACTGCTTCAAGCCGAGAAGAAGGAGCGAGCTACAACCGGTAAAGCCACTGGCAACGGAGAAGAAGAAGCCAAGGCTGCAGATAGTAAACCTGTGCGAATGACGACGGCGGAGGAGACCGAGATCCTCATTAAGGCTGTGCGTATCAACACGCTGTCAAAGCTCACGTTCGTGGACTCAACTCGCTTCCTAGCGTTGATCGGAGACGTCTTCCCCGGTGTTGAGTCGGCTGATCTAGCGGGTGGAGCCCTGGGCGACGCTATTCGTGAGGTCATGACAAGCAAACCATTCTTCTTGGAGGTCGACGAGCTGCAGATCCGGAAGATGTTGCAGCTCAAGGAATCGCTCGACCAGCGCATGGGCTGCGTGGTTGTGGGTCCTTCGGGCAGTGGCAAGTCCACGGTATGGCAGGTGCTGCAGCAAGCGTTGATCCGGTGCGGCCAGCTCGTCAAGACCCACGTCATGAACCCCAAGTCCATGCCACGCGAGCGGTTGCTGGGGCATATGGACCTCGACACGCGTGAGTGGGAAGACGGCGTGCTCACTGCTGCAGCTCGTCAAGTGGTCAAAGAGCCCGAGAACGTCCGCTCTTGGATTATCTGCGACGGTGACGTCGATCCGGAGTGGATCGAGTCGCTCAACTCCGTGCTGGACGACAACCACCTCCTCACTCTGCCCAACGGCGAGCGAATCAACTTCGGACCGAACGTCAACTTCGTCTTCGAGACGCACGACTTGCGGTTCGCGTCGCCCGCTACGATCTCTCGGATGGGAATGATCTTCCTCTCGGACGAGGACATGGTCATCCAGAGACTGGTGAGCAAGTGGCTGCTTACACTGCCCCCTGCAGCTGATGCAGGCACAAGCAACACTCGCGACGCACTGCGACAGTGGATCGACGAGCTGTTCACAAGGGGCTTGGAGGAGCTGCACAAGTACGACGCCATTGTGGCGACGACCACAGTGGGGACGATCATGAATGGCTTAAGTCATGTGGCGACAGCTACGACCCGGTCCGAGTTCGTCTGCGCCATGATCCGAGGACTGGGAGCCAACTTGGCCATGGGATCTCGCGCGTCTTTCGCCAAGTCGCTCTTCATGATGGCGAACGAGCGACCACCCGATATGAGCGCTCCACTTGACTGTTACTGCCAAGGTTCTACCTTCTACACTTACGAGACCAAGCGTGATACTTACGGAGCTATGGACGGCAAAATGGATCGGAAAGACCTCGTGGCCAATGGAATGGACGCCGTAGTGCCAACCGTGAGCGTGCAGCGAGGCCTGAAGCTCATCGAGCCGTGGGTGGAGAAGATGGAGCCGTTTATCCTCGTGGGACCGGAGGGAAGCGGCAAGAACATGCTCATCCGCCAAGCCTTCAAGAACCTCAAGAGCGTCACCGTGTCGGTCCTCCACTGCAACGCGCAGACAACAGCTGATCATGTGATCCACAAGATTGCGCAGTGTTGCTCGCTCTTCTCGACGCCAACGGGGCGAGTCTACCGACCTCGAGACGCAGAGCGGCTAGTGCTCTACCTCAAGGACATTAACCTGCCCAAGCCGGACCAGTACGACACGTGCATGTTGATCGCCTTCCTGCAGCAGCTGATCACATTCAACGGCTTCTACGACCAGCACTTGGAGTTCCTCGGAGTGGAGAAGATCCAACTCGTTGCGTCAATGAACGCGGCGACTACAGTGGGGCGCCACCCTCTCTCCACGCGCTTCACGGCGATCGTCAAGGTGGCGTACATGGACTACCCGTCAACGGACGAGCTCGCGGTAGTGTACTCTACCTTCTTGGAGGGTGTGTTTGACTCCTCCAGCACGCCCAACCTCCCGGCTACGTGGAAAGACCCGGCGAACCGCGATCGACTGGCTAAGAGCATGGTCGAAGTGTACGACACGGTGAAGACCAAGTTCACAGTCGACGAGCAGCGCCACTACCTCTTCACACCTCGAGATCTCACCAAGTGGGTCTTCGCCCTGGTGCGCTACGACCTCGAGCACGAAGACGTACTGGACGCGCTGGCACATGAAGCTCGCCGACTCTTCCGTGATCGTCTGGTGGACAACGAAGCGAGGTCCAAGTTTGACGGCATCCTCAACACTGTGTGGAAGCAGCAGTGGCGCCACGCCATCAAGCTGCAGGACGTTTACTTCAGCTCGCTGCACTGTCGCACAGCCGGAGGAACGGCAGGTGGAGACGCTGCCGGTGCCGGCAACGCTGCCGCACCAACCGCAGCGTCATTACAGCGCATTGCTAGTGACGAGTTCTCCCAGGTTGTATCGCAGGGGATGGTGCTCTACGAGCGCGAGGAGAAGGACCTGCACATGCTGCTGTTCGACGAAATCCTCGAGCACTTGACCATCATCGCGCGTGTGATGTCCGAGCCTGGCGGTTCAATGCTGTTGGTCGGCAACTCCGGCGTCGGTCGGCGGTCGGCCACGACGCTCATCTCGTACATGCTCAACTACACTATGTTCTCGCCGAGCATCACTCGGAACTACGACGCTAGCAGCTTCCGCACTGACCTCAAGAGTTTGCTGGTCAAGGCTGGCGTGGAAGGACAGCACTACGTGCTCTACCTGGAGGACCATCACTTCACGCAAGACGCTATATTGGAACTCACCAACTCGTTGTTAAGTTCCGGCGAGGTTCCTGGACTGTACACCCACGAGGAGATCGAGCCACAGATCGCACCATTGAAGGAGCTCATGCTCGAGAGTATCGGAGCCAGCGGACAGGAGCATATCCGCACAGTGTACGACTTCTTCGTGTCTCGCGTTCGGCAGTTCGTGCACGTTGTGCTGGCGATGGATTCGCGCAACCCTCAGTTCGTCCTGCGCTGTGAGAGCAACCCCGCGCTCTACACTCGCTGCGCTATCGTCTGGATGGGAGAATGGAACACGAGCAGCATGGCTCGCCTGCCGGAGTTGCTGCTGAATGGCTCGGAGCTTGTAGACAGTCTCATCAAGACCACGCCACTGATCACGAGCTTGTACGCGAGTTGCAAGGAGTTTGGAGCTACACCGCGCGAGTTCATCTGCTTCCTCGGCACATGGCGAACTCTGTTTGAAGCCAAGTGCAAGCAGATTGTGCAGGAGATCCGCCACCTCAAGAGCGGCCTGAGCAAGCTGGAGGAGGCCAGCGTGACGGTGGACGAGCTCAGTCGCAACGCTGTCTTGAAGAAGAAGGACCTGAGTGCCGCCCAAGTATCCGCTGATGAAGCCATGAAGGAAATCACGAACGCCCTAGACTCGGCTGCTGACAACCGACGCGAGGTGGAGAAGCTCAAGGAGCAGCTCGCCAAGGCCGAGATCGCCACGAGCGCCCGCAAGCACGAGATCGAGCAGGAGTTGAGCGAAATCACGCCCATTCTTCGGACTGCGATGGAGGCAGTGGGCAACATCAAGAGCGACAATCTGAACGAGATCCGCTCGCTCAAGATGCCGCCTGAACCCATCCACGACGTCCTCTCGGCGGTGCTTATGTTGCTTGGAATCCAAGACACGTCGTGGAATTCCATGAAGAAGTTCCTCGGTAACCGCGGCGTGAAGGATGAAATCCTCAACTACGACGCACACCGCATCACCCCCGAGATCTCCAAGACCGTCACGAAACTCGTCAAGAGCAAGAACTCGTCGTTCGACCACGAGACCATTTACCGCGTGAGTGTGGCTGCCGCTCCGTTGGCGACGTGGGTGAAGGCCAATCTCAAGTACTCGATGGTTCTCAACAAGATTGAGCCGCTGGAAAACGATCTCGCGGAGGCAAAGCGGTCGCTCGAAGCTTCTCAACAGCGACTGCTTCAATGCGAGAGCGAGTTGAAGAAGATCGACGTCAAGGTGGACCAGATGAAGGTGCAGTTCGGAGAGAAGACGAAGGAGGCCGAGATCTTGAAGATGAACTTGGAGCAGGCCGAGAAAACTCTGACCAAGGCCCAAGGATTACTGAGCAAGCTGGGCGGTGAGAAGCACCGCTGGTCCGAGCAGGTGAAGGAGCTGGAGCATCGACTGACCGATTTACCGGTTCGAATGCTGCTCGCCTCTGCGTTCACGACGTTCCTGGGCAAATGCTCCGAGGACGCTCGTAAACGTGTCGTGAAGGAGTGGGAACGCGACATACTGGACAGCTCTACCGGTTCCTCAAGCAGTCTTCACTTTGACTACTGCAAGTTGCTGAGCACGGAGAGCGAGCTGCTCACGTGGAAGGCAATGGGGCTTCCCTCTGACAATTTGTCGATGGAGAACGCGTTGATTGTGTCGAATTCGAGTGGCGAGCGTTGTCCTTTCATCATCGACCCTGCCAGTGCAAGCACGACATGGCTGCAAGCTGAACTGGCCAAGGACACGACACGGCCGTTGTCCATTGTACAGTCCCAAGATGCTCGGTTCGTGAACCTAGTGGAGCAGGCTGTGAGGTTTGGCAAGACGCTGGTGATCCTGGAGGTGGACAACGTTGAGCCGTATCTGTACCCGTTGGTCCGGAAGGACTTGATCCATCAAGGCCCGCGGTTCGTCGTCGCACTAGGCGACAAGGTGATCGACTACAATGAGAACTTCCGCTTGTTCCTCGTCACACGGAATCCATCGCCGCCGCTGGCGCCCGACGCACTGGCGATCGTCAACGTGGTCAACTTTACGGTCACCAAGTCTGGACTCGAGGGGCAACTTCTGGGCGTCACCATCCAGCACGAGCAGCCCGAGCTGGAGCAGGAGAAGAGCGAGCTGCTGCGGCAAGAAGAAGAGTGCAAGGTGCAGCTGGCGGCACTCGAGAAGCAGCTCGTGGAGGCGCTGGCCACGTCGGAAGGAGATATCCTCGAGAACACGATCCTAGTTGAGTCCCTCACCAAGACAAAAGCTACGAGTGCTGAGATCGAGAACGCTCTCGAGCGGTCAGCCAAGAAATCCGAGGAGCTGGATGAGAAGCGCGATACGTACTGTCCATTCGCACACGAAGGCGCCAAGATGTTCTTCCTGGTCAAGCAGTTGAGTGCGGTGAACCACATGTACCGCTTCTCGTTAGCTTCGTTCTTGGGGCTCTTCAAGGCCACGCTGGCGACGAAGATGGAGTCGTCGAGCACCAAAGACCGCATTTTACGACTGATCCCCATTCTAGAGTACAAAGTGCTGATGTTTGTCGGTCGAGCGCTGTTCAAGGAGCATCGACCCATGTTCGGCATGCACTTGGTGCACGGGATGCACCCCGAGTGCTTCGAGAAGAACGAGTACGAGTTCTTCTGTGGTGAATTGGTGGAGACCGAAAAGGGCTCGGGAGGCAACACGCCGCTGCCGGAATGGGCGTCCCCTGAGCGGAAAGAGGCGTACACACAATTCGTCGAGGCGCTGCCACGGCTTGCGCAGTTGTGCAAGTTTGAGAGCCACGATATGTGGATCCGATGGTCGAAATCCATGGAGTGCGAGCAGAACTTCCACCCGAAGATGGACAAGTCCGGGTCTTCCGGAGGCCTCTCCGCCTTCCAAAAGCTGCTCGTGGTTCAAGCGCTGCGTCCCGATCGACTGCAGAGCGCCATCATTCAGTTTATCTGTGGCGTTATGCAGCTCAAGTCGCTTACTCCTCCGTCGCTGGACTTCAAGGTCATCGGAACGGAAGAGGCAACCAACACGACGCCCGTGCTGTTGCTCACTACGGCAGGGGCTGACCCTTCTAAGGAACTCGAGGAGGTGGCGACGTCGGTGGTTGGAAAGGGCCACTACTTCGAAGTGGCTATGGGTGGAGGGCAACAGGAGAAGGCGCTCAACCTGCTCAAGTCCACGGCGGAGCATGGCGAGTGGCTGTGTCTCCAGAACCTCCACCTCGTCATCGCGTGGTTGCCAGTGCTCGAGAAGGAGTTTAGCGCGTTGAACGCGAGTCACAAGTTCCGCTTGTGGCTGACGACGGAGCCGCACGACGCCTTCCCGCTGGTTCTGCTGGAGCAGAGTCTCAAGATCACGTTCGAGTCTCCTCCAGGCATGAAGAAGAACCTGCAGCGCACCTACGCAGCTTGGAACCCGGACTTCATCGCACGCGGGTCATCTGCTCGTGCTCAGCTTCTCTTCTTGTTGGCGTGGTTCCACGCGCTACTACAGGAGCGACGCACATACATCCCGCAGGGCTGGACCAAGTTCTACGAGTTCTCGTTCGGAGACTTCCGCGCAGGCTCGAACGTCATGGAGCTGGCTTGTCAGACCAGCGGGGGCGGGTCCAGTGGCATCGACTGGCAAACGCTTCACGGTCTCATGGAGAACGCCATCTACGGTGGGCGCATCGACAACCCGTACGACCTGCGCGTACTGCGATGCAACCTGACGGAATACTTCAGTCAGGAGCTGCTGTCCGGCCAGAAGAGTCTCATGCGCGGTGTGAAGCTGCCTCAAAGCTCCCAGCACGCCGATTACCTGGACGTCATCGACCGCTTCCCGGATCTCGACGCGCCCGCCATGTTCGGTCTCCCGGACAACATCGAGCGTTCCATGCAACGCGCTCTCTCGGGCCAAGTGATCGCCCAGCTCAAAGCTCTCTCCTCTAGCGAAGCCGAAGCGACAACGTTTGACCGCGAGAAGTGGCGCGCGCAGCTCGGTCCGTTGCTGGAGACGTGGGGGAAGCTCACAACAGGTTTCCAACTCGAAGGCTCCTCATCCTCCTCCAGCTCGGTCAAGAACCTGCAGACGATGGCACCGGCGGACGCCTTCGTGGCTCAAGAGAACGAGTACGCGCTGGATCTGGTGCAGCAGGTCAATTCAAGCCTGCAGGCTCTGAAGAAAGTCATCTACGGTACTGGGCTACTAACTCCAGCCATCCAGACTGTCGCGATTGCGCTGCTCAAGGGCGAAGTTCCAGCGGAGTGGTCGGGTCAGTGGGAAGGCAGCGAGAGCGTGGCCACTTGGCTGCGCGGGCTTGCGATGCGCAAGCGCGCGCTCTCCGAGTGGCAGGAGGCGGTGGGGACTGGCCAGCTACTCACAAAAGGTCTGGATCTGTCGGAGCTGCTGCATCCTGGTACGTTCCTCAATGCGCTTCGACAGCAGAGCGCTCGTGAGCAAAAGTGCTCGATGGACGGCATGAAGCTGCTGTCGTGCTGGGAGCGCGAGCGTCTGGGCGGCACGAAGGTCGAGTGGTTCGAGCTCACGAGGCTGCTACTGCAGGGTGCTTCGTTTGAAGGAGGCACTCTGCTGGAAGCAGTGTCGGATGCCCAGGAGCTGGTGGCGGTGCCCTCCTGCTACGTGGCGTTCGTGCGCGAAGACGCCCAGGAGATGTACGAGAAGGAGAACTGCATCAAGACGCCGCTATACTACGCCACCGACCGCGAACGGATGCTCGTGGAGATATCGATGCCCATTGCGGGCGATAGGGCGCGGTGGGTGCTCGCAGGCGTAGCGCTTTTCCTGGGCGAATAGGATGTTGAAGTTGATCAGGTCTGATTCGATTGATATCTTTCCCTGAAATAACGTCAAATAACATTTTGTTTCATCCATTCATATGAGAGGTCAAGGTAAAGCTAAGTTTACCTACGTTTTCTTAAACGACATAGTATGGCGCTGCAATTTACTTATACCGTTCTTTGGTTTGCCGTATGTGCAGCTATAAGGCACTCTAAACCGCAGCACTCTTGGGAGGACGAGGACTTTAACCTATTGCCAAAGCTATAACGACCATAATACAGCCACCCTCCATGCATATAGTAAAAAATACCAAGGTCAAACACGTGAAATGAAACAACTCTCGAGACGATGGATATTTTTATATCTGTGCGACCCGTGCAGCCAATGTCGGTTAATACAAAGAAACAACTGATCTATAAGCACCAGGCAGTCATATCAAAAAAGTACGCGTTCAAACGAGTAAGTACGAGATCGTACTCGTACAAACTCGTACTTTTCAGTATGAATAGTAGTTTGGTGGGACTTGTACTTTTTGGTATGATTCACTTCGTACTTTGACCAGATCAAAACAAATTGTCAATCATAATTATGTATTATGTAGCATTAAGTTCTAACAAAACACCAGGGGGAAGCGTTCAGAGAACCATAGATGACAAATATGCTACCCACGAAAACATGAGCATGTATTGTGCATTGCAAACGCTTTGTCGTCTTGATTTGGAGCTTTCTTCGATTTATAATATCTCGAGGTCGATTTAATAAAATGAGGTCAAAGAAAGGGACAGGTCGATCTATTTAAGCTGGCCAACAACTCGAGCTACGACAAGCCAAATCAGGGCTCGAGGTCGATCTACTGGGAGATTTTAGCAGAACGAGGTCGATCTACGACAAATCGATCCCTTTTGCGTTATCAAAAGCGCAATTCGACATGCTACCCCCTGTAATTTGTACCCTGATTTGTGGATCGGCCTAGGCCATAAAACGGGGCGACATATTATCTGCAAAGCACAATATAACGTATAATACCGATTAGTACGCCCTCATCGAATAGAACGCCCATCGAATATAACCCCCCCCCCGAAAAAGCATTTTCGTCATTTCTCTGCACTGAAAATGCTAAGTATTTTAATAAGATTATTTTTTTCTCACATTTTAATGTTTCCTATGATCATTACGCTTGTAATTTCTATGATGAAACAGAAATCACAGTAATTAATTGAAAGTTATTCAAATGTGTTCCTTTTCGTTTTAATTGTGACGACAATGTCCTTGATTTGTCATCACAATCTGCTACTAAGTCATTTTTGGTATAAAAATCGGCGAAAATGCCGACTTTTGGATGCTGTTTTTTGTTGTTACCATCTACAGTACCTGGTTGCTGCGAAATATGTATCCGATTTAGATTTAAGTCCAGAACATATATATATATATATATATATAACGTATAATACCTATTAGTACGCAGCGTTATTTTATTATATAACGCTCTATTTCCAAAACAGGGCGTTGTATTCGAGTTTTCAATATTTACACAGTAGACATTACAGTAATATTAGTAGTATATGGTACCGTTGACTACCAAAATAATTTGCAAAAATCAGGAAAATCCCAATTAATATTAATAAATAAGTTTATAAGCAAATTTATGGAATTCGCCAAGGACTTTGGTTCGAGAGTTTTCGATTCTGAAAAACGCACACACCCAGATATGATTCCGAGGTGTCAGATGAGAACTAAGGCGTACCGAATTCCTTTTGTCAAGGCATACCTCTTGTCAAGGCATACAACCTCATCTAGCCAATCATAGAGCTTTATTTTCATTTCGGGAAATGTTGTATGCATGAAGACATTTATATCATACATCACTGATTGTACTGAAATGTGTATAGTATTGACTTTTATACCAGAATAATGTGCCTACATGTACTCAGTTAGCCAGGACACGAAAGTCGCCACCTATATCATGGAATCAGGCTGTATGCGCCGACAAAAGGAATTCGGTACCATCCACATTATGGTGTAAATCCACATTATGGTGCGAAAAAAATACACACTCGCATAATTTTAATTAATATTAAATTAAAGTAAAACAAGATGCCATTTTGAACGAGCGTTTGGTTTCATGTACGAGATCCAATGCTAATAGATAATAAAAACATATCCTGTCAGTGTCAATAATCCCCAAATCGAAGAAGCTAGTAAGTGTCTAGTATATTTTACGCCTTACAAACTTTACAGTTTTGCTGCCTTAAAATAAATATATGAAATGGATGAAAAGTTGACGAAATGCCACCTCGTGGCAGCATTTTTTTTTCTTTTTGTGTTGTATACATCGATGACATCTTGAAAAAATGCGCTTTTATTATCCAAAAAATGAAAGAAATGCTCTTTACGGACAACAAATCAAATTAAAAGGGCTTTGTGATTAAATATGTATGAGCTTTGCAGTATTTAATAATTTGCTATCCTCAGCCAGTTAAAGAACCAGAAACGGCTGGGTTCGTCGGACACTCATCACCAGCGCCGTTCGATTGGGACCCCAATGACTCCAGTTTGAAGCAGTATAAAGGCGGCTTTAATGCTAGTTACTCTTGGTGCGCATGTTTCGAATATCTAATTATTTTAGTTTCCATGTTGCTGGTAAAGCCCATATCTTCGATATGTCGCTTTGTCGCACGTGAAGACGAGGACATTAACTCGTAGCAGGAAGTCTGGGCGTTGTCTCGGCTTGGTCGTTTTTGGGTCAACGCGATTTCTTTGCTTTTGAACGGGAAATGCTTGGCATGACACAGCCCCTCACGAATAAGCTGAACAAATGAACTGTTTAAAAGGGGTTAAGCAGCACAACTTCACGAGTTGAGTGGAGCGAGATCTATTGGCGTATAGCAGGGCAATGCTCTGGCGATGATCTTATTGCTAAATAGGGTGCTAACGGGACGCCAAATGTACATACCTCTTGTATGCGCTACTTTGCGGTTCCCAAACACGCCCCACCAGTGCGCTACATTTGAGGACGGGAGGTCACCTGCTCGATTAGCACACCTAACAAAACCCTGTAGTTTTCACAATGATAAAGCCACGTATTCACTGTGTTATAGCGTATAATCGTATCTGCCGACCCGATCTTTACAACGTCCAGCGTCACACAATACAATGCATTTGCCCTCATTTCTCATTTATGAATTCACCCCAGAATGCACGTCATGGTAAGACTACAAACGTTCGAAGGTAAGACTATAACAGAAGTCGCGTCGACTCCATCAAATGCAATGCTTTATTACGGATGCTTGCACAGCTTGTTAGAAGTCTTTTCCGAAGGGCATACTGAGGTAATGGTGGAGGCATACGTGGAACGGTAGCTAAACGGCAGCGAGCTGGAAGGTCTGAACGATGCCCGTTTAGGTGAGTAAACGGTTTCGACGTCGCGGATTGGGAAGGGGGCTATGGACGGCTGTACTCAAATCGCTGAATGTCTACCACCACTGCTGACATCCACGGTGACCGTGAAATATCGCCACACCGTCATCGGTGGTAACGCCAGCTACGTTGATCACGTCGCCAACGGCGGTCACAGTTGTCACGCAGGCTGCGGCGTTCACACCCCCTGTCGCCAGTGCCCCAACCTTTATGACAGCGTCAGCTACTCGGCCCCAACTACCCGCTACTACTGCCAGGGCAACGCCAGTGCCAGCAACTGAGCCTCTGTAATGGGCCTACCTTGGCTCACTACAACAGCTTACACGTGTGCGCACGTGTATGAGGAAGCGTATGTTTCTTTTACTTGAGTTAAGTATACTCGAGGCCCACGAGTATACTTTAAACAAGATAAAGACTCTTAGTAGCTGATTTTGGTAAAGATGAGAACTGCTATTTTTGTTTTATGTTTCTGACTTCCTCTAAATGTAATATTCTAAGTTGGGAATCTGCCAACGGCTGGTTGGCAGAATTCCATTGCTATGCATGTCGCTCATTGGTTAAAAGATGCTGCTTTCAGCCAATAGGAATCCTAAATGTCTATGGACCACCCGTCGTGGTGATCGTAAATGAATGTGGCCCTTGATGTAACGTACACCAAGGCCGAGGAAGTGTTTAACCTCCCCAATCCGAGACGTTGTATCAGGCACGATTAGAAAAAAGCTTCATGTTGTATCAGACACGTTAAGACATTAAATACTTAGTTTTTGTATGGGGTCATACAAACTTGCCGTCAACTAGGGGTTGGGATCGTCCGATCTTACCTGCACAGGTTTGCATAGGTTGTGCACGAATTTGCATAGGTGTGCAAAGAGGTTGAACTTCAAGGATATATAATCTCAAAGACTAGTTGTGTGGGTCACATACTCATATCTACTTTTGAAGGTGGCTTTGCCCGCCACTCAATTTATGGTTCAGTTCAGAATCTCCCCCTGGTCCAGCAAACGCCCCCCGAAATGACGTTTCAAGCACGCTGGCGAGAGCTCAAGCGTGCGGCTGGTTCTCAAAGCCCCCGGGTGAACTTTCGAATTACTTCTTCTACATCAAGCCCGGAAAGAACAAGAAAGGCGTGCGCGGCAGCGCCTTCTTCGTCAGCGAGCACGAGCTGATGAAGTATCTGGGTCAGCTGAACTTCGGTAAGCTCGGAACTTTTGACGGTAACTTTACGGAATCTTACAAGCTGTATATGCTGCTAGCTGAGCTTCAGCGAGAAAAGGAGAAGGCCAGTCAAGCGTAGTCGGACACGATCACAGCGCAGAACCACTCCGCAAGCAGCGCGACACCACCAGAGGGTTTGTATGATACAACTTGTACTAGACACATTACACTGCTGACGCTATCGCGTATATTACAGAGCCACCCGAACCTGCAGCGCAGCCCCCCGTGCCGACACCAGTTGGCGACAACTCGGACAACCTGGCATTGGCTGGTAAGTTGTGCCTATATTTGCGTTTATATAACTGTAAACTAACTGTCGTTGTCATCCTGCAGCATCTCCAGACCCCCCCCCCGGTTCCAGTCGTGAGCTGATAGCAACGTCGCCCCACGTCATGAGTGACGGGTCTAGCTCACAGGATGGCGACACCATGCCTGGTATGTGAAATATGCCGGCAACACCATTGTTTTGAGTTGATACTAACCTTTGTATGTTTATACTGGTCCGTTACCACAGCGCAACACAGCGACGACTTTGCCGCTGCTGCTAATGAGAGCAACAGCGATGAAGTCACTGATCCAGCCTCGAATGACGCGGATGCATCGAATAGATCGGCTCCTCTCGCTCGAACGCGCTCATGTGACGAAGAAACGAAGGAAGACGAAGTCGCATCTACTCGCGCAATCGGTATGTGTATCGTGTACATACACGTTAAGCATACATGTTAACAAGATTAACGTGTATTGTTATGTTGTTATTTGACACGGTTGCAGAGGATCCAAACATTGCCCACCCTGACGATACGGGCGACTATGCAGTACTGGATTCTGACGGCGACGGCGAAGGATGCTCGGGCTACGATGACGACGACGAAATGAAGTGGGTTGAACCCGATCCCGGCTCAGATGATGAGTCAAGCCCTCCCACTGACGTCGTCTTTTGTGATGAAGCGCCTGTGCCTTTTGCTCAGGTTGCTAGACCGCTCGACCTTGGTCTTCGCTCAGCCCTTACACCACTTGGCTCAGCCCTGCTTAGCGCTGCAAGAGTTCCGCTCAGCTCCTTCCACTGAGCGAACACTCCCACTCCACTTCGCTGGGCTTGGCCGCTTGGACTCTTGGCTCAGCGCCGACTTGGGTCGGGCGAGGCGTGTGTTCCCCACTCTGCGATCCCCTTGGCGGTTCTTTCGATCACGGCTACGCTGTGGGCCCAGACTCGCGTCGGCCACACCAGCTGCTGTCGATGTTGAAGGTTTTCCGGAGGTGTTCCCAGACGAAACTCGCTCTCCACTTGGCGAGTCCCAGTCCGCACGTGTCCACAGCCCGAAATGCCCCGGGTTTTCTTTAATGAACACAACACCACACACAATAGCCTCTACTTCCCTCTTTGGTTCCGGCTTAGAACCACGACACCCCTTCTTTCCCGGTCGGCCTGTGTCTGGGCCGAGCTTGCCTTTTATTTGTCTGAGCCTGGGCAAGGCTCGTACCAGCTTCTCCTTTCTTCTCTACGAGTCAAGCTACGACCCGGTTGGTTGGAGTTAGTTGGCTCGGTTTGAGCCTAGTCCGAATCCAAGGCACTCACACACACACCCTGGGACTTCCCGCGCACCAGGTCCACAATGAACCGATACTAATAATCACACAATGCGCCGGGGCACGCCAATGTCCCCAAGCACACAATACAATTATCCTGCCTAAACCTTAGAATGGATCACCTTCCACCCGAAAATATGAAATACACCCGAAGATGTAACAGTAATATGAAATAACCGTACTGCCGTCGCACCGAGGCACGCTGACAACGTTGATATGTTAGCTTGAATTTGTGTGGATGATCGCAAATACACCTTCTGGCCAAAGACCTCCACCACTTGCGTCCTTCGGGGCAAAACGAACTCTGTTTAAATTTAACACATGCACAAACTAGGACTCACTAAGTGGGGGCGCGATATCCCCCTGGGTACACTCTGACTGGCTGCGCGAAGAGTGTCGGCTGTATGCTTACCGAGTGCCCTTGAAGTTCCGCCTGAAATCTTTAGTCTCAGCCAATGCGGGGGCTCCATGCTGGCGGGCGACGTCTTGGAGTCGCTGCTGGCCGTTGAGACCCGCTTGAAGTGTCTGCGATCTTGAGCGGGCGCACCCAATGTGGGCTTGATTACGGCCGATTCACCGGATGAGTGTACTGGTCAGTACCACCAACTTCGAAGTCAGTACCACTGTCTGAACTTAAGCCCAGTGACTCTTCACCCGGCACTTCAACTGGCCTTCGACAACTCCGCTCAAGTCCATGCCACTCCGCTCAGGTCCATGGCACTCTGCTCGGCTTCTCGACTCAGGCAATGCCTCCCGACGTCACATCCAAGGCTGGGCTCGGACCCATGTCACTCCGCTCAGCTCGACATCTTGGGCGAAGGCTCCATGAGCATGGTGGGTACTCGGATCGCGTTCGGCACGACCCCGCTCGGACGCCTGCTCCATGACTCAGCTCGCCACCTTGGGCAACAGCTCCGCAACCACGGGAAATGTCAAACTCCAACTCCACTAGACTCCGCCCAGCTCCTCGACTTGAGCGGGGCTCCGATCACCACGCTCGAGGCTCAGCTCGGGCTTCGCGCAACTTCTCTCAACTTTCCAGACTCTGATCAGACTTGGGATGTCTAATGCCAGACATCTCGGGTCCCAGACAGGCATTGCTCAAAGCCGGGGTCTGAGCGAAGCTTCGCCCAGCCTTCGGTTTTCGCTACCTTCGTCGCACGTCTCGTGACCGACAGTTGGTGGTCTAGGTCCATCTCAGCCATGACGTACTTGAAGTCCACTTGATTGATACGGGTCAGCGTCGTTGATTGATACGGGTCAGCTGGACTTTGGGTTCGGTGGAGAAATCCACTGGGCCTCATCACAACCGTCCCTTATGAGTGTCGGGTCCACGGAGGTCATTTCCGACTTGGACCCGGCGCCCATAACCCAGATGACTCGCATCGCCTCTTCCCACAACCGTCCGATCCTGCCGAACTTGTGGAGCGTAGTTCCCGCTCATTTGCGAAATTCCGATCAAGTGCAGAGACCGCGGTGGCAACTTCAGCAGCAACAACTGCTGCGCCTCCGCAGTCACCCGCACATCTTCATCCGCATTCGCCGCTTCCGCTGCTTCGTGCCAAGCATGACAGAGTCGCGGCAGTCCGGCGCGCCGCCTGTGGGCGGCACAAGTCAAGATCCTGCGTCGCAGGGCACTCCCGCGGCTCCCGCGGCGCTCCAGGCCTCGTCTAGCGCGCCACCGGCTACGTCTACCATGCCCGCGTCTTCGGCATCGCTGCAGTCGCTGCTCACAACGTCGTCAACACCGCCTGAGGTGGCACAGGGCGCGCCCGCAGCGTCCACATCCTTCATCTCGCCAGTAACGACTGAAGCCACTCCGTCAGGCGCGACATTGGCGCTACCGAGCGCCACAAGCACGCCCACGGCCAGCGCCACCACGTCTGCGGCTACGTGCACCGCATCGGCGGCTTCCGGCAGCGCTCCGGCATCTTCAGCAGCACAACGGCCCCGGGGCTCGCTACGACTACTCCTGCATCTTCAGGCGACGCCACAGCGCTCATGCTTCGTCCAACGCCCGCGGTGCCGTCACCTAGCACGCTGCAGACGGCTCAAGCTACCATGCAGAGTGCGCCGGCAACGAGCACTATCTCTGGATCACTCCACACTGTCGAAGCTTCGCGCTACCAGGTTCCATTCGGTCAGCGTCTGCCTTACGAGCCGTGCTGTACTCCGTGGCACCAGCTCACTCCCCCTGGGCAAGTCATCGTACCGGCCACGCTCGAAGACCTGCGCGATGGTGCGCTCATGGCGTGTGCCCCGGATGGTCTGAGCTGCTTGATGGACGTCACTCAATTCTCTTCGGCTGAGCTAACGCGCTTCAGCGTGCTCATGGGCCGAGATGCTGCCAGCGACCTGCTACAACTCCTCTCAGGTCCGCCTCCCGACATCACGGATCCCCGGATTAGAGCCGCGCTGGGCCGAGAGATGATTCCACTCGCGCAGAGCTTTGGGGTGGACCAGCTCGCGTCTCGAACCTTCCGGACCACTCAGTACCTTCAGCAGGCGGTGCAGTTCATCCAAGCGCTCGAGCGGCAAAGCTCAGGTGGTACCTCCGTTCCTGGTGCTACAAGCACAGACCTGAGAAGCCAATTCCTTGCCCAAGCTCTCAAGCGCCAGAGTGACGCGCATAAGGCCGAGCTGCAGCGTATCCAAGCTGCACACGCAGTGGCGCTTCAGACAGCTGCCGCTGGGACTTCTGGAGGCCGGCTCACTGATATCACCGCGGCCGCAGAGATCCAGAAGCTCAAGGATGACTTGGACAAGACGTTCAAGCTAGGCTCTCGTTATTGTGCTGACAAGATCCAGGCGGAGGACGACTTGGAGGAAGCGAAGAAGAAAATCGCCTCACTCGAGTCTGAGCTCACAACGTCTCAAGAGCGTATCGCTGATCTTGAAACGCAGATCCAAGACTCTAGAGCGTTCGACCCTGGAGCTCTCTGTGATTTCTTGTTCCACGGCAGCGCGTTCAAGGGCAACTGGCGTCGGCTGCTCGAGCTTCTGCAGCTCTACCGGACTGGGAAACCGGCTCCTGCCAGCTATCGCACCACGATTCAAGTCTCGGCTCGCGACCTCGACTTCGAAGACTCTGAGCCATACACGTCCCAGGCCGCTCAGTCGAACAGCGCTCAGCTTCCAGCCTCCTCACATTCGGGTTCGACTCAAGCTCTCACCGCTCCGACCAGCGCGTCCCTGCCGGCTACTCCTTCGGGCACTCCCCCTATGCTCTCACTCGGCCGGTCGTCTTCATCCGGATCTGGGAAGCAGCGACGCAAGCCGCTCAAGTCCCTGCCACTGGCTAAGGCCCTGACACCGAGCAGTTCGCGGAAAGCTGGTGGGCTGAAAATCAAGACCAGTGCAGCGCCCAGCTCGTCAGCTGCTCCTGTGACTGTGGACCTGACTCGCTCGGCTTCCAGCACGCCGAAGGCTGTGGCGTCAGTACTCAAGCCATTCGCCAAGCGCATCGCTCTACCTCGCCGCCCGAGCTCCTTCAAGCCTGAGCGCAAGAATGCCAAGAAGGAATCGCCCAACGCTCGCTTGGATCTGGACTCAGCGAAGGCTGTACCGAACCAGTTCAGCTGGGATGGCACGCGGGCTGACGTCCGAGAACTCATGTTGGCTGGCGTAGCGTTCTGGGATGCGGTGGATGAAGTCCAGAAGGACCAAATGCTCCACGACCAATTTGGTAAGAAGCACCTGATTTACATGCTGGCTTCAGCCATGTACTGGGAGGCCTTGGACGGCACCCCGTGGATGCGATACGTCCCCGACAAGTACTTCGATGCGGCTGCTGTCAAGATCCAAGCCCCGAACATGGTCCGGATCCCGGAGCCTTGGCGCGAGTTGCCCAAGCAGTCAAGCTCGAACGACGCAGATTCTGAGTCGTCTTTCATGTCGGTGATGTCTTCGGAGGACACTGATGACGATGACGACGACCTGAGCTATCATGGCACTAAAACCAAGGCGCCAAGTTCCATCAGTACCCGCTCTCAGAGCTCTCCTGCTGGCACCAAGCGCCAGCGAAGCTCAACTTCCTCCGGCGGTGGATCAGGGTCCAAGCGTTCGCGCGTGGCTTCTGGGACAACTGGGACTTCGGCTGATCAAGAGCATGACGATACGGAGTCTGGTGAAGCGGGCGTAGACAACGGCGTTATTGAAGCGCCCAAACGAGGAAGCTGGTTCCACTACGGCATCCGCGTTCAGAAGCAGCATCACCAGACCATCGGGTTTCCGGCCTACATGCCGTCCAAGACTGGGATCGAGCAGCTTCACAAGCGCACCGAGTACGCCCAGTATCTGGAACTGCTACGCTCAAACCCTTGGGATGACATGTGCATGTGGGAAGGTCGCGTGAGCTCGCTCGTGTACCACACGTACGCTGAGCTCACTACCGAGATGTGCGAGGCCATCGTCGTGATTGCTGGTTTCATGAGTACTTGGCGTCGAGCTTACTGGGAGCGGCTGCACTGGTACCCATTTCCTTCCAAGATTGACTTCGCGCAACTCGCCAAGGATTTGAATTTGCCCGAGCTGGCCAGCGCTTACCGAGAGCGGAAAGACCGTGCCCAAGAGTTCGAGCTGCGCCGCCGTGATCTACTCGACCAGCTCCAGAAAGTCAAGGGCTATTCGGACCGACTCTGGTATGAGCCTGGACTCTGGGTTGTCCCCAAAGATCCGTGTCACTGGATCCTCCGTGACCCGAAACTCAAGATTTCACTGGCCGACCAGCTCTTCACGCTGGACGATCAAGAACCGGTTCGTACTCAGTGGGCGACGTGCCGCTCCGAGATGCAATTCCAGACTCTGGTACCGTCGGAGCTCAAACTCAAGAGCCGAGCCGAGCAAGATGCCAACCCAATCATCCCAGCACCGATGTACGATCACGATACGCTGGAGCAAGTGCTGCACGCTATGGATGCTGCGCAAGAGGAGGAGAGCGAATAGGCGTAGGCAGCAAGCGTTCATCATCATTTCAATTCACCACTCATTTTGACCTTGCTTCTCAATCTCTCTCTCGGAATCTCAGTACTTTGATGCAGGCACACCTCGTCCTCAGTCATTATACTCCACGAGAAACTCCAAACCACTCTCCACGCCACTTAGCGTAGTCATAAATTCACTCAATACAAATGTTCACACATAGAACGTCACAGCAACATACACAGGTCCACAGCTGGGGTACCTCTACTGGGCGTCAGGCTCAGGAGGCTCATCCCCAGCTTGCATTACTTGGAACCGTGCTTTAGCCTTGGCGCTCTTGTTGAACTCGTACAGTAAAGCTCCACAACTTAGCTGGGACATAGGAAGCCACTCAGTGTCGGGATACCCCTTCCATTTGACCAAGTATTCACGGACTCTTCGGGAGGTCCGGGTCCGCTTGACCCAGCGCACATCTTGGATGGCCTCCACTTCGTACACGTTATGAGCTTCATCAGGTTCTTCAGCATCTTCGGGCAGCAGAGCTGCGTCCAGATCATCATCCTCAGCAACTTCGATCTCCACAGTAGGCCGTTCAGGGAACAGGGCGCGCGGCTTGAGCCGGCTTATGTGAACCCAGGGGTACAGCTTGTACCCAGTTCCCTCGATCTTCAGCTTACAGCGGAAGTCGTCTGAGGTTTCCAGAATCCGGAACGGACCGTGCCAGAGGTGAGCGAACTTTTTCGTAAGCCCAGGTTGTACGCGAGCCAGGTATAACCACACAGCATCACCAACTTCGAAACCCTTCTTGAGTCTCTCAGACAGCTCAGCCCAGATCTTTGTCTGAGCAGCTGAGCGCTTGACTTTGGCTTCAGCTTGTAGGTCTTTGGCCCAGGCCTGAGCGTACTCGTACTCACGCTGAGTCTTGCGGCGCCACTCGTAGGCAGTCTTCTGATCCAAGCCTGTCGGAGATGGTCCCAGCATGGCCGAAACGGTGCTATGGGGGTCCCAGCCGTGAACCAGGTAGAACGGCGTGTCAAGACGAGTAGCGTCAAAGGACGTGTTCAGAGCCCACATCAACTTCTCCACTTGGTCGTCCCAGTCGCTCTGGTCTGGCTCAGCGACATACGCTCGGATAGCTCGGACCACCGTTTGCACTGAGCGCTCTTGCTGACCGTTTGCCTGAGGTCTGTACGCTAGAGTCGCGCGCTGCCGACTTCCCAGCATCTCACGGAATCTGGCAAACACTTCGCTCATGAAACGTGGATCCCGGTCATGGCGGAGCATAGAGCTTGCACCAAACCTCTGGAACACACACTCCATGTAAGCTTCAGCGACATCTTGAGCTGTGGTCAGACTCATCGGCTTGCACATGATGAAACCCGAAAACGCGCACTGGAATAGGAGCAAGAACACATTTCCACCATCGGACTTGGGTAGATGCGTAACAAAATCCATGGAGACCACTTCAAAAGGCTTAGTCGCCAAAATGTTTCCCGGCGACGGCCCAGGGTTGGGCGGAGCTCCCTTGGCAGTGACACAATCCACACATTCCTTCACATAGCGTTCCACATCTGCATACATTCTCGGCCAGTAGTACTCTTTGCGCAGTCGTTCGAAAGTCCTGGTGATCCCTTGATGACCTCCTTGGAACTCCTCATGACTGAGTTGAAACAAGTCATCTCTAAGTGCCGTTGGTACAACCAATCTCAGATTTCCAGCCGCGTCCCTGGGCCTTCCCGGAGTAGCTCGACTCAGATAGTATAGGACCCCTCGCGAATCCAGAGTGAACTGGTCCACCACCTTGGCCACGTCTTCAGCTTCAGTAGCAGAAAGGTTCCCCAAGTCTCCGTTTAGATAATCCTTGAGCTTCTTCGTCCAGGGCTCAGCTTCTTGTAGCACTAGGATGCGTCTCCATCGCTCGGCGATTGACGCAGCAGGAGTGGCTGCTTCAGGGGAGTACGCTGGAGTCTGCTCAAGTGGGGTTCCAGCATTCTGGGCTGGGTCGACATCTTGGTCGGAGTCGTCCCTGGCCACTGTAGGCTCAGCGTCCCTGACCCGAGCTTGATTCCTCGTCACTACGAAGATCTTGGCACTGGGCAGTAGGGGTTTGGCTGCATCTTCCAGTCGAATTGGCTCGGCTACCACTTCCACGTCCGTTTGAGTATCAGGCTGCTCAGTTTCAGGTTCAGCAGGCTCAGCGTCGTTCACCTTGATCAACTTCTCCGGGATCCGATTCAGCTGCTTGAGCTGAACCAGTTCAACCGGGTCTTCGATAGTGATGGCACCTTGAGTCACCAGAGTCTTCGTCGTGAGGTAGTCCGCAGCCGCGTTATACTCCCGCTTCACGTGCACCAAGCGTAGTCGCTGGAACTCTGGGCGGAGCGTCTCGAACTCAGCCAGCAGCACCTGCAACCCTGGGCTCAGACACTGGATCAAGCCTTGGGCTTGCTGAATGACAATCCGAGAGTCGCCGACTATCACCAGATCTGAGATACTTCGAGCCTTTGCCATGCGGACGCCTTCGAGCAAACCATGATACTCAGCCTCGTTCACTGTGACGCCCTCGAAATGGAATCCTCGAGCTTCGACCACGTCCCAGGACGGGAGCTTCCACAGAATGCAACCAGAAGCACCTGAGCGATCTGAGAGTTTGGCGGCTCCGTCGAAGCTGAGCAGCCATCCTTCATAGTTCGCTTCCAGCATCTCCAGGCTGATTGGTGGGGCTCGGACAACTCGTCCCTTGTCTGGGATAAGGTTCTCTGCGATCTTGTCCAACCGGTCACGGGGTGTGATCCCGGCTCCCATGATCGCGGCCAAACCATCCTCATCGCGTTCCACCTTGTGTACTTCCAGAGGCCAGGGTGACAAACGTGCAGCCCACTGCTCACAGCGTCCTTCCAACGATCGAGACTTGAACAACCACTTCAGAACGGAGTACCGGGTGTAGACCTTCAGCAGCTTACATCCGCTCAGCATTGAATAGAAGACTCTGAGAACTCGGAGCAATGCCACAACTTCCTTCTCGGCTGGGTGGTACCTGAGTTCCTGATCATGCAACGTCCTCCCAGTGTATCGCATCGGGAAAATGACTCCGTCGTACTCTTGGCCCAGCACTGCACAGACCGCCCAGGGGTTAGCGTGTAGAATGATCACAAACGGCTTCTCCCTGTCCGGGTGTCTGAGCAGCGGGGTAGAGACAATCTTCTGCTTCAGGATTTCGAACGCCTCCTTAGCTCGGTCGAGGTCACGCCCGGCTTGGATCTGCTCATCCGTCAACTCGTAGAGCACAGATGCTACAACCGGGAGGTCTTCAATAAACTTGTTGTAGTAATTGAGACTCCCCAGGAACGACTGTACTCCTTTCAGCGTCGACGGGAATGGCAGATCCTTGACTCCCTTGGCGATCTTCGGCTTAGCTCGGATTCCCTCTGCTCCAATCTCATGCGAAAGATACGAGATAGACTTCTTGCCAAACTCACTCTTGGGTAGGCTCACCGAGATTCCCCAGTATCTCAGCCGATAAAGCAAACGGTCCAGGACTTCGCACATCTGGTCCCAGGTCTCTGCTCCATACGCGATGTCATCGATGTATGAGCTGCGTCCTAGAACAGGGCTCAGCTGAGGCGGTGCCGGAATGTTTCGTCGGAACACAGTAGTCTCTTCAGACAGGGGCGGGATTTCTTCCTCCTTAGCAGAGTCATCTACTTCAATTCCCAAGAACTCCAGCACGCCCGGATCAACTCGGGCCTCCTCACAGGGCGGAAGGCGCACAAAGCCCCACAGGCAATTATCCAACATTTGCAGGTAGATCAACGGGGCATTCTTGAGACCAAATGGCATACGCTTCCACTGGAAGTGTCCCAGAGGACAGATGAAGGCTGAGATCAGCTTAGCTCGGTGTGTCATCGGCACTGCCCAAAATCCACTGGCCATGTCCAAGCTCAGGAACCACATTGCTTCCTCAAACCCAATCAACAGATCGTCAATCAAAGGCAGAGGGTAGTGCGAGAGCTGGATCAGTTGGTTGACCAGTCGGTAGTCGATGCATAGCCGGATATCCACACCGTTCTTCTTCATCACAATCACAATTGGCGAAGCCCAGTCTGAGTGCGAATACTCGATGAGCCCAGTCTCTAGCAGCTTCTTGATCAAAGCGAACACCTTATCGAGCAAGTGTGTCGGAACCTGCCGGGACCTCTGAGCAATGGGTTTCGCGTCACCAACATCCAGATCACAGACAACTCCACGGGCGGGAGCTGGTACTGCATTCCCGTCCCCGAGAAAACTGGCGTGATGTCTCTCCAGAATCCTTCGCACTTGGGCGTCCATTTCTGGAGTCGTAACGCCTGGTTCTCCCACATTAGCTGTTGAGAGGTCCGCGTTTGGACTGAGATCTTTCAACTCCGGAAGAGCGGCGAGCTGGTCTCGGAGGTCGTTCAGCAATTCCGTGCCTTCATGGAAGTACACCGTAGCTTCGTCAGCACCTTCACTGATCTCTACCCGGAGGCAACGAGCATAGGCTTCCTGGAGACAGGCAAACGGATCCGACACGAGACCTGTCGGGTCAGCCTTGAATACTCGACTCAGTTCATCCCGAGCTTCCTGAGCATCCACACCGCCTCCCGCAGGAGAGGTCTGAGCTGAGCTTGACTCCACAGAGTTTGGCTCGGTCGTAGACTGAGTGTCATCCTCTTCCAATGCACTTCCTTGGTTCGTCCCTGGCTGCACATCATCTGGGTGAGGCGATCGCGGCAATGGTGGCTTCCATGAGGCAGGACGCCCTTGAGGTGTCCGAGCCATCTTGACTTGAGCGGACTCAGGCGACACTGTGTTGGCGGCGTACGCCTCAGCTCTGCGCTGCTTCATGTTGGCTCGGTCTTCCTTCGGGTCATCGGACTGCTTCAACAACAGTAGCTTCGCAGGTCGCTTGTAGGGTGGCCTTTCCACAGCCGGCGGAGCGTTGAGCTCAGCTAGCCGAGCTGCCTCCTCTTCTCGTCTCAGAACGTCTGGGGAAGGCTCAGCTTCGTAGATGAGCTGGGCCCAGTCACGGTACTTCCTCGAGTAAGGTCGCACGAACCGCTTTCCGTTAGGCAGGTAATCCTTCTCCACCAGGCAAGCAACCACAGTGTGTTGGCGGATCATGACTTCTCGTTCTGAGATGTTGACCACCTTGACTGCCTTGGGCCTCCGCCCGGGTCCATAGATGAACTGTGTAACCCACTGATCACCGCGCCCAGCCCAGGGAATTACCTTCTCTGGGTCAGCTTGGTGATACTTGACCGGGACTACTACAGATTGTCCAGGGTAGAGGTAGGCGGTCTCGTTCAGCCAGACGCTGACCTCCAGTCCGACGTGGTCGATCTGGGGACCTCCAACCAACAACAGAGATTCTTCGTCCGGCAGTCTCACGACGCCTTCACGAGCACAGAGTCGCACTCCAGCAGCCACCATGAAGTCCATTCCGAGAAGACAGTCCACTCCTTCACCGATGTTGCCAACCCAGATATTCATGACATACACCACGCGCACTCCCAGTGTCAGCTTGATCCTAGCTTGAGCAGTAATGTAGGTCGGGGCGTCTCCCATCCCAGTTACTCTGAGCCTGAAACCACGGCGTAGCTTGAGCTTCAATCTGCGTGCAAGATCTAAGCCCAAAATGCTTGTCGTAGCTCCAGTATCCAGTCATATCTGCGTTCTGTGATGAAAGACTGCTCCATGCACCATCGCCATCTTCCGCTTCTCGCCAATCAACGTGTGCTCACTCCACCAACCATACTTCTCGCCCGGAGTCAGAGCAAACTCGAGATGATTCTCCATTTCATCCTCCGGGTCCAGCATGTTGAGGTCAGTATCGAAAGTGTAAACACCAGCTTCATAGTAAGAAGTTGTACATTCGGGGTTATCTCTGCGCCAACATGGAAGGGCTGGGCCCACATATGCAAAGGCGCAGAGCGCTTGGGATTTAGGCTCGTCACGCACTGGTCTCCCAACCAGCGAGCCTAGTGGTTTAACGACTTCTCTCGGAGCTCCGGGCTATCCAACAGAGCTTGGACCACCTCAGGAGCAAGGCCCTCGACGGAGCCTCCAGTACGGATTGCCTCGCGTACTGCCTTGAGCGCCGACCACATATCGCACAAACCCCGGCGATGGTATTCGCCACACTTGGAACACGGCTGACGCCTACAGAATTGGGTCGGGTGACCCTCATCGTGGCATCGTCCACAGATAAGTTGGCTCCAGCACTTGTCAGTTGGGTGGTTACGGCTGCCACATTCGTCACATTTCTGCTCTGGGTGCTGGTCTCCTCCATGGTCATAGCGCTGAGCGTTCGGCTTCCAGGCCAATCTCTCAGCGACTCGGAAAATCTCTTCATCGGTCAGGGAGGTAGAGCGGCTGAGCTCAGCCTGGGCTGAGCTCGTAACGACAGGAGCTGGCGCGGGCGCAGGCGAGGGCAGGGTCCGATCAGTCGAGCGATCCACTTCTTCTTCGGAATCTGCCTCATGCTTCAGGTCATAGTCGTCCTGGAAAAGCGTCTGTCGTCCCAGTCCTGGGTCAACTTCCACACCTTCTGCCTTGAACGCTCGTCCCTCAGCTCGACGTTGTGGAGGTTTGAAACGTCCAAACTGTAGTCCTTGCGCTGGGCGCCGCTTCTGCTCATAACCCTCGTCTTGGCGGAGGGCCTCGATTCTCTTCAGGGTTTTCTCCAATTCATCCAAAGTATCGAAACGCTGTCCCTGAAGAGTAGTTCTCAGCCTTGAGTCAGTCAAAGCCTTGATGAAGCGCCGGATGTGAGCTTCCCCGGTCGGCTGTCGGCCTCAGATACGGTATCCCAGCCTTCTTGGCAGCATGGTTCAGACGGTAGAAGAACATCCGAGGTGTATCGGAATCCTTCATCTCCATCGAATAATACCGCTCAGCTTTAGAGCTCAGCGTACGGCACCATTCCTTCTTGAAGACGTGAGATAACTTTCTCCAATCTGAGCGAACATCATCCGGCAGTTGGGTGCACCAATCCTTGAGGGAACCAGTGAGTCTCATGCGTAGCTGAACCACCCGGGTCTTCTCATCCCAGGGGGCCATCGTAGCGTAGTACATGAACCTTTCCCACCAGTTGACTCGGTCCTCCAGCGGTCCCTTCTCATCGAACTTCTCCAAGGCGTCATGGGGGATCATAGCTTGGACAACAACCCGAGTCCCAGAATTGGTATCAGCCCCCTTGGGCTGGGCAACCGCGCCGAACTGCCCTTCGAGCTCATCTTGCGACGAGTCACTCGAGCTTGAGTCATCAGAGTCGGAGTCGTCCCCGTCCGAGTCTCCAGGCTTGCCAGGCTTGGTCGCCCGAGACTTGCCTTTCGCTCCAGACGCCGAGGCAGATGCACGAGACTTAGACTTGGCCTCAGTATGCTTGGCTGAACTTTGCGTCTTGCCAACACGGCGGCTCGTACCACTCGCTTCAGACTTGACCTGGTTGGCTTGGACCAACTGCTGCATCACGCTCGTGAGCTGGGCCAACTGTGCCAGGACCGGATCGGTCGGCGTTCGAGTCGACGCGATGGGTGCTGAGACCAGGGGGTCTGTTGCCAATGGCGCACGTCCCTCACCTGAAGCGACGGGGCCAGGATATGAACTGGGCAGCTCCTGGGCTGCAAGGAGTTGACGGGTTTTCTCCTCCTGCTCCTGCATGGCTCGCTGGTGTTCTGCTTCTGCTTGCGCATGTTTCTCTCTCAACCTCAGCAGTTCCAGCTCGTGCTCCGTCCTGATTCCAGCAACTCGTTCTTCTTGGGCCCTCCGCTGTTCAGCCTGCATAGCCCTAACCTCAGCCTCTTGCAACTGTTTTTGGACCTGAAGCAGTTGCTGTGCTCGAGCTTCGTCCGCCTTGCGCTTCTCAGCTTCCTCGGCAGCGCGACGCTGGGCTAGCTTCTCCAGGGCTTCCAGTTGCTTCTGTTGTTCCGTCTTAGCTTGCTGTTGGGCAGCCGACATCTGAGCGTTGGTTGCCTGAAGCTTCTGGTACTCCGTCTGCAGTCGGGCTTGCTCCGCCTGGTTGTCTGCCAACGCTGCACTCAATCTCGCCTCAAGAGCCCTTCGTTGGGTCTGCTCCGCATCAAGTCTGGCCCAGGCAGAAGCTTCACTCTGTTGAAGAGCTCGCTGGTAGTCTCGTTCCACCGCTGCTAGGTGGTCTGAAGTCGTCGACCTCGCGAACGCAGGCGTACTCACGTCGTACGAGTCTCGGAATCGGAATCCAGCAGACTGCGTCGGTCGAGTCTCAGCTTGCTTCGGAGCGGAGCGCTTCGATTCAGGACTGCCGGGCAGAGGTACCTGAGATGGGTGTTTAGGTTGGTACATCCTCGGCTCAGCTCTGGCTGATGCTTGACCAGCTTGAGTAAGCTGAGGCGTAACTGAGATCATCATCCCAGGGAACGAGCTGCGAGACATCGTCGTAGCTGAGCCTCGCATCACGGTCGCCGTCGACATAGGCATGTGCGATCCAGTCCCAATCATGTAGTCAGTCGTAGACATCAGGGAGGAACCCGAGGAACTTAATCCAGACAGATTTCCACCTTCATCCATGATCATGTCAGAACCAGAGCTTGCACCAACCATGCTGGGCACTTGTTCATTGCGAAATGCGAGAGCAGTCTCTGAGGCAGCTTCACCAGAACTTCGATAACTTGGTATAGAACCTCCAGCAGAAGACCTTGTGAGCAAGGCACGCTTTCGAGACGGTTCACCTTCAATGCTCGAGGCTGGGCTCCGGGGTCTGAGACCTGTGAGCTGGAGTCGCATCACAACCTCGGGCCCCAAGAAGAGCTGAGTGTCCTCATCCATGATCGCATCTCCATCCTTGTCCAGAGGAAATCCAACCTGAGTCTCAGTGGCTTCAGCTGCCATCAGCTGGGGGTCTGAGGTCGGCCTCACGTAGTATGGGGTTGACCCGACTGCAGCCTTCCAGGCACTGAGCTCAGCTCCCAGGAATCGGGCGATGCGCTCAATCTCAAACCAGATCTGCGAATCCGGGACTCCGGCGACTTCACGGAGCGTGTGCCACACTGGGACTTGGTTCAGGAACTCATAGCCAGCTTCATGCAGCATCGTCTGCAACAGAGCAACGCATGCAATGGGTGGCATCAGTCTCAGCGTCACGCGCACCGCCTTCAGGTCGGAGACAACGGGGATCCGCCGACGTTCAGCATGGAACACATTCAGCCATCTTGCAGCGGGCGACCGAGTCACAGACATCAGGTGCCTGGCCGTAGCTCCAGCCGCTCGGATGAAACCCCAGAGATCGTAGCCACCGTGACATGGCGAGTAGGCCACGTCTACCGGATGCATGACTCCCGCGGGCACAGACATCCACATCTCGAACTGGGTTCGGCCATACGCGAGCATCTCGACCTCCGACAGTTCAGACAACTGGGCCAAGGCTCGGCTGTCGGACTCAGCTCCTTCGGGGACGCCTCTCAGCCTCTGATAGGGGCGTTGTTCCGGCCAAAGCGAACTTGACCAGGCTCCCCCGCCACCTGACGCTCCGAAGTATCCAGCTCCAGGAGTAAAGCCGAACTGGACTGGGCCCGTCCCAGTCCCAGAAGCACCTTGAGCTCGCAGCTGCATCTCTCGGCTTCCCAGCACGCTCAGTGCACCACCCTCGGCTTGGCCACCGCGGAGATCCGCGGCAGTTGGCTCTGGGTTAGCACCTCCCGGCTGAGAAGTCGTAGTCGCGGCCTCAGAAGTCCTGCGCGGCGTCAACGCTCGGCTCACAGCAGGCTCTCTCAGGCTTGGACTTTCACCAACACGAGCGCTCGGCTGAGCACTCGCTCCACCTCCTTGTCCATCCTCAGGCTTCTTCTCCTCGGGTGAACTTGGTGGCGGCACAGCAGTTTCCGTTGTCGGTGGCACCTCCGGCTCAGCACTCGTTTCAGCTTCGCCTGACGACGCAGCCTCTCCCTCAGCACTAGGTGTCCGGGCTCCCGAAGTCGTTCTTCTCGGCTTGGGCGTCCTGGACTCCGTCGGCGCCACCTCGGCTGGCAATCCAGCCACTCTCAAACTTCGCCGAAGCGAAGACTCACTCTTCTCACCTCCAGTCTTGGTTTCCTTCGAATCAGCAGCAGTCGACATGACTGTAGCTTGTCCGTCCAAAGTCGTATCCCTGATCCGGGCACGCGCACCACGTGTGACGAAGCGCCTGTGCCTTTTGCTCAGGTTGCTAGACCGCTCGACCTTGGTCTTCGCTCAGCCCTTACACCACTTGGCTCAGCCCTGCTTAGCGCTGCAAGAGTTCCGCTCAGCTCCTTCCACTGAGCGAACACTCCCACTCCACTTCGCTGGGCTTGGCCGCTTGGACTCTTGGCTCAGCGCCGACTTGGGTCGGGCGAGGCGTGTGTTCCCCACTCTGCGATCCCCTTGGCGGTTCTTTCGATCACGGCTACGCTGTGGGCCCAGACTCGCGTCGGCCACACCAGCTGCTGTCGATGTTGAAGGTTTTCCGGAGGTGTTCCCAGACGAAACTCGCTCTCCACTTGGCGAGTCCCAGTCCGCACGTGTCCACAGCCCGAAATGCCCCGGGTTTTCTTTAATGAACACAACACCACACACAATAGCCTCTACTTCCCTCTTTGGTTCCGGCTTAGAACCACGACACCCCTTCTTTCCCGGTCGGCCTGGGTCTGGGCCGAGCTTGCCTTTTATTTGTCTGAGCCTGGGCAAGGCTCGTACCAGCTTCTCCTTTCTTCTCTACGAGTCAAGCTACGACCCGGTTGGTTGGAGTTAGTTGGCTCGGTTTGAGCCTAGTCCGAATCCAAGGCACTCACACACACCCTGGGACTTCCCGCGCACCAGGTCCACAATGAACCGATACTAATAATCACACAATGCGCCGGGGCACGCCAATGTCCCCAAGCACACAATACAATTATCCTGCCTAAACCTTAGAATGGATCACCTTCCACCCGAAAATATGAAATACACCCGAAGATGTAACAGTAATATGAAATAACCGTACTGCCGTCGCACCGAGGCACGCTGACAACGTTGATATGTTAGCTTGAATTTGTGTGGATGATCGCAAATACACCTTCTGGCCAAAGACCTCCACCACTTGCGTCCTTCGGGGCAAAACGAACTCTGTTTAAATTTAACACATGCACAAACTAGGACTCACTAAGTGGGGGCGCGATATCCCCCTGGGTACACTCTGACTGGCTGCGCGAAGAGTGTCGGCTGTATGCTTACCGAGCGCCCTTGAAGTTCCGCCTGAAATCTTTAGTCTCAGCCAATGCGGGGGCTCCATGCTGGCGGGCGACGTCTTGGAGTCGCTGCTGGCCGTTGAGACCCGCTTGAAGTGTCTGCGATCTTGAGCGGGCGCACCCAATGTGGGCTTGATTACGGCCGATTCACCGGATGAGTGTACTGGTCAGTACCACCAACTTCGAAGTCAGTACCACTGTCTGAACTTAAGTCCAGTGACTCTTCACCCGGCACTTCAACTGGCCTTCGACAACTCCGCTCAAGTCCATGCCACTCCGCTCAGGTCCATGGCACTCTGCTCGGCTTCTCGACTCAGGCAATGCCTCCCGGCGTCACATCCAAGGCTGGGCTCGGACCCATGTCACTCCGCTCAGCTCGACATCTTGGGCGAAGGCTCCATGAGCATGGTGGGTACTCGGATCGCGTTCGGCACGACCCCGCTCGGACGCCTGCTCCATGACTCAGCTCGCCACCTTGGGCAACAGCTCCGCAACCACGGGAAATGTCAAACTCCAACTCCACTAGACTCCGCCCAGCTCCTCGACTTGAGCGGGGCTCCGATCACCACGCTCGAGGCTCAGCTCGGGCTTCGCGCAACTTCTCTCAACTTTCCAGACTCTGATCAGACTTGGGATGTCTAATGCCAGACATCTCGGGTCCCAGACAGGCATTGGTCAAAGCCGGGGTCTGAGCGAAGCTTCGCCCAGCCTTCGGTTTTCGCTACCTTCGTCGCACGTCTCGTGACCGACAGTTGGTGGTCTAGGTCCATCTCAGCCATGACGTACTTGAAGTCCACTTGATTGATACGGGTCAGCGTCGTTGATTGATACGGGTCAGCTGGACTTTGGGTTCGGTGGAGAAATCCACTGGGCCTCATCACACTTTGACCCCGCCTTGATCGAAGCCGCGGGTGGGGTGGATGCTGTTGCCCGTGGTGCAGTATACTTGACGACATGCGAGTGAATGGCCGGACTGTACCCGCCATTGCCGTACATTGACGAGCCGTATGAAGACCGACCCGATGGCTGGCTTCGTGAAGATTATCCGGATATCTACAATGGCGATCATGGCCCTACTGCTGGTGCTTTCAACGCTGCATCGATACCGCTTGGAGCGTTCCTGCGCTTCGTGACGCCCCAACTGCTGGAAGAAATTGCTGGGACCAGCAATGACTACTTCGATGAAAACTTGGATGCGCGCGTGCGAGCGCAGCATACCAAGCAACAAGCCCGACAGCAGAAGAAACCTGAATTTCGAGCTCAATCCCCTCAACAAATCAACCCAAAATTCCAAACCACTCCTGAAAGCTCGGTCAAAGATATGTACTTCTTTATTATCATTTATATATTTCACATCTCGGACACGCAGGAAGTTCATCTGATCAAATGTACGCACTGGTGGGACAACTAAGGCATCTTCGTACTTGCTTCGGGTGGAGGCGCTGCGTTAGACAGAATTGTGCGTCGTGATTCAGCCATCGGTGAACAAGCTGAAGTGATGTGCACGAGATGCGACAAGGACTACCAGTGTTTCATGAGCAGAGTTGGTTCCCATGATCAGCTCTACCTCCAGTACTAAGTTCTCTTATCGTGTACATACACGTTTGGATTAATTACTAACGAGTATTATACGACAGGTACCAGCTTGGACTGACTAGAAGCTACAAGAAATATTACAACTTGTTGTTTCTCGACCCGATTGGCTTGGCCATCAACAATGCCTTCATTCTCTACAACGCTCGCATCAGGAGACTCGGACGCGTTGCCAGTGAAGCTTGCAAAATTCGTTCGGTGTTGATGCGAGCAGATCAAGTGCATGGGGGGACTATGTTTACTGAGCGGCAAGCAAACTAGAGACCGCGTCAAAGCACGCTCTGGCCTCGCGCGTGGTTTAGTGTAACAAGGTCAAGCATACGAGCGATGGGGTGGCTACATCGTCTTTTGACATTTGGCACAAGCACCAGAAAGATGACACGCTGATTCCACAGGCGTCACGCAAGCGCAGCAGCGTGCCTGGAAACCTGTGCGCGTGAGGAGAGTACTGGAGGCTAAGTGAGTGCTTGAGACGACGCGAGTGATCGGTCAGGTGACGATTCGGCAACCATCGCCCCGCCGCTGCTGCGCCAGCGTACACATACCATTGATGACTCGGAAAGCGTAGAAGACACGAACTAAGCAGGCTATAATTGACTTGATTTAAATATACCTCATGTGCACGTGTGCTTGCAGTCCGCCATCTGATTTTAGTTCAGCAAGCGTTTCAGTTGAATACTCATCGATTGCTTCGTCTTTGGTACGTCATTGTGCAGTCTATATCACCAACATACACCATAGCGCTCCAATCATGTATCCACAAGACACGTTTCGACGTCGATACATGATAGGAGCGACAGGTAAGCCCTAGGGTTTGGGAGCCGCCCTGACTTTGAAAAAGACACGTTACGTAAACTACTGAGTTCATTATACATGCCCATCACAAAGATAAAAATTATCGTGTCTCGGGTTTCGGTAAATGGGTGCAACCAAAAGGCCTCGGGTTTGGGGGGTTAAACCTTTAACAGACATCGCGTCTGTTAAAGTTACAAGTGGCTATAGCCACTTGGGCGTGTAACCCCGTTACAGCCTCAACGACCCACTACCGCTGATCGTCATAGTGCCTGCCAGCATCATGTCTTGCGGGTGCGAGAAATCGACAACGGTGAGCACAGGGTATGCTCTAAGCGTCCGAGCGTGCCCATCATGCTCAAAGACAACACGCGCGCGGACGGCGACTTCCGGCTAAAGAAGCGATGCATGCTCTACCTGGTGTCAGTGTAGTCCATGTTGAAGAGCGTCACTGCAACCGGATACTTGCGCTTAATCGCGCTGGGAAGATTATTCAGGATTCCGAGCTTGCGAGCTGGGAGGGTGTTTACCTCGCCAAGTTCGGCGTCACCACGTACGAGCAAGTTCTTGTTTATTGTTTACTGTTTATTGTATCGTTGGATATGGTATCTAACCTACTAAGTATGCTATTGTGTGGATGTCTAGCCAGACGCTGTGCGTCCGGCGTGGGAATTTCAGGACCGACCTCATACGCGCGGGCTTCCCCGCGAGCGCCATCGACATCCACATCCTGGCGACTATCATGGGCTGGCTTCCGCGGTCACTCTCTAAGCTGATCCAGCTGGAGCACGGCCTGCGAGCAGCCTTCGAGGACGCGGGGATGCGCTACCGGTACAACGCCACGGGGGACCAGCAGACCCTCGACGTGCACCTCCGCATTGTCGGAGAGGAAGCTCCTGCCCCGTCGGCCAGAGAGGCGGAGCTGTGGGCCATGAGCTGCAATCAGCACGCCCACATCTGCCTCTGGCCGGAAGAGGACTTCGAGGACTACGTTCCCCTTGGTGACCAGGATGAGGACGACGAAGCGGTGGAAGCTCTATGGCTGGAGGCGACGGGGGCCCCTTGAGGAGGATATATATATTGTATTGTGGATAAAATTGGATAGAGGTATAACATAAATGAAAGGCCGAATAACGTCATTGTTAAATTGTGGTTTGCAATGGCAGCATTCTGCTACAAGTATGCACGACATTTAAATATCATTTTCAGTTTGTGTTTAACTACCCGAATTTGACATAACACGTCACGACAAAAAAAACTAGTCTATTACTTATCGAGAAAGCAATCTGTGTTGCACTCACTTATGGAGATATAGTCCTAGGTCTTCGTTCAACCCAGCACATCAAAGTATAGTTCTGTGGTATCTATTTTTAAATCCTTAAAAGCTGCCCATGATTTTCTTGGAATTTCAATTTAACATCCAATATGGAGCGATTCCCGTTGGCTTTAGATATCAAAAACAAAATAAACTCTAAAGTGCGAAGATAGTGCAGGAATAAATCTTGGCGACGAGTCACAGATCTGGAAGAGGAGCATGCCCCTTCTTTTGGATTTTGAACACGTATTTTCTGGAATAAAAATGTGGTTCGAGAATCGCTCATTAAAAAACGTGAGACCCACTAATTATATACATAGTTTTATCTGCCTCCAAACAACAGTTTTTTGGCCCCGTTCGGACGGGTGATTTCAAATTCTTCGTAAGCTAATAAAAAAATGTTTGATCCGAGAAAAAGTGCTAGATATATTTTTGGCGGCTAACAGAATGTAGTCGTTCACATCTTAGCCTGTCTTGGATTCTCCGACACAGAGGACGAGGAGCTCGCGGGTACGAGTTGAGAAAGCCGATCAGCTTGCTTTCCACCAACTTAACAAAGAGAAGTAATTAGACGGCAAGCCTGTGCTGCGCGATCATGGGGTGCTGCCCGTCGAAGTGCCCAGGCACGACGCCCGGCAAGGAGTACGCGGCCACGACGACCGAGGTCGCGCCCGTGTGTCCGTCCTCCGTGAGCGTGAACCAAGTGGAGCCCATCGTGGACAATGCAGTGCAAGACATGCTCATGGATCGAGTTGACGGGAAGCCTTTGGACAAGTTGGACGACGAGGAACCGGTACCTGAAGACGACAACGAGGCTGTGGTCATGAAGTCGAAGGCTGCGAGCGTGGCTCATGACGTGAGCGCTGCAGCAGTTGAGCGCCGACCAGAGGAAGTTGTGCGCGTGCCGTCGCCCCCGCCGTCGCCGCCGAGGAAGTCGTCGCGCAATGCCGACGACATCCCGATCTCGTCCACGTACCACCGCGTGCACAGCGCCGAGGTGGCGGAGCAGGAGGCCAAGCGTCAGGAGGAGCTGATGCTCGAGGCTGAGCAGCGCGAGCGTGAAGTGCGCGAGTACAAGGCGTCCATGCAGTCCGCGTAAGCAGAGCAATTGTGTGCTTGATGTAGTCACTACACTGTAGTGTTGAGTGTTTAGTTTTTGCTGGTCCGTTGAAGAGGTTGTTTATTTATCAACTAAAGTCGTGGTGTAACTCCTTGGCCACGTTGCCCCACTCGCTGTCCGGGGGGAAGAGTGCCCTCGTCTCGTTCAGCACGAAGTTGATGACCTTTGTGGCCATGAACTGCTCGCCTCGTAGCATTGTCGAGCCGCGAACATCTTGGCACGGGATCGATCCCACCGTCGACGTGGCGCCGACAAGGACCGGGCAACGTTTTCTTCCGCCCCCGCGGGCATGCATGCAAGTTGCATGCCACTCCTGTTTGCAGATCCGCAGTGAGCGCTAAGCCTTAGCCTAAGGACCGCCGCAACCAGCTCCGCAGCCACGAAGAGCAGAGCGGCGACGCCGCGAAGCCCGCCACAGCGAGCAAGCACCGCAGGCAGCAAGCACGGCAGACTCGCGACGAGATGAAGCTTCTGCTGCGCTCCCAGCTGCCGGCCGCGCTCCTCCAGGCACTCGCGTGAGCTAATGAAGGCGTCTGCGCAAGCCGGGCCAGCGTCGCCAGAAGGCAACACATCGTGATGGCATTCGCTCGGAGCAGAGACCGGCCTCGCTTGGGTGCGCTACACTTGCGAGTCTTTTGCTGCGCTCGACTTGGGGGCTGCTTGCCGGCCGGACGCCACGCTGGCAGCGACTTGAGAACGGTGTACATGTAATGTGTGTTCTGTTCAGCGTCAAGTGATGGCTGCTGCCGACTTCCGCCATGCCGGTCGTAAGCTGCCCGCCGGCAGCTATTGCCTGCATACGACTGGCAGGCATCCTGTACTGGAGGTGGGACCCAAAATGCGACTATAGCGAGGATAGTGGGGCCAAGTCAAATCCGCAAAGCTGAAGCCGCTCCCACTCGCGCCCCGCGTGATGACTCGAGAGCGCGAGGCTCCTCCGCAAGCACGGCAGGCAACGGCAACGCCGATGTATTGCCGAGACCAGAGCGCGAAGGCAGCGCATGCAAGCAGCTTCACGCTGCCGCGGTTGAGCCCGGCGCAACCGAGAAATTCGAACGGCGACCTGACGGCGGGCAAGGAGAGCTCGTGAAATCCAGCAGAGGCGCCGATATGTATCATCGGCGCCCGCCTTACGCTCGCGAGGGAACCAGCTTGAAGTCGAGCGAACCGTAGCGGAGAAGACCGCAGGGCTCCTCGACGCCCAGCAAAGTTTTGCAAACAAATCGCGGCGGAGCCGGCCGACTCGCGTGGCGGCGAGGTAAGGATCCTGCCTGCCGGCCACGCAGGTGCGGCTGAGTGCTCTGCTGTCTGCTGCGCCTATAGACCGAGCTGCCGCCGTTGTCGGTCGCCGTTCGCGCCGGCCATGGCTTCGGCCGCGCGTGTTGCACTTGTCGACCAGCGCGATTGACGACGGCCTCTGTGTCACTTGATCCCACTATGCATTCGCTAGTTGGGGTCTGACTCTTTGGCCCACTTCAGTTACTACATGTACGGCCAACAGCAACGACACCCGCTCAGCTACGACACACTTGAAGCCGATGCTGCCGGCGAGCATTAGGCAAAGTGTTCCGAGCATTGAGCTACTGTATTGATGCGCTGCCTCCACATGGGCGCCGGGATGCCAGCAGCGCCAGCGGCGACGATCACTCACGCAGCAAAAGCTTGCTGGGCACGCGTAAAAGCTCGCTTCGAAATCACACAGTGGCCCTTCCACACGGGTTTCGCCCCCACAGTTGCTTCATACGGGGTCACTGTAGTCAACAATTCGAACCTTTTCCGGCATAAATTCTTCAACGTATCACGAGTCGGCGCCCCGGCCACGCCCAAGTACGACAGTGCCGGCCGCCTGCGCGCCGCAGACGTGGCGAAAGACCCATTTCGGAGGACCCATTTCGGAGCGGCCGTCCCCGAGCTTCTATAATGCCGGGAGGCCATATGCACGTACGCGGTCTTACAACAGCACAGCTCAGTACTAACTAGGGCACCAGTCAAACGAGACGAGAGAGAGATTGTATCTGTGTGCTAAGTTTTGCGGACGCAGTTTCGTGAGACCGTGCACTGAATCCCCGCCGAGAATAAGATCGATGCCTCCGAACCGAATACACAGCTAATTCTCAGCAGGCTGGACTTAAATACACGTATCAACCTCGCGGATCAAGGACGTCGAAACTCCGCATCCAAACCAGACGCGTTCTGGCGCCGCGCCAGATAATTTACAATCCGCGATCTACACAGTGGGCCCGGTCGGCGCCTTCGTGGTGAGATCCCACTGAATTGGGTCGGCGACTTTCAAAAAGGGCCGTTTCGCGCCGACTATGCAGAGCTTCGCGCCGACCGCAGCATTTGGCTCCGCATCGGAAGGAAGGCCGCGGAGCCAGCAACGATCGGCGCCACTGCAGGGCTTTCCTACGTATCTTGCTTGGCTGTCTAAAAGGTCTGAGTCCGTCGCGGCGGCGCCGTACATGTACGATTAGCTAAGGTCGCCGTTATTCCGTCGCTGAAATTCTCTTGAAGCGGGCAATTTAGCTCCTTATAGCGAGGGGAGATGCTGTCGGCGTGCGCACTCTCTCACGTCGCCACCCACTCTGGCGGACACAGCAGGGACCGCATTAGACACCCGCGGCGGCGAGTCTCGCTCGATCCGCCGAGTCTTCATTTCTCGTTTCCGCCCGCAGCGCAGAGTAGGCGCTCTCCACTCCACTCTACTCCCGGTCTACTCCACCCTGCTCCACTCTACGTGGCCCACGCCGAGCCGAGTCGAGTCGAAATCCCACCCATGGCCATCGGCATGACGCTCAACCAGCTGTACGCGCCGCCGCCGTCCTCCAGCAGCGCCGGCTCGGCGCCCGCCCCCTCTTCAAGCAGCGCGAGCGCCCCGCTCACTCCGCCACAAGGCCGCAGCCCCAAGGACGACGTCAAGAGCGGGTTCCAGCTGCCGCCGCAGCCCCAACCGCAGATGGATCGCGTGTATCAGATGCCGCCGTACTCGCAGCAGCCCTTCAACCCGGCGGGGTATCCTTCTACCTTGTCCTCCTCCTCGGCCATGCAGTATCAACCTCTGGCCAAGCCCGGCCCGAGCACGTCCGAGGACTACGCGGCCGACCCCATTCCCTTCGAGTATAGCCGCAAGTACATGCGCGATGACGCGTCCTCGGGACTGCAGCGGACTGCAACGATTGTCACATCTTCAAGCTACGCGGACTCGTACGGATCGCACCCCGTGTACACACAGAGCCAGCAGCAGCGGCTGAGCCCGTACGCGCAGCAGCAGCCGCCCGCGCCGCAGTACCCGGAGCCGCGCAGCTACCACCACGACCCGATGCAGCCGCAGTTCCCCACGCGACCGGCCACCTCGCAGATGTACGCGCCCATGCCCGGGAGCATGCTGCCGCTGCCCAACCACCCGTTCCCGCCGCTGCTGGACGTGACCAAGAAGGAGGTGGACGCGTACCCGCAGACGCAGTACGCGGACGTGCGCGCGCCCATGTCGTCCCCCTCGGGCACGGCGCAGGAGGCCATGATCAAGGTCAAGACCCCGCTCAAGCTCAAGTACTGGCGCAACGGCCGCCGCAACCTGCAGTGCTTCCCGAGCTGCAAGGTCTTCGGCGACTACTCGGCCATCAAGATCGAGGACCTCAAGCAGCACGACTTCATGTGGGGCAAGTGCCGCGGCAGCCTCGTGACGGAGGTCACGCTCAACAGCAACGTGACGTTCGACGACCTGGTGCTGCTGGGCCGCGTGCACTCGCTCGAGAACATCCCCGTGGCTTTCGAGGAGGCCGTGATCCGCGAGTGCATGCTGGGCCGCACCGTCGAGACGGACGAGATGGACGCCATGAAGGACCAGTGGATCACCGGCGAGCGGCTCCCGGACTTCGTGCAGCAGGACGGCAACGTGGCCTGCTTCGAGTTCAAGCCCAAGGTCTGGAAGTACACGGAGGACATGGCCCAGGGCAAGTGCAAGCGCCGCAACGTCAAGTACTACGTGCAGTTCGAGGCCTTCGTGCAGATGGCGGCCGGCGACCGCCGCTACTACGCGTGCATCGGCTCGGGCATGTCCACGTCTTTCGAGGTGGGCTCCAGCCGCGTGCTCGCGCGCCAGAAGCGCAAGGCTGCGACCAGCGCCGCCGACGCGGCCAAGAAGAACCCGCAGGGCGACATGGTGGCGCTGCAGCCGCAGCAGCTCATGGCGCACAACGGGAACGCGCTGCTCCACAGCGTCATGGCCACGCACCCAATGTCCAACCCCATGTACGTGCAGCCGCCACCGAGCTACTCGCAGCACCATGACGGTCAAACTCGAGGCTTACCCCCGACGTTTCCGCACCCGCAGGTGATGATGAACCAGATGCCTCCGCAGCAGCAAATGCCGCCGGAGATGCACTACCCAATGCCGCAGCAGCAGCAACAGCTCCAGCCTCCCCCAATGCAGCAGCAACAACAGACCCAGGCTTCAGTTGGGGAGAAGCGCAAGATGAACAGCGAGCGGCCGGCCTTCCCGACGGACCGCGCCAGCAAGATGCTCAAGCCCATGAGTGGCGTCCCCCAGTCTGTGCCCATCTGAAGGTGAATGACTCGGTGGTGTGTAGAGTGGAGTGTTGTTGTGCGTGCGTCGACGTGGACGATCTCTATTTTTCCCCAAGTTTATATGCGCGTGCCGTTCACTGCGCGCGCTGCCGGGTATGAAGCCCGCGCTCTGGGAGTAAGAGCGTGCGGTTGGGCAGCGCGTCGCAGCCAAACCCTTACCAGCGGCCTCCAACGTCGCTGTGTAGATATGATTTTTTGAGTGATGAAAGCCAAGCACCAAGGTCCGCATGTAAGGACCCAAAGTCGTCAAATAAAAGTCTCGGTATTTATTGTATATCAAATGGCCCTCCTGTTCATGGGGTTCATGGTTCATGCTAACGTTGTCGTAGCTGCCAGCACTTGAGTTTTTTTTCGTGGGAAGGCGCGGTATCTTTTGGCTGCGTCCGACGTTACCCAGAGGCCAGTTGTGGCTTCACGGTTAATAGATCGGATATCGAATCATCACGCCGGACTCGGTCTCTCCTTTCGGTCGCTCTCAACAAGATGACGACCATGTTGGCGGTGCTGCTGCTCTTGGTGGTCGCCGCCGCTGTTGGCCAGGTGCGGGCCACGCCCCTGCGAGCGTTGGACGGCTTGGGCCACCCCGTGGCGTGGTGGGCCGTGCTCAAGCTGCCGTCGCATGTGCAATCGCCTGATGGCCCCGAGGGGCGCGTGGTCCCGACGCCGTGCGACTGTCCGGCCCCGGACTGCAGCAACGTGCCCACGCGGGGCTGGCCGGCGCTGGAGACGCGGGCCACGGGGCTCTGCTACCTCTACGCGGACTCGAGGAATCCGCAGTTCCGCCACTTTCGGGACGTGGGCTTCGACTGTCTGGGCCAAGGGGGGAACGACCCACTGAGCCACACGCTCAAGCAGAAGGACACGGGCGCCGAGTACTGGGCGCTGTTCAACGACCAGCTCAATGGTATCGCGGGGGATTTTCACCCAAACAAGACCAAGGACATTGAAGAAGGCAAGCGCGTGTGTGGAGGGGGCGACATATTCAGCGCCCACGCCAAGGGAGCAGTAGCCTTTCAAGGCGACGGCAGTGGCGGCTTCTTCCTGCAGACGTCGACCCCAAACTTCCCCGATCCGACACTCAATGACTCCTTTGTAAGACTTGGCTGTCAGGCTGATAACAACGTGCAGTTCGCCCAGCACATGGTGGCCATGTCGGTTGGGGATAGTGAACTCGTTGAGCTGGGCACGAAGCTGCAGCTTGCGAGGCTGTGCTCGGGCAACTTCTTCCGGGATGAATCACTGCGGGATCTACTGGGCAGTGCCAAGTTGTTCGAGGATGGGCCGAAGCAGGAGAACACGAGCGCCTCGGCGTTCTACCATGCCATGCTGGACCCGGATCTACCGGAGCAACAAGCTTCGGACCCGATGAAGGCCGAGTTTCGACTGAAATTGCTGGAGGGCTCTACGAAGAAGAGTCGCGTGTTTGAGCCGTTGGCAGAGAACCAGCAGCTTCAAAGTTTTGCTGACGATGGAACGCTAAGGGATGAACAGGATGTGCTGGTGCTGGTTAAGAATCCGCGAGCTGCTGTGCCGCCGTGGGCGTTGGTGGCCGAGATGCTGGATTCGGATGTTAGTGTGGCGTCTTGGTGGGATGGAAGCTACGGCATCCCCACCATTTGTGCGGGAGATGTCTTCACCAACTCGCCGCGTGAGTTCTGCCTCAACGACCCACCGACGGGCGTGGAGTTGAATGTGGACGGGTCTGCTCCCTACAACATCGAGAACCTTATGCAAGCTACGTACGTATCCCGTAAAATAGTAGTGCTGGCGAGGGTCACAAGTGGCTAATTGGTTGGGTTTGGTGTTGTAGATGGCGGATGAGCGACGGTAGTGCAAACTTGACGTGGCAACTCGTTGGAGGACGGGTCCCTGATGGCAATCACGGTGAGATGGAGGGATAGAATCTTTTGGTGTATGCAGCTGACTTTTTGTGTTGTACGCAGCGAAGTGGGGGCTTACAACGCCTCGCTTTGGTCAATTGAATGCCTCGGATGCTTACGTGACGTTCGGTGACCTCAACATGGAGGGTTTTCCGTGCTCCAAAGCATGCAACGGGTCGCAAGCAGGCCGTGGCGGCAGCTTCTTTTCGCTGATGCAGCCCAGTTTGCATTCCAGTCTAGTGGAGTCCGTAATTTCTGGGGCATGCCGCTGCTCTCCCCGTCCTATTAGCGAAGGTGCTGGCGTATCCAGTGACCCACTACTTCCGATGTTTGAGGAGCTCCGCATGTGCCATCGAGGATGCATAAAGAAAATCGAGGAGCGTCTGGAACCATCTCAGCTGCCAACAATAAGTGCCAACGCGTCCTCCTTCTGGTCGCTGGGCACGTGAATACGATGTAGCGTTGTCATACTTATGACTTATGACAAGTACTTTGTATCAGCAACTACAACCGAAGCCAGGGAGCTCCATGACCAGACCAGCCTTCAAAGGACAGTCGCAGTGGTAGACACTCAGTATCGCAGCGGCAAGTGCTAGTACTAGAGTCAGCAAGCAAACTAAAATTCCTCGCGTTCGTGATGCAGTTCCAGTCCAAGCTCTCGAAGCGCTTAATGGAGCAAAATCCAATACGCCTCCAAATTGGGAAGTTTGCTGAATCGATAAGGCAGCGTCGGTGCTCCAATGATAAAATAGCAGCGTGATGGGGGGGGGGGGTATTTCAATGCCGTTCATGTGGCTAAAAAGCAACACGTGGTGGCCTTCGTCTAGGCTACTTAAGTATGTTATAAGTAGCCTTGACACACTGCTTGCGTGAAATCTCAATGATGTTGGTGTTTGTGGACAAACCATTAGTGGCCATGAGGCCGCGTAAAGTTTCTGCATATTGCGTGCTATGAAAGGAGAACAAACTATTGGTTCCCAGCACAAGATAGCGGATGGATTTTGTAGTCAGTGCATCAGCGTGGATAAGTTATCTCAACTTTACATGTTAGCCTCAGGGATACTGGATCACGAATCGTGCAAAGGTGCAATGTAACGAACGGCGCGATTCCAGAGCCTACCCCACTCTCCATTTTCCTTGGCACGGCACATAGCAACACCGTCGCCAAGTACCCGACCAAGAATGCGGTCTGCTGTCCTTCTGTCCATCGTCACGCTCGCCGTGTTCAGCGTCATCTCGGCTGCGGCTATCCAGAAGGAACCAACGACTCCAGCTCCTGCAATGAAGCTGCGCACTATTGCCGACGTCCGACCTCCGCCCCAGACACCAGGACTTGAAGGTGAAGAACGTCGTTTAGGCATCTTCGATTTTCTGTTCCCCGAGAGCCCCACGGCGCCGCCGCAAACGCCGCACCCTGTCAGCAACGAGAAAGGTCCGTTGGGCAATGACGGCGGCGTCGACATCTACAAAGGAGTCTGGAGATTCTAGGCTCTACCACTGTAGCATCACCCGCAATTAAGTCAGTTTTGTGTTTAGTCGAGCTTGAGGCATTTAGCGGATCGTCCGAGAGTAAAGGGAAAGACCCGAGTTGCTCGGTTGGGGGAGGGGGGCACATTCCCCATGCATTTGGTATTGAAGTAATACCACTAGCACCGAGTTTTTGCCGTTGGATTCTTTACATCTTCTTTTATTTTCTTCTTGATGATGATCGGTTGTCTATTTAACTTTAGTTAATAGCGTCCTGAAAAATCCTAAGCCACTTCACAATCGGAGGCTTGTTGCGTGGTTTCTCTGCCTTTGGCATGTGTGCTTCTCCTTGTTGAGGATTCTTGTATTCGAAGCAGTCGAGTACTTGTCGTAGTCGCAAACCGAACATTCGGTTTTCGATACTCCTGGAATCGCGGTGGGCTACTGCCCGAAGTTGACGTAACACGGTCTTCCAGATCTCGGTCTTTCCTTGTTGCACCGTGACTAGTTCCTGCCGGTGAACTTTTCTGTTGCGTGTCATCCAGAGTGATGCCATTGCAATGCTGCAGAAGGCCCACCATAGACAGCGCGCTGCTTTCGCATGATCTGGTGTCAGCTCGCCGTATTGGGCGATAATGCGTTGCTTGAACCGAGCCGTGAGGGCTGGTGGAGTTCGAGAAGCGACAAAGTACTGATACTTTGCCATCTCCACTTGCGTTACCGTTGATCCAGTCCAATGCTCCACTAGAATAGTCCATACAGCCTCTGCATACGGACAGGCCCATAGTAGGTGCTCCAATGTCTCTTTGTGACCCTCGCATCGTTGTGTCATCCTGCAGTGAGCACTTTGCTCGCGTCCTGGAAAATACAAATTAAGCTGACTCACAGCAATCCTATACGCTGTCCAGACTTGAAATTCGGTCAGAGCATCCTTTCGAGCCCACAGTTCTGTTGGTGTCTGATCTTGCGTCGCCTTCACCCACTCGGACTGACATCCTCGACGGTGTAGTTTGGCCACAAGCGGGGCTAAATGCTTTCCGAGCCCCAAGCGGAACTGCCTGAATGGTTGCTTCTTTAGCGCTTGTAGAACTCGTTTGTTCTTTACATTCTCAGGAACTAACCAGGGAAAGCCGTGCAAAAGCGGCGTTGCCTCGATCACTATTCTTTTATTTTCTTGCTTATACACCATTTTTAGGAAGGACAAGTCTTTCTGGCACTGACCGGATCACGAGAAGCAACCAACATACCGTTTTGAATTCAATCCTAGACCGAAAAACGCAGTCTTGGTGTACTGCACCAAGACTGCACGGCAACTATTCTGAGGGAAGAAATGTACAAGACGGCTGAGCTGGAACTGTGGGCGCAACCTGTGAACGCTACGTCTCCACAGGTGAAGAGTCTTTCGCGGCAAAAGCCACCGCATGCTGTGATCTGGAGCGGAAGTGGAACAACATTCAAGTTGAACGCCCAGGGCGCGAACTCCTCGAAAACCTCAACTTGTACTGCAAAACCACTTCACGGCGTCGAGCGGTGCTGGTCTGCCTACTGTTTCCAATGTCTGCCTTGTTGGCAGCTCTGCTGGTGGAGTCGCTGCCGCTGCGTCCGCCCTCGGACGGGTGGAGGGCCAATTGGGTCTTTTGGCTGCATTTGTTCTCGGTTCAACTGACTCTGGGCTTCATCGTGAACTCTCAAATGATCCGATTCACCGCCGGCCTCAACTTCACGTTCGGCAAGCGAATGGGGGTAGCTGTGGGGGCGAGCACCTCATTCATGGCGACGTGTCGGATCGCTGCCAGCACGATTGGGTTCCCCAGTGCCGCTCATGCTGCAATTTGCGCCGATCCCCATTGGAATCTTCACGCCGCTATGGTTTGCGACTTTTCTAGTCTTGGGCTCCGTCCTCTTTGCCACGAAGTCGCCATTGAAGCCACATGCCGACCGATACAACCGCTTCTTTCTGTCGTTTTTGGCTCTTTGCAGCGCGTTTCCAGTCTACAAACTGCTGTTTCAGCGCATTCCCGTCGGGTATCGAGATGTAGCAGTCGTTATTTTGCCGATATGGAAGTTCGCAGCAAAGCACTTCATTGTGGGCAGTACACACGAGCTGGAGGACGTCATGCCGCTGCTAGTGGCCTTGTCGGTGGATTTCTTGAGTACGTTGTTCATATCGTCGTGCATGTCGACGACAAGGTCCGTGTCCTTGATGCTGCTCTTCCTCGCAGTGAACATCCTCTAATCGTTGCTTGAATTCCGAGCCATGAGAGCTAATGCGAGAGCGCTCTTGAAGCTCGAAGGAACTCTCAAACACTTATCCGAAAGAAACCTGACACGTACCAATTTACTGCTGATTATCCTCGACGCTGTCGAGAACTCGACTTCTCTGCCACCAAAATCTCGGGAGGGAGTCCGACTGTGGGCGTGTTTACCGTATCCACTATCGACAGACAAACTGAAACACCTTCATACTCTTGATGCGTTGAACATGTTTAGCACGTTCAACAGAATGAAGGGCCAAGAACATCGACAATTAAGCTCCCGACGACTCGAATATCAACCCATGCGAAGTGCGTCGATTACCCCCATTGAGTGGAGTCGCGGGCGAAGTCAAACCGAGAGACTCGCAATCCGATGCAGGTGCTACGCGGCACAACCACAGGTCGAAGAAAATCGTGCTTCAAGGTGTGCAGCTCCTGTTCCATTCCGAGTATGTGGCTCTCGTCCAGTACGTCGAGTCGGTAACTCCCATTGTGTTCTTCATCTACAAATCCGTATTGGAGCTGCTGCCGAACGTCGTGTACTATCCTGGAGGTACTGGCACCTGGGACATGGTGTCGATTGCGAACATTTCGCTGTTTTCCGTGCTGGAAGTTGTGTTTTTGATCTCGTTCAACACGTTCCTGCGGCACAAGTTCGGGTTCTCTCCGTTGTATTGTATCAGCTGGCGTTTGTGCTGGAAACGGCGTTTTATCCCGTTCAAGCGATTCTTTTCGCCTTGATTCTCAATGTGCTGCAGTACGAGCTGGAGCATTTCGGTCGGTATCGACCGCTTCGAAAGTTTGTTTAACATTTGCTTATTTTTCTGTAGGCGCCGATTTTACTCTTCGATTCGAGTGGCTCCAGCGTCCGGATCCTTAATTTTTAAGAAACTACCGATAGCGTTTGATCTCGACACGGAGTTTTTTCGTCGTGCGGATGGTGCTCTTTGTGTTCATTCCCGTAGTATCATGGTGCAATTCGAGTCAGAGTATTTCGGTCGGTATTCTCCCTCGTACTTTGACATCATTTTTACGGGTTATATTATTTTACGGACCACGAATTTACATAATAATCGTATTGGAAAGAGTAGCGTGGAAGAGCTGCATAAAATGTATTAATAAGCGTTTCCCCCATTACAAGATTTCTCTTTATTTCACCTCGAACGCATAAGTAGTTATTTTCATGTCGTCCTGGTTGTCGTCCACTTCACTTCCTGAAACCTCACACGCAAGATGGCCGAAGTGGAGGTGTGGGGACAAGCCCCAAATGGCACATCGCTAGTCAAGACGCTCTCACAGCAGACGCCACGACCGAACTCCTCACTTCGGAGACGTCTTGGCAAGAAATGGAACGCTATCCAGATCGAAAGTCAGGGCGCGTACTCGGTCGAACGCCTCGAGAGTCTCCAATTGTACTGCAACAGTACATCCCGCACTCGCGTCGTGTTACTCTGCGTGTTGTCGCCCGTCCCGGCGTTACTGGAAGCTCTGGTGGTGGAGAGCTTTCCACTTCGTTCCCCGACGGAAGGGTGGGCTGCGAATTGGGTATTATGGCTGCGGCTAGTTATTGCCCAAAGTACAATTGGCACTGCTGCGAACTCAAAGATGGCGAGGCTGATACCAGGCCTTGAGCTTCCAGTTTGGAAGCGGGTACTAATTGCGTTGGGGGCGACTGTCGCGCTAGTTGCTACGTGTCTTCTTGCTGCGAGCTAGATCGGGTTCCCAGTCCCATTTATGATGCAGCTCTCTGTTGTTCCGATTGGAATTTACTCAACTCTAGCGACTCGACGGGGCTTTGAGCAGCTTTGTTTGCGAAAGATTCACCCTTGAAGCCGCACGCCGACCGCTATAACCGCTTTTTTGACTCATTCATGCTACTTTGCGGCATGTTCCCAGTGTACAAGGTGCTGTACGACTTGATCCCCGTGACGTATCGGGGCATTGCAGTTATCATTCTCCCAGTCTGGAAGTTTGCAGCGCGACACATGATTGTGCGAAGTACACGGGACCTCGAAGATGCCATGCCCGTGCTGGTGACTCTATCGGTGGATTTATTGAGCACCATCTTCATTTCAGTGTGGGCATGTCGTCGACAAAGTCCATATCGCTGGTGTTTCTCTTCGTCGCAGCGAATATTGGACAATCTCTGCTGGAATTCCGAGCCATGAGTACAAACGGGAGAGCGCTTCTCAAGCTGCTGGACGAGCGAAGAAACTCCCAATCATTTAAAGCATCGTCGTCCGGGGCTCTGCGGATTCGAAAGAAGCTCAAGGTGTTCGATAGTACCAACCTTCTCAAGATCATCCTCGATGTTGCGGAGAGCTCCGCTTCGTTCCCGCCAAAATCACTGGAAAAGGTCCGTTTATGGGCGACTTCCGTATCCCCTCACGACAGAGAAACTCGAACTCCTCTCTGCTCTTGATTCGTCGGGTGTGTACAGCGGTAGCCAAGCCCCAACTAGCAGAAAGAAGAACCAAGAACAGAAGAATCCACGAAGCACACGACGTTCTGAATATCGACGGGTACGAAGTGCATCGATCGCTCCAAGTGCAGGAAACTCCGGTGAAGTCGCAGCAATAAGCTCACCACCGGACGCAATTGTAGAACATGGGACCACACTAAGGTACAGCCAAAGATCGAGGAAATTTGTGGTTCAAGGCGTTTGCTCTTGTTGCTCTGTTTCAATACTTAAGGTACAGCCAAAGATCGAGGAAATTTGTGGTTCAAGGCGTTTGCTCTTGTTGCTCTGTTTCAATACTTAAGTACGTTCCTGCGTCACCGCTTTGAGTTTTCTCCATTTTATCAGCTGGCGTTTGTGCTTGAGAGGTGGAGGTGTACGTCGTTCAAGCAATCCTTTTCGTCAATGTTCTAGTCATATTACAATACGAACTGGAGCATTTCGGTAAGTGCTCGACTCGACGCTGCATTGATTGAAAAAAACTGGGGAATATTTTAACAGTATTTCTTTCATATCTTGCTCTTCTGTAGGTATTGACTATTCGCTTCGTTTCGAGTGGCTCTCTCGAAAGGAGTAGGCTCAATACTTCTAAAAAGCTTTGAACGACGGTGATTTAAATTTTGCAATGAGTACAGTTGCTGCAATGCCGCGGTAAACTAGAACTCAAGGCTGAGTATTTTTTTAGGTGAAAAATAATACATTTACACGCGAAAACAGCAGCGTATCTGCCAAGCAGTATTGTAAGAAGAAAATGTTTGGGAACTCCGGCATTTTCGCTAAACGTTCGTACTGCTACTGTCCTGTATATAGGTTTATTGTGCGCGGCAGGGCCGCCGATTATGGCATTTTTATTTATGTAAGCCAAGCTGGCTCATAAATAATGGTAGGCCTGCCAGAAAGAAGAGGACATAAATAATGTCATGCAGAAAATGTGTCTCATAAATAATGTTGAAATATCATGATCCTGTATTACTTAAAGTTTGTATTGGTCTCTCTAAATTTCAAGATTTGTTTCTGATAATTTGCCCAATTACAATTATTGCTAGGACCTCTTGACATAAATAATGTTATGGCCAAGCGAAAACGGCCAACATACATTATCCATACTTATTTATGGTCATTATTTTTATGGCCATGCTATTTTCGGCGGCCCTGGTGCGCGGTGCGCGTGGCATGTGAAAGCACCCTGCCAATGCTGGTTACGCTCTGTGTGGATTTCTTAAGCACCCGTTGTGTAAATCGTATCTATCGCTGCGAATATCGGACTTTCGGTGCTGGAAGTTGGGACGCCGAGTCCGTGATAATCTTTCACTGTTTCTAGTACTACTGTAGTAGCAAAGATAAATTTATTGCTGGGTTTCAACTCGTTCCTGCGTTACCAGTTTGTGTTTCTCTCCGTCATATCAACTGGCGTTTGCGCTCGAGACGGAGGTGCGCGTGGTTCGAGCTATTATTTGCATCTTCATTCTTGTCGTGTTGCAGGATGAACTGGAGCACTTCGGTCAGTTGGCAATCTTGGTATTTTCTCATTCATTTCCTCTCGAATCGTTTTGTTTCTCGAGGCGCGGCTTCGTGGCAAATAGTTCGACGCCACCTCCAGGTTTTACTTGATCGGATTGAGACGCAGAATAGTTGCGAACATTGGATAGAGTAAACTTTTCGCCAACACGTTAACAATTGCGTTGTTGCCTGCCTATCCAACCAAGAACCCAGGGCCAGTAGCGCATGGCTGTTGCAAAGCAAAACATGTCGCTGTATTTAGGTGTTGCACTCTTTGTATTTCGCCAAACGTTGCAGTTGCCGTTTTTTTACTTGGAGGCCGAGATGTAGAGCACGTTGTTGCCGCGGATGAAGCAGTCGCCGTACTGCGCCTTGAGTTGCCCGTTCGAATACTCCTGCGTCTGCTCCATGGCGATGTTCATGAAGCCGTCCAGGCAGGCCAGCACGCCCTTGTACTCCACGCCGTTGTTGAGCTTGACGTCCACGGGGCGGCCCAGCACGCCCTTAAGGAAGTCGGACGGCGTCTTCTTGGTGCTCGCTTGCTCTTGCTGCTGCTGGTCCGCCATCCTAATTCGCTAATGTGGAGCGCAATGTGGGATTGGTGTAAAATACGCTTTATACGCGTTAGACACTTTTTGCCGTGCGTAAAGCGTTATTTTGAGAAATGGATCAATTGCAGCGCGAGTATCTGCGCGGTGCTAGGCGGAAGGCCCAACCTGCCGACTATTTCGACGCGGACGACAGTGGAGATGAGAGAGGGCAAGCTTCTGCTGCTGCTGTGAACGATGGAGACGACGAAGTGGACCCTTTGGATGCATTTATGCAGGGGATCGACGCCCAAGTGACGCAACAGCGCAAGGCTCCACCTAAACGGGTGGCTGACAAGGTGAATATTGAACTGTTGCCGAAGGACTTTGCCATCGGTGTTCAAGTACTAAATGTATGTGGTATTTATCTATGCTTGTGAATGACAGCCTCAAGTGTTAAAGCATGAAGACGATGATGCGGACAGTTATCTGGAGGAATACGCACGGGTAGGTTGCACACGTTTAACACTAGCTTAAACTTCCTGGATCCTATACTAACTTAAACACTGTGTTTAAAAACTTCTTCCTAGACCACCAAGAAGCCTCGTGTTGGCTTATCCCCAGGCAACGGCGACTCGGACGAAGAAGTGTACGCAACTGCCAAGCAACTCGACGACGCAGATGCACCTGACGAAATGGCGAAGAAGGTGATGGAAGTTTTGGCTCCAATCGACCATTCCACCGTCCACTACGAGCCATTCAGGAAGAATTTTTACACTCCCCACAGTGAAACTTCGTCTCTCTCTAACCAGGAAGTAGCGAAACTCCGGTTAGAGTTGAGCGTTAAGGTAGATGGATCCGATGTGCCAGCCCCAGTGCGGTCCTTTATGCACCTCGGATTCGATCGCAAGATATTGCAAACGCTTATGAAACTCGGACTGGAAGCGCCCACTGCAATTCAAGCTCAAGCTTTCCCCGTTGCTCTTTCGGGTCGAGATTTGATTGGAATCGCCAAAACGGGTTCCGGAAAAACGTTGGCGTTCACGTTGCCGATGGTTCGCCATGTGATGGACCAACGCGAGTTGCAACGGGGCGAAGGACCCATCGCTGTGGTGTTAGCACCAACTCGAGAGCTTGCACACCAAACGTACGTCCAGGCGAAGAAGTTTCTGGGAGTGTATGGAGCTTCGTGTGCGGCGATTTATGGTGGAGCTGGCAAGTGGGAGCAGGTCCAGGCGCTGAAAAAGGGAGTCGAGGTGGTGGTTGCCACTCCTGGCAGGTTGATTGAGATGATCAGGAAGAAAACTGCGCCCATGAACCGCGTGACGTTCGTGGTGCTGGACGAAGCGGATCGGATGTTCGAGATGGGGTTCGAGCCCCAGTTACGCTCCGTTATGGGCCAGATCCGCCCGGACCGCCAAACGCTCATGTTTTCCGCTACTTTCCGTCGACGGATTGAGGCGCTGGCACTCGATGTGCTTAAAAATCCGGTTAAGTTGACGATTGGTCAGGTGGGCCAAGCGAACGAGGACATTCGGCAGATTGCGGTGGTGTTGCCGGGTCATGGAGCGAAGTGGCCGTGGTTGATGGCGCGTATTCGTGGCCTAGTTGAGGAAGGACGGCTGCTTATCTTCGCTGGGAGTAAGGCTGGATGTGAAGAATTGGCCAAGAACTTAGCGACGGCTTTTCCTTCAGCACCAGCGCTGTGTCTGCATGGAGATAAAACGCAACAGGAACGAGCGGAGGCGTTGTCGAAGTTTAAACACGGGGAGTGCCGCGTTCTTGTGGCTACGGATGTGGCTGCTCGTGGGCTGGACGTGAAGGATGTGAAGAATGTGGTGAACTTTGACGTGGCGAAGAACATCGACACGCACGTTCATCGAATTGGTCGTACGGGTCGCATGGGCCTGGAAGGTTTCGAGCCTGGAACTGCGTACACACTGGTGACTCGTAACGAGTCGCAGTTTGCTGCTCAGCTGGTGTACAACATGGACGTCTCGGGTCAACAAGTTTCGGCGGAGCTGCTTGCTCTAGCTAAGAGGGATTCGCGTTTCCGTCGAGGTGGAGCTGCAGCTCGTGGTAAGGCACCGACAGGGAACGACGCAGATGGTGGAGCGGGATGGCAGAGTGCCCCTGGGAGTGCTGGACAAGCTCCTGCCGTGCCAGCGCAACAACCGAAGGAAAGCGGTCTCGATGCGGAAGATACTGCGGAGTTGGAGCGGTGGAATGACAGTCACCGCAAGAAAAAGGCTGACCAACGCAAAGGTTTGGGATTCGCAGGGATGGCAACTGCAAAACCAATCGGAAGAGCTAGTGGAATGACCGGGTTTGTGAAGGCTTCCGCGCCCGCTTCCTCCTCGCTGGCGACTGCTTTTCGGTCGGGTTTTGTGAAGTCCACGCTGGCCTCCGACGTTCCCCGACAGTCTTCACCCGCTCCGCCACCGCTGAGCTCGATCGCTCCACCGCCCCAAGCACCGGCAAATTCATTAAATTCGGGTGCTCTGATGCCTCCGCCACCGCCACCACACTGGTCTCAAGCGCAAGCGAGCCCAAGTGTTGTGCCCTCCACTATGCTGGTTCCGCCGCCACCTCCACCGGCAGTTGTGGCATTAACACCTGAAGACTCCAAAGACTCAAGCGTTTCGACTGAGAAGCCTCAGCCAAGTGGGCAAACTCAAGCAACTTATCCAAGCCCTCGACTTCAGCATGAAAGCGACTCACGATCGAGAAGTAGGAGCCGTCGACGCAGTGATCGCTCCCGTAGTCGCAGCAGCTCAAGATCCAGAAGTCGCCGGCGCCGGCGCTCTCGATCAAGTTCGTCTGGAAGTGATGGTGGACGACGTCGTAGATCGCGCTCAAGAGACCGTCGACGCCGACGAAGTTACAGCTCAAGCCGCAGCAGGAGTCGAAGTCGGAGCAGGAGCCGCAATCGTGATCGTCGTCACCGATCACCCTCTCGGTCTCGCTCTCGCTCTCGATCGAGACATGGACGTCGCAGGCGCTGAAGCAGCATGGAGTAGCGCGGCTTACCGGTAGGTAAAGTGCAGGACGCAATGCGAATGCGCGGAATGTTATCTTTCATTTCGAGACAATCAACGACTACAGGTGACTGCCTACGCTGCACGTAATACACTCACTACTGACGAATGCAAACGAAGGAGACTGGGACTCAAGGCTATAGGGAAACTACATGATACTGGGGCGGCGGCTTAGTTGTCTGCTCCGCGTGGCTGCATCCCATCAAAGAGCGAATCTATTGTCTGTCAATTCACGCCTGCGCCTCCGGGGCAGCAGTCTCCTCTGAAGTTGTTTCTACCGCAGCTGCATCTGCACTAGGCGCCTCCTCCGGACTGCTAGTGGCGCTACTCTCCTCCGTCGTCTCAGCCGGGGTCGCGTCTGTTGCCTCAGCAGCAGCAGCATCAACAGCAGGTGCTGCGGGGGTCTCGGTCTCAGTCTCATTCTCAGTCTGCATCAGGTCTGCGGTCGTGACCACCTCTGGCATGGCCTCTCCATCGTCAAAATCGTCGTCGTTGTCCATCTCCATACCGGGGATCGGCTCGAAGGGAATGTCCTCGAACGTGTCCTCGAACTTGGCCCAGCTGCCGCCAGACTCAAAGTTTGCCCAGCGGTCCGTGCCCACGCCGCCTTCACTATCCTTGGGGGCGCTCTCCTGCCGTGCGAGCTCCTCCTCGTCCTCCTCCTCGCTACTGCTGCTGTCGTTCATGATCTCCGGCAGCATGGGTGTGTCGCTGTCCTTGACGTCGAAGTCCGTGTCGAAACCATTAGGGTCCGAGCCGAAGCCCGACGCGCCCAGCATCTCGGCGAACTGCGCGTTCAGCAGCTCCTCGTTCTGGTTGAAGCCCATGACCGAGTACGGGTCCTCGCCGCCCTGAGAGATCGTCACGCCGCCGAGCGGCATACGCTCGCGCTCGTAGATGGGGGCCAGCACCTTGGACGACAGCTCCTCCCACTTTTTCCACGTGACCTCGTCCTCCTCAAAGAGCTCCAGCACCGTGTCCGCGTGCCGCATCTCGTTGAGCGATCCCTCCTCGTTCGTGCTGCCGCGCACGTCCTCCAGCATGGTCATAAGCATGTTGCAGATGCGGTGGAGGTGGCCCACAAATCCAAGCGAAAATCCCTTTGCAACGGCCGTGGCCTCATCGTTCTTCTCGTGCGCCTCAATGATGCGGGGCAGCAGACGCGCCTCCTTGACTAACCCTACGAGCAGCTCGTGGCTGCCGCTTTCTAAGATGCCGATCACCATGCTCTCCACGTCCGCGTGCAGCATGTTGACCGACTCGAACTGGAAGAACAGGTCCAGGCAGACCTCGATCGCGTGCTGCTCCAGCAGCGCAATGTCCACCTTCTGGTACTTGGACTGCATGAGCAGCACCACGAGCCCCACCATCTTCAGTCTGCGCAGTCCCAGCCTCGGCACCTCCTGGTGGCGCTGGTTGCGGATCGTTCCGGCGTCGTCTCCATCGATCTTCAAGATGGCGCAAATCTGCGGCAGCCTCTCGACGGCGCACGCCACCGCGGGGGGCATCTCGTCCGTGGCACAGTACTGCGCGTTGGTGGCACGCGACAGCAGCGCGCTCAGCACCGAGATCGCGCCGGTCATGGACGACGTGCACGCACTGGCCGCACCTTGTTCAGGCACGGCAAGAGCCACGAGCTTGTCCGCCACCTCCTTGGTCTCCAGATGCTCCAGCAGCGCGAAAGACACGGGCGAGCTGGAACTGGCGGGCGACGCCGGGTCGTTCTGCTGCGCGCGCGTGCCGCAGTGGATGATGTCCACCAGCACCTCCGACGCGTGCTTGTGGGCGTCCGAGTCGGCTTCAACGTCCCCCAGCGTCTTCAGCAACAGGTCCACAACCGTCGGCTCCGACTGCCAGGTCAGCGTCTTGTCCTTATTAGCAGTAGGGGTGCCACCACCCCCCAAATGGTCGTCGTCGTCTCCGTACCACGAGTTGGAAGAAGGCGGGAAGCCCATGGACATCCCCGGGAAGTCCATGCAGTCGTCCATGTAGTCGGCCTGGTAGGGCTGCAGCAGCCGCTTGAGCAGCTCCGCGACCGAGAAACTGGCCGCGTGGCGCGCGAAGCCCGCGAGCAGCGCGTCCGAGTTCTTGTTGAGCAGCGCCGTCATCTCCTGCGGCTTGCGCACCATGAGCATGGTCACGATCTTCTCAAAGTAGCCGGCCAATCTAGGGTCTAGCGGCGTGGGCTGGGACAGAAACCCTAGTAGGGTTTCCACAATAGCGCCGTCACTCGAAGTCACGAGGGTCTCCGTGATGCTCGTGATGTCGCAGCAAATGACTTCGCACGCCATGTACGGGTACTTGAGCGTGCGCAGGTCGTCCGACGGGTCCTCGGGGCTCTCCACGACGTACTCCACGAGCTTTAGCAACACAGGCTCCTGTGATAGGCTGGAGGTTTAGAGACACCATTATAAGTTAGAGAATGGCGTAACGTAAAATAACGCTTTAGGTAGGCGGATGCAACAATGGCAAATGCACGCTATAAGGGAAAATAATAAGAGAGAAAAATGATGCGTTTTGCCCGTACAAGTCGAGGAGCTTGGTGTTGCGCGTCTTGACCTCCTGTACCAGCTCGTCCTCCTGCAGCACCTCCTCCAGCGTGAAGCCGTCCTTCTCCAGCAGGTCGTTGAGCGGGCTCGAGATGTTAAAGAGCGACGAACCCTGCGCCCAGACGCTTCCCTCGTCGGCCATGGCGGAGAACAGCGACATGCTGGCGAGAATTCTCTAAACCTCTCGGTTAAGGTGGACCCCCTCTCTCCAAACGACGAAGGGGGGAGCGCACACGTTCGCTCCGCTTGGTTGTGGGCCGGAGGTTTCTTCTTCCCTGGTGCCGCCGCCACCACCTTCCCCCCCTTTCGACCCGTTTTTGTGATAACTACTCTACACCACTGTATTTAGGTTAGCACTATATTAAGCCCAAGCTAATTGAAGATAATAAAGGGCGAGCATGGCAGCAGCAAAGTCACCGCAACAACGAGGTTAGGTGCGATTTCCGCCCCGCTGATTGGCGAAAACGCTGTCGAGCTTTTTTTGCAGAGCGTGCTTGGCTCGCGGCGCTAATATTGGCGCGTGATATTATATCCGGACGGGCTAGCGCGATTGCGATGTGCTGACGCGTGGTGACAGGCACTCGGTGCCGAGAGAATAAGCAGCTCCTTTGAGAGCTTTGGCGCGGCTCTACATGTAGTTTACTGTTGCGTGGCGGCGGATCTTATTTTTCCTTTAAAGGTTAGGTGGCGCTAGCCGTGCCTCGTCGTCGGACCACCTGCTGGTCGAAGCCACATTCCGACCACCAATCGAGCACCTCAATTGCGGCGAGGCGACCCGCATTGGCTAATATCAGACGCATCTGCATCGTCTGGATTGGTCAAAAAGGTCGCTGCGTGGATTGGCCAGTCATGTTGAAGTTGCCCTGTCACGGCTCGGAATGTCGTCGCTCTAATATCACCTCGCTAAACCATTGAAACTTGAAGGAGAAGTCTGCACCTGAGGGAATCGGACGCAAATTAGATAGCCGCTACACACGTCGACCCAATCTACATAATGATCAGTACGTACGTACGTAGGAGCTCGTATTGCAGCAAAAGTAGCAGCGCAACGAAGAGATGGGCTTGGACCGGACACGCCTGCGTCTCCAGCACGAACGCGAGTTGAAACAGCGGGGAGAACGCAAACGAGCTCTGCAGAAACGCGCTGAGAAACAGGAACGAGGCCACTTTCATGAGTGCAAACGCCACCAGATTCGTGATCATCGCCACTGTACAGTCCCGTGGGCGATAAGTCCAAGACACTCGCACTTCAAGGGCTGCAACTACTGTTTCACTGCGAGTATCTCACACTGGTCCAATGCGTCGAGTGCGTGGTCCCGCTCGTCTTCATCGTGTATCAGTTGATTCTAAGCCAACTGCCCAACGCCGCCTTCTATCTGCAGGAGGATACGTGCGGTTAGCGTTGAGTTTTTCAAAGTGGGTTTCGTCTCTTGTCGGCTCGGATACCGGAGCAACGGCAATGCGTAGCAGTCGTGGCTGGGGAATTAATTGTCCGTCGTGATATGGAATTCGTAGATTGATCGGCTAAATCGTATACGCCGGAAGATTCTAACTTTTTCAAGCCGACGTGCTTGCTCCTGGGAAGACACGACCACAGACGAGCACCTTGTAGCGAGTTCACACGGTAGGTTTTCGGACTTCGAACTACTGCATAATCATGGATAGAAGCTCACTAATGTCCAGCATAGATGTCAGTCGCTTGGTATGAATTCGAGCTAGTGAGGTACGTCGGTCGCGAAGAAGTTCTCTCACGACTTTTGCATTAGCTCGAATATCACGATACTCCAAGAACCACTGGCACACGTGTAGTAAAATGAATAACCCAGAAAGGTAGAGCGATCGAGAGGTATACATGCACACTGAGACGAACAGCGTGCCGAAAAGATCGACGGAGAACGCAACAAACTGCGGCATACAGTCCTCAAGCTCCCTCGTGGCACGCACCACGAAGCTCTCAGCTGCGAATTTCCAGATTGGCAAGATAATCACCACGATGCTGTGGTAAGCTACAGGGACAAAACTATAAAGCACCTTGTAGATGGGGTACACCGCAATCAAAGTGATGTGCGCGAAGAAAAACCGGTTGATCCGATCTCCTGCAGCTTTGAATGAGGAGTTTCTCGCAAACAATCCAGGTCCCTGGATGACCCGAATCATTAATGGCATGTAGATTCCGATCGGAAGAACCCCGAATTGCAACATGAAGGGGACGGGGAATCCTATGGTCGCAGCAGCGAACACGCAGGTCGCAAAATACACAGCACTCCCCAGAAAAGCGGCCACAAATCGTTTGCAAGCGGTGAATTTGATTCCAGGAACAAACGTGTTGGTTTGTGAATTCCCACCAAAGCCCAGCATTGTTTGCATCAGCAGTAGACGAAGCCAGAAGACCCAATTGGCAGTCCAACCTTCAGATGGAAGGCGAAGCGGTAAACACTCCAACAGCACCGCCGCTGTCAGTGACGGTAATGGGGTAAGTAAACACACTAAAACCACTCGACCTCGAGACGTGGTTTTGCAATACACGTCCAGACTCTCCAGGCGCTCGACTGAGTACCGGTAAGATCCCTGACGACCAACTTGGATTTCGTTCCATTTCTCCTCGAGACGCTTCCACAGACGGGGTCGTGGCTCATTCTGCATGCTTGTGTGTGCATGGTTGCGCTGTCCACTCTATCGTCGTGCTCTTGGAGTCAACGTCGATAAAAATACTGTCTTAAATAAAAAACTATGTTTATCGACTACGAGGTTAATTCGCGCATTAGTGATGCCGTTCATCGAAACGCATAATGACGCGGCACAGAAACTTTATTCCTTGCCACGAAGCCAGTTGAAGCGGAACGTGAAATCCGCCCCTAACACAAAGTATGCAACAGGTTAGAGCATTCTCACCATAACCCTGAATGGAAAGCTTCAGCACTCACCTAAGTGTTCAAGCTGATACTGAAGCAGGAAAATGGTCTCCAAGAACAGGCTGGCTTGCACGGGGTACACTTGCGTCTCGAGCACGAACGCAAGTTGGTGCAGAGGGGAAAACGCAAACTTGTGCTGCAGGAAAAAGTGCAGAAGAAAGAGCGACCCAACTTCCAGCGCGGCGAACACCAGTAGATTTGCCACTGCTGTCATGCCCCAGTTGCCGGCGCCATCTGGGTAGTAGACCACGTTCGGTAGCTGCTCGAGCACCGACTTGTAAATGACAAAAATGAGCGGCACGACGCATTCGATGTACTCGACTAGCGCCAGGTATTCGCAGTGAAACAGCAGCTGCAGACCCTGCAACACCAAATCTCTTGATCGTTTGCCCTGCCCGGGGCCTCTGCTAGTGCCTTGGGCCTTGAAAATGTTCGAAGTTGTTCCCTTTGTCAAGATTCCCGATGCTGTTACCAGTGTAATCTGCGTTTGCAGCGGGGCCGGAGCAACGGAGACTCGTTTGTAATCCCATGGCGTTGGGCGCTTATGATGCGATGGCTTGGATGCCAAAGCTACCTCTCTGTTGGATGGAAGCCCCTTGGAGCCGTAAACTCCTGACGCACCCAAACTTTGCATCCTGTTGTCGAGCGGTTCTGGGAGGACATTGCGCGGATTGGACCACAGACGTGCACCATCTAACGTCGTGACTTGGTAGGCGCTGGGATTCCTAGCCACATCGAGAATCATCTTCAAAATACCAGAGTCTTCATCAATTTTAGTGCTATGAGGTCCGCCGCTCTTGTGTCGAAGGCGCTGCTCAGTAGTCCTTCGGTTATCCAAAAGTTGCAACAATGTCAGCGCATTGTTGCGAACTTCGCGAAACTCCAAAAGAGACTGGCCAACGTCTGCTGCGATGAACAGGCCGGAAAGAGAGATCGAGTTTGACGTCGACATGCACACGGAGAGGAATAGTGCGCTGAAAAAGTCCACAGAAAAGGCCACCAGCTCTGGCATGAAGTCTTCAAGGTCTCGTGTTGCATGCACCACAAACCGCTTCGCTCCGAATTTCCAGATCGGAAGTACAAGAAGGACCACGCCACGATAGGCTGGCGGAATTAGGTCGTAGAGTGCCTTGTACAGTGGGTAGATCCCCGTGAGAGCCAAATGAACGAAAAAGGATCTCTGAAATCTCTCGTGATGCAGCCACAATAGGGAGCCCTTTCTGAATAGCTCAGCGCCAAAGACTAACCGGGTCATAACTGGAGCGTACACTGCCATCGTGATAGCCCCGAGTTGCCACAGGAACGGCACAGGAAATCCGAAGACGGCACCCTCAAGGAGGTACGTTCCGGTCTGTAACACGCAGATCCCCAAGGCTGCGATGGTCATCTTGCGAATGGAGAGATCGAAACCTGGAATGAAGGCGTTCATCTGAGAGAATCCCGCCACACTTAGCGTGAACACCATGGCGCTCAAGCGAATCCAGAACATCCAGTTGGCGTCCCACCCCTCGGACGGAGGTTGCAGTGGCAAGCATTCTAACAGGAGTGCTACGGTCAATACAGGGAGGGGGGTCAGGACACAAACTAGAAAGACCCGGGTCTTCGACGTCGTCTTGCAGTAGTGTTCCAGCAGCTCAAGGCGTTCGATAGAGTAGGAACCTTGGCGACCCACTTGGATTTTATCCCATAACTCCTCTAGTCGCCTCAACCCACGCCATACAATAGCTTGATGGGGGGTAGATTTTGCCTCGTCCTGCTTTTCCATTGCTACAGTACAGTACGGGGGGGGGGTGTCGTCTTCAAAGTGCTGTGCTAGTTTGATAAAGTCTTCTCGGGAAGAGTGCTATTTACGTAGGAACTTAGCGAGAAGAACAAGACGGTGGATAAACTATTTATGCGTGTTGCAACCAAAGTATTTTTGTTGGCGGTGGATTTTACTTACTTATATTAATAAAACTTAAAAGTTGTATTTTCACTTAAAAGTGAAAATATGCTATCTACTTGGTGCGCAGCCACTTGAATTCAAGACTAAAGTCCGCTCCGAGATGCACGAGTTCGTATTGCAGTAGGATGATCAGAGCCACAAAAAGATGAACCTGGACTGCGCACATTTGGTTCTCGAGCACGAATGCAAGTTGGTGGATCGGCGAGAACGATAACTTGCTCCGTAAGAAAACGTTCAACAGCACGAACGACCCCACTTCAAGCAGCGCAAACACCACCAAGTTCGCGACTGAAGCAGCTCCCCAGTTCCCATCGTTATTGGGATAATAAATGAAGTTCGGTAGGTGTCGGAGGATCAATTCGTACGCCACAAACACAAGCGGAACAACGCACTCGACGTACTCGACAAGTGCGAGATATTCACAGTGAAAAAGCAGTTGAAGACCTTGAAGCGCGAGGCTTTTAGCCCTCTCAGCGCGTCTCAAGTTCGAGTTGTGGTCGTCCGCGGTTAGAGACTGGATATACGAGAGTTCGATCACATCCGACACAGGAGCAGCGTTTAAGGCGGACTGGCTTGGAGTTGGGAGGACGGCCACCGATCGGAGGAGACTGGACTGGAATGGGCGTCGATCAGCCATCCTCTGGGTCATTCGGCGAGTAGTTGACACGTCTGTCTGGTCGTACAGCCCCAAAGTGTCCAGGTGTCGAAGAGTTTCCAGTTGCGCGTGGGTGAGAGGATGCGGGAGGCACGACCAGAGTCTCGCCGCGTGCAACGACTTGACGTCGAAGGCCTCCGGGTTTCGAGTCACTGCAATTACCACAGCCAGTAATTCGGTTGTGGCGATGTTGCTCGATCGTCGATTATTATTCCGGGGGTGACGCTGTTGAGACGCACGCCGATCTTCGAGCAATTCCAACACAACTTTTGCATTCGCATGAATTTCACGGAATTCAAGCAGTGACTGCCCCACATCTGCGAGGATAAAGAGCGCCGATAGATAGAAAGACCCGGAAGTGTACATGCAAACCGAGACGAACAGTGTACCGAAGAAGTCGACCGAGAACGCCACCAATTCCGGCATAAGGTCCACCAACTTTCGCGTTGAACTCACCACGAAATGCTTCGCCGCAAATTTCCAGAGTGGCAGCACTAACACGACGACGCTTCGGTAATTTATCGGAACGTGGTTGTACAGCACCTTGTAGAGCGGGTAGATGCCGATGAGAGTCATGTGGGAGAAGAAGAAGCGGTGGAACACGTCGGAGTCGTATTTGAACGGTGAGTCCTTCGCCATGAGAACGGGTCCGAGCACAATCCGAGTCATTAACGGCGTGTAGATTGAGATCGGAATGACTCCGAACTGCATCATGAGCGGCACGGGGAAGCCGATCGTACTTGCGGCGAGCATACACGTCCCGACGTAGCCCAAACTCGTGCCTATCGCTATCACCAATCTCTTCTTGACGGTAAAGTTTAGGCCGGGAACGAACGCGTTCACTTGCGAGTTCCCTGCAAAGGCCAATATCAACTCCATCAGCAATAGGCGGAGCCAGAAGACCCAATTCGCAGCCCACCCCTCCGATGGAGATTGCAAGGGTAACGACTCCAGGAAGAGCGCTGCCGCTAGTGCTGGAACTGGCGTTAGGAGACATACCAATAGTACTCGACCTGTGGATGCGGTTTTGCAGTAGTGATCCAAGCTTTCGAGACGCTCGACGGAGTACGAACCCTGGTGCCCCACTTGCAGCTCGTTCCACTTTCTCTCCAGACGATCCCAGCCCAAAGTCCGTGAGCTTGGCTGCATGATCCCTGGTACGCCAGGGCTGGTCACAGCTCTGCTCACCTCATCACTTTTCATCGCTGTCTTGAATTGCGTGACGATGAAATTATACCACTGCCGTAATTTCCGCCTCAACAGCGAATGCAAATTTAGAGACGATAAGACCATGAGGAGCTTTCAGGCTGCAAAACACGAAACGAAGAACTACAGTACGGGGCGTCTTAGAGAGCCACCTGATATATCCGATTTTGACGGGGTTTGCGATCTGATAGGACAGCTCCCCGTAGCAGAGAAACACAATGTATTGATTTAATTTAGAATGTGGTCCACATTCATTACTCTTTTGGATAGCAGCCCTGTATGCCTCCAACAGTTAGCGAGGACCTTCTTCGGTATCGGTGCCCGCATGCGCCGAAGGTCTCTGTAGTCGATAGCAATGCTGCGCAGCTCTCTCTCTCGCCTTAGAATGCGACTGATGGTGCTTTTCCCGGGCATCGCTGGCAGGTTGAACGTTTCTTGGCACCACGCCGCTAACTGCATGCACTGCAGGCTCGGGTCCTTCTTGTGCTGGTCACACAGCTGCAGTTGCTGCGCCTTTGTGAGGGTGACTTGGGGCATCTTGAAATTGCGGAATGACACGGAGGCTTTGGAATGAGGCTGCGGGTGTGTTCCCGCCTCCTTTCAATTTTTTCAAACGGTTTTGACTTTGTGTTTGTATGGTAGTCCCCCGCGTGAATAGCCAATCAGAAGAAGCCAAAATGTCACTCCTGTCAGTATGTTGGCCTCTATCTTTGAATAATTAATGCGTATAGGAGATAGCAGGTCATAAATTATAAGGTGGCTCTCTAAGACGCCCCGTACTGTAATATATGTACACACAGACTGTTGGAATGGGTGCCTACCAAAAATAGAGAAATCACCCGACATAGATGCAGCAGATATGACAGGTCATAAACGGAGCATACATCTCGTGAGACGTAAAAATGGTCTCAATAAACAGCCCTACCCCTAGACTTATGTCGTGTAGCCATCATAAAAAATAATATTGAAATTTGTATGGATTATGTTGACCATCACTCTGCAGGCATATCGGCGACATAACTCATCTCGTGCGCCTCCAGCTTCAACCTCTCACTTTCGAAAAATCGCGGCCAAGTGACAAGCGCCTGGAAGCGCGGCAGCATCAAAGAGACACCAGGTAAGCTGCCTGATACGAGTAGCGGCTTGGTCGAAACTATGCTAACATGTTTTACTAATACTCGCAGCGATCATGGTTCGCCTCGTACACTCCGCCGTGCACTGGAGCACACGCTGCATCCTGGACTCGTCGAGTGAAGACGAGAACGTGCCGCCAAATGTGCAGCGAAGCGGCACCCAAGCGCCAGCCGAGAGCGCCAAGTCTTCCTCCCCCGGGAGCACCAGCTCCACGGGGACCACGACGCCACCGTGGATGTCGCCGCAGCACGGGCTCCGCGTCCGGAAGGAGGTGTCCAATCCCCCGACGAAGGCTTCGACGGCTGGCGCCACGGTTGCCACACCGCGCATGACTGATCATGTGCCGACGACGACTGGCGTCTCGGCGGCCACGGCGCCCGAGACGGATCCCGCCACGCCTGCAACCCCGCCGCCCACGAGGAATCCGAGAAGCCCGACAACGTCGTCGCCGGTTCTGCTGGAAGGTCCGCCATCCCCACACCCACGATCTACTTCGCCGCCAGAGCGACGGCCGCTCCGTGAGCGCCATAGCTCGCGCGGCCGGCGACGAGAGGCCGCTGGACCGTATCGACGTCGCGAGCGGCGTCACGAAGCGGCATCGCCGACGGTATCGCCGAATGGTGCCATGCGCCCAGCCGGTGGGTCGGTCGCTCTGGTTCCTGCGCGCCCAGCACGCGCTCGTGGTGTTCATCACCAAGGCCGCTTTGCTCCTGCTCGCTGGCCGTTCTCCATTGCCCATCTTCGGACGCAGTTCAACCCCACGGGGGTAATCTTCCCTGCGGTCCCGCACTTCGGCTGGTGCGACTGCGAGGACCCGTGCCGAGTTGGGCGCTGCCGTAACTCCCTCATGCAGCTCTATTGCAACGTGAACTGTTGCCCCTACAGCGGTAACTGTGGGAATGGCTTGGTCGAGTCGACCAAGGTTGCCCTGGCGAGGAACGTGGTGACCAGACAATTGGCCGTGGTGGCCCAGGAGTTCATCGCTGCGGGCGTCATTTTGGGGGAATACCTGGGAGAGATTGAGCACGTGAGCGCCTCTCACGCTGCTCGCCCACGGAACGAAGGTTATCGGCTGGTCATGACGCAGCGACCCGAGACACCAAGCCACCCCATCCGAGTAGCCGTCAACGCCCAGCAGATGGGAGGACTCATGCGATTCGTCAACCACTCCTGCGTGCCTGTGGCACGCTTCTTGGAGGTTGCGAATGGACGCCGGACCACGGTCGTGGTGGCCACCACGCACGCCATCTACGAGGGCGACGAGATTACCGTGGACTACGGACCGGATCTTTGGTTCGTGTGCCGCTGTGGCCACACAAACTGCCGCCACCGCGACATCCAAGACGAGCAAGACCCGTAGGCGTCGCTGCGAGGTCGAGGTGTGGTTGAAGTCGAGAAGAAGTAGTGGGAGATTTGCAGCAATTGGTAAGGACATTGTATTCAAATCTGGTTCGCTGTTGAATCTAACTGCGTTGACGTGCATCTATCCCTTGTACCTTGCCTTTGCTGTTGACGTGCCAGCAGAGTTCGCCGTGCACTTGGCGCCAAAATGAACGCTGTGAGCTACTATGTGCCTCTATGTTAATCTTTGTATCAACCCAGTTTGCGCGCCAACTAGACCCGCGAGTAGCTGCACGCGCCAACGCAGTACGCGCCAACTTCAAGTAGCAGTGCTGTGTTTGCCTTGCTGGAGCCTCCTCCGGCGACGGAGAGAAAACCAAGCTCCTGTCGCTCTCATTATTGGTTTTTCCAAGCCTCGCTCAAGTCGACACCCCCACGCGACCCCGCTCACCTCCTCCTACCACATTTCCGGTACGCTGCTCTCTTCATAAAATCTGCCGTCGCGTCACCTCGGCAACTACATGTACTCACAACCTCATTATTTGCTTTGGTTCTAGATGCCGAAGTTGAGTGGGAGCACTAACTACAAGTTGTCGGAAGTGCGCCGCCTCCTGGCGCTTGTCGAACACTACCTCCCGCTTGGCAAGGACGAATGGGAGCGACTCGCAAACTCCTACAATGCGAACCGAGGCCGTGGTGTCGCCGAGCGCGACCACGAGAGCCTCCGTCGAAAGTTCAAGGTGCTCTACAGTGCGCGCAAACCTACGGGCGTGGCCGAGATCCCACCACATGTGCAGCTGGCGAAGCAGCTTAAGCAAGCTATCGACGACAAGGCCAGCGTCGTCGACATGGACGACGGTGCAGACGTCGACCAAGAAGAGGAGGAGTATGAGCAGGACTTCTCGTTCGACTTCGAGGGCGAGGAGGGGCTCGGGGACAACACGCGCGAAGACGCCGACGCTGACACGGGCGGGGGCACCCCCACAAACGACTCGATGCACTCCGGCGAGACGCCGACGTCGGCCGGTGACAGCGTGGGCAACGCGGACCTGTCGGAGCTGCTCGACGCCGGTGTCTGCGAGGGGCTGGAGGCATTCGCGACGCCGCGCCCTCCTCCGCCGTCAGCGCAGTCGACGCAGCGCAAGTTGCGCTCAAGCTCAGCAAAGAAGGTCGGGCAAGGGCCCACCGCTGCTGCTGCCGCGGCTGCCGCTGGCGCATCGACGACAGCAGCCAGCGCTGCTAAGGCTAAGGCTGCGTCGCAGCAAGGCACTAAAGGGCGCGCGGCGAGCAAGAAGGAGTCCAAGTCGAAAGGCTACGCGACTTCCTCAAACCGACTCGGAGGTATCGACCTGGCTGACTTCCGTGACACCGTGGGGCGCAAGCGTGCCCTCGAGGACGACGAGGAGCTCTCGGAGGCTAGCTTCGCCAAGGTGAAGCGCGTGAAGGCTGCCAGGGCGACCGCCGAGCTCAAGAAGCGTCTGACCGACTTGGAGAGCAGCGCCAGCAACATGGGCGGCTCCATGTTTGAGATGATGCTGCTAATGCGCGAGGAGAGTGAGCGCAAGGCTGAGCAACGCCGCGCTGAAGAAGAGCAGCGTCGCCGCGACGAGCTTGCTGCTCGCGAAGCCCGCTACCTTGCCGACAAGGCGGAAGCAGAGGAGCGCAGCCGTCACGAGAGACTGGAGGTGGAAGAGCGTCGTCGTCAGGAGAAACAAGAAGCGGAAGAGCGCGCCCGTCGTGACAAGGAAGACGCACGGGCGCGCACTCAAGAGCTCCTACTCATCCTGGGCGCTCTCACGAAGAAGGACTGAGCAAAACGAAGAAGGACTGAGCAAAACCTGCTCAAGCGCGGCGAAGACATCAAGACGGTCGAAAGGGAGGAAGTGCATTTAGTAGCGTATCATTTTCAATGCAGCCCTTACTAGTGAGCAGCAAGAAACTTCGGCCATGTACTTAGATTTCGCTCAAAGACTTAGCAACATGTAGTTGTCGATTGTAGCTGTTAACGTGCATGCTGCACGAACGAAGGTGCTATTACGTTGTATGGGAAAGCTACGGACGAAGATGCAAAGCACTCCATTCACACCCTACAGCGCTAGTTGCTCGGGCATGTCCATCGCGCCGGAGAACGTGGTCTTGATCTCTGAAATCCCGACTGTGCGAACTCTGTAGTTCGCAAGCCGGAATAGGTTGCCGATGCGCATGCCTCGTAGGTTCGGATCGAAGGGCAGCGGCAAATTGAGTCTGCTGTAGACCTTTTGCACGCTACCCATTCCCCATTCTGCAGCCTGGCGGATGGAAGTGATAGCATTGTGTAGGGTGCGTGCGGTGGCGCGCAGGGAAGGCTCAATTTTCTCGATATCTCCGTCCTTCAAAGGGGTGAGAATTCGTCCCGTCATGGCCGTGGAGCACGGGAAGGCTGAATCGGACACTACGTTCATACGATCATCGGGGCAGTACTGGGGGTTCGTCAGCTTGCCGCGGAACTCCACGGACGTGTCCGAGTCGTTCCACGACCCCGGACAGTTGTGGCGAGACCAGATAATGCAGCCATCGCAGCAAAGCAGATCGTACCTGTCACGAAGACCGAGTGCAACCAGCCATTGTACATGGCGTTCTGTAGGTCTGCGTTAGAAGGCTCTTGCACCTGTACAACGCATTGTAATAGCATTTAGAGTTAATGGATATACAAAGTAAAAGGCAAGTTCAAGAGCATGCGTACGTACACGAAGGTTTTTACCATCTATAAACCCGAACGTGTGGGTGAGCAAAGGCTCACGCTTGTTGACCATGCGCGCCAATTCTACCTGTCGCGAGGGGGAGGGCCACGAGATACGTGCAGGTGCGTAGCCGTTCAGCGCCCGCGCTAACGCTTCTTCGGCTTTGCGCAGCGTTCTAGAGAGTGTGCTGGGCGGGACCCCAAAGGTGATGCATAGGGAGCTCTGCTCCATCGACCCGACGTAGAAGGTAAGAACGAGACCCAGCACTTGGTGTAAGTAGCGCAGCTTGGGTGGGCGCCCTCTTGATGACGGCGGCGGCATGTAGTAGAAGCAGGAGAATCTACAGAGCAACTGATCAAACGCGCTACTGTACTCGTAGCAGTAGTGTTAGAATAGAGACGTATTACAGGCCTTTCAAAGAACTCACCGCGTCAGACTCGTAGTGTTCAAGAAGTTGATGTCCGTGCCATACTCATACAGCGTCATCCAGCCGGATGCACACGGCGCGTCGAGACACTGCGTGGTGAGGTAGCGGCGCGAGCGCATGGAGACGCGCCACTCCTCCTCCAGCAGGAGTTGGTGCACGTCGCGGCGGGCGTCGCGCACGCGCTCGGAGTACGTCTTGTACGCCTCGTAGAGAAGCAGGATCACGCCGTCGTCTCCGTCAAACATTTGTCGCGCTTGCGCAGGAGGGAGTAGGAAGGGAAATGGCGAACTTCAAGCCTACTGTCGCTAACTTCAAGCGGATCTGGAAAGATTCAGCTCCAAAGTGTCCCGCGCTAACTGTCCTATAGTGTGATCAAAGACTTGAAATGGGACTATTAGGATCGACCAGAGCTTGCTCATTAATACATTTGTGGCGGCCAAATTTTAGGATATGTCGACATATTTTCGTGTTAAGCCCGTCATATCTGCTGCATCTATGTCGGGTGATTTCTCTATTTTTGGTAGGCACCCAATGGAACAAGAGTGGGTGTTTTGGTGAATTGAAGTTCCAGATCAGGGATCAACATATCCGAATCGCCCAAAGTTTAATTGCAGTCTGCAACTTCACTTTTACGGCCGAGGAAAGGCATCACAACGTTCGACATGATCAGCATTTCCACAGCTTTTTATTATATAATTCCCATGATCTTATCCTGTAAAAATGTTGACAGGAAAACAACCGCAACGACAGTGTGTACTTGGTCAGTGCGTGTCAGTACTTGCTCCATGCGCGAGAAGTAGCGATGCGACGGCAGAAAGGTGGTTCTGAACAGCGTGCATCCAAGCAGTCCGACCCGCATTGTCTGCCAAGTCTATCGATGCACCACACGTGATCAGCATTTCTGCAGCTGCAACGTTGCTCTGCAACGTGAGTCTGATCAGAGCGGTGGTGCCATCCGAGGCTTGTGCGTCAAGTGCAGCCCCATGCTTCAGGAGGAGCTTGAGAAGGTCTGGCCGTCCAGTTCGACACGCAATTTCTAGGGTTCTGACTGTTGTCAGGGACGAATCGGTGACATTGGCCCCCCTTTCCAACAGCAGCGAAACCATTTGGGGGTACTGGAGTTGCAGAGCAGCCATCAACGGGGTCGAGCCACATTACGCCTCGAATCAACGAAAGCACCTCGCTCGAGGAGAGTCCTTGCAGCGTCAAGCTGTCGGAGATCGCACGCAACATGCAAGGCGGTGAATCCTCCTGGGGCTCGCAACTCGATACTTGCTCCGTTCTGCAGTAGTAGAGCGATGATACTCGAGTGGCCTTTGTGAGCCGCACTGATAAGAGGCGTCCAACCCCTGCTGTCCGGCACGTTCACTTCGTCGCGCGTGATGTCCAAACACGCTTGAACCGTTTTGAGGTCGCCCTGCTCGCACGCAATGCGAAGTCTTGTGTCGCTGTGACGTTTCTGATCAACCTTCTCGCTTGGGGAGGGATTGCTTGGAAGGACTTGAACACTAGAGCACGACTCACGGACAATCGCTGGCTTGCTTTCATCCTCGCGCATGCGTTCGTAGATGAGCTGAACGAACTCGGGGTATCCATCCGCTGTAGTACGCGGCTATGAGCGCTGGCCACGCTTGAATATCTCCGCACAAACTGATATCTGCTCCAGAGTTCAGTAACACGCGAACTACCGACAGTCGTTTGTGCCAAACCGCTGTCAGCAACGCTGTGCCTCCGCTCGGCAAACGAGTATCCATGTCGGCTCCTCTCAGTATCAGGAACTGGACAACGTCAGAATGGCCCATTTGAGCCCCGGTAATAAGCGGCGAGTAGCCAGCGTTGTCAGTGACCTCCAGCCCCGCTCCGTTATCCACGAGCGCTACAACTACCTCAAGGTGCCCGTGCTCGCATGCAATATTGAGGGCGGTAGCACCGTCGTGGCGTCGATGGTTGATGTTTGCCTTACCCTCCAGCAACGCCATAACTATCTCTAGTGACCCCCTCTCCGCAGCCTTCATAAGCGAAGTAGTACCCAATCCATCAGCCGCCAAATCCACCAAGGTGCCGCTTTCCACAAGAAACCTCACCACAGAAGCGTAGCCACCACCAACCGCTCGCATTAACGGACTTGCTCCATGTTCTTGCTCCACGTTAACAGCAGCTCCGTGCTGTAACAACGCGCGAACAACCTCCAGATGCCCGTACTCGCATGCGACTTGCAGTACGTCTCTGTCCGCGAAATCGGGTCGGACGATGCTCGCGCCGCTTTCCAGCAGGATCAACATGGTGTCCACATCTCCGATTTGTGCTGCAGTCATCATCTCGGACCACCCGTCGTTGTTCTTGTTGTTCGCCGACGCTCCGTGCTCGAGGAGCCATCTCACCAACTCTCTCTCCTTCTGCACGATCGCCATCAAGAGCGAGGTATTTCCTCCCGGCTCCACGCCGTTGATGTCTGCTCCATGGTCGATAAGAGTCTGCGCGAGGTCAACGTGGCCGCGCACAGACGCGCCATGGAAAGCCGTCGCCCCGATATCGCTCATCTTGTCCACAACCGCGCCATGACGTAGTAGAACCTCCGCAGCAGCAACATGGCCATTCCAAGCTGCGTGCATCAGCGCAGTGCAGCCGTCTCGGTCGACACAATTCACGGACGCCCCACGCTCAAAGAGGAACTCTATCAACGCTGCGAACGCCAGTCGAGCCGCCACCATCAGCAGCGTCATGCCGCTCCCGTCCGCCATGTCGATACTTCGTGCTGTTCTTGACGATGAGTTGCGCTGCGTCTTCTCGCCCACTCTGCAGAAGCTGATCCATTACATCAGCGAGGTCGTAGAGTGGCAGACCGAACCAACGTACAAAAGTCCCCACGCGCTGCAGCAACAGCTTTGCCTCCAGCAGGCGACCGCGTTGCACCGCGTGCATCAATGCGTCGAGCCCGCTTTTGCTCACTGCAGCGGCGTCAGCACCGCGTGCCAGCAGCAGACGCACCACGGAGGCGTGTCCGTTGATTGTGGCCCACATCAACGGCGTGAGACCGCTTTCATCTCGCGCGTCGAACTGCGCGCCGGCCTCCGTGAGGAAGTCGACGGCCTCGAGCATTCCCTGCTGGCAGGCGGCAAGTAGAGCGGAATCCCGTTGCTTGACGTGGGTCCTCCACGCGCTGTCTCCCTGGAGGGGGCTGCCTGCTGATGCGGACATCTGCGCTCTATTGGACAATGGGGGCAATGGCAATGCGAGGGCGACTTCTTCTTCTCTCCCGTGTGACTCTCACCTCGTCGTCGGTGGTTTGTACCCACCGACGGCAGCCCAATCGCCAATCGATGGGTTGGTGATCCTTTTTGAGCGATCGCAGCGGCAAGTTCTCGCCTTGGGCGACGGCGGCGAATCGGCGTTGGCGTTGGCGGCGGGGTGAAGCACGGTGAATTAGTAAGCTTAAGTGCGCAGAGCGCCTGCTTGGCGAGTCGGCATTGCCGACTCGGCAACTTCAACGTCAGTAAGATCGGGGCTCCACCAATGAGAAGCGATCTATTTTGATGTATATTTTGAACTACCAAAATGCATTATTTAGTGTGCGCGTGGTGTGCCACGCCAACTGCCGCCAACGTAGCACTCCAACTCATATCATCCTCGCTGCGCTGCGCTCGTCGCCGCCGATGTTCGCGTCCAAGTTTGGCTACAAGAGCGCGCAGACGCGGTTCAACCTGCTGCTGCTGGAGGACGGCGAGTTCTTCCTCGATGTGAGGCCGCGCTTCCCTCTTACTTTACCTCATATAGGCACGCCTCTAAAAACAATTCTGCTTATCCATTCTTATTTGTGAGCACAGGACTTCAGTGTGCATCGCTATCTCGAGCCCAATCCCGACACGCACCGGTACACATTGTAGTTTTTACTTATTTTTTATTATATACATTATATTCATGTTTTTTTATTTTATTTTGTTTGATGCGGCAGCAAGGTGCAGGGGCGGCTGAAGATGTGCACAAGGGGCTTCTTCTTCGAGCCGCAGGACAGCAACGTGCCCATTCTGAGGTTTTTCTTCCGGGACATGAAGGAGATGCCCGTGGCCGAGCTGCACGACCACCCGGAGGCCGGAGACTGCGCCATCTTCCTGACGTTCAAGGTGTGCTCGGTGCTGGAGATGAAGGAGAGGGGCGTGGACCACCCGTACGTGCAGAAGGAGACGTCGAGTGCTGCCGTGCCGGAGAAGTACATTTTCTCGCTGCTGCACTCCAAGATCGAGGAGTTTCTCAAGAACGTGCGTCCGATCTGGGAGCTGGCGCACAAGGACAGCGTCATGAACAAGGTGGACGAGGAGGCGCTGCTGGAGCCCGTGCTGAGGCCGAGACAGACGGACCAGTTCGACTCGAGTCTCTTGGTGGACTTCCGTGAACGTCCGTTGTTGACCAAGGGCAAGCTCGTGGACCGCATCGTGCCGCTGCTTAAGTACCCGGGCTGCATGATGCTGACGAACCAGCGACTGTACTTCCAGCCAGCGCAAGTGAACAACGTGGGCGACCCCGTGCTCAACTGGGCGTACAACACGATCGAGTACCTGTACAAGCGCCGCCACATGCTCAAGCAAACGGGTCTGGAGATCTTCCTCAAGAACGGAGAGAGCTTCTTCTTCAGCTTCCGGAACCACCATGATAGAGACGAAGTGTACGACATGATGGTGAATCAGCCAGACTTGAAGCATCTCCAGCAAACGGATCTGGAGTCGATGCTGCGCAAGTGGCAGCAGCGAGAGGTGTCCAACTACGATTACTTGGTGTACCTGAACAACGCTGCCGGACGCACGAAGAACGACCTCACGCAGTACCCCGTGTTTCCCTGGATTCTGAACGATTACGACAGCCCGTCGATCGATTTGTCGGATCCTGCTGTGTACCGTGATTTGTCCAAGCCCGTCGGAGCACTGAACGAAGAACGTCTGGAGTTTTATAAGGCGCGTTTCGAAGCCATGCCACGCGGGATGGAGGATGAGGGCTTGCCGCCGCCGTTTCTCTACGGAACCCACTACTCGACACCCGGATACGTGCTCTACTACTTCGTGCGTATGGCCCCAGAATACATGCTGTGTTTGCAGAATGGCAAGTTCGACGCTCCGGATCGGCTCTTTCAGAGCATCCCCAGCACCTGGAGTAGCTGCAACACAAACCATGCTGATCTGAAGGAGCTTATCCCGGCATTCTTTGACGACTCACTGCCGCCTGAGGAGTGGCTATGCAACGGCAAGAATCTGGATCTGGGAACGACGCAGAAGTTGACAAGGGTGCGTTTGCTTGTGTAGTTTTATTGGAAAGTGTTTAGCGTGCTAATGGAGCTTGTATCATTTGCAGGTTGGAGACGTTGAGCTTCCCGCATGGGCATCCAGTCCCTCTGCCTTCGTTCGTATCAATCGCGAGGCTCTGGAAAGCGAGTACGTGTCCGAGCATCTCCATGAGTGGATCGATTTGATTTTTGGGTGCAAGCAACGAGGCGACGCCGCAATCGAGGCCAACAATCGTAAGTCCCCACCATGATTGAAACTGTGTAAGCAATTGGGTTACTGACAGTTGGACAATTATTTGTTCAGTGTTCTACTATCTGTCGTACGAGGGCTCCGTGGATCTTGAGACCATCACCGACCCTGTGGAGAAATGCTCATTCGAGGCGCAGATCCAGGAGTTCGGCCAGACCCCGAAGCTGCTCTTTTCTGGCGCCCACCCTTCGCGGAACGATGTCGGCAAAGCGGTGGAGATCGCAACACTTGAGTTTGTGCCTTCGCCTCCAAAGCTGGACGAGTCCGTGGGTCTGTCGAATGGTTCGTCGTCGACTAACGAAGTTGAGAACCGTAGTCGAGAGGACAGTGTGGCGGGCGAAGACGATTCTTACGATGAAAACGGCGATGAAGGGAGCGCGCTACCGGGCAATCGCCGCAGTATGTTTGGCTTCCGAACGCGGTCGTTTGGCGCCAAGCAAGCGCAGCGTCTTGTAGGAGGGCTCACAGCCCAACTCCGACGACGAATGAGTGTTGAATCGTCCAAGCGCTGGAACTGGACTCTTGGTACCAGTGGTGATGCTTCGGCGTGGTCCCCCTCGGCGCGATACATGCTTCACGCCGGGTATGTTGCATGCGTTGAAGTTTTATTCTGTTGTTCGTTGAACTAATTTCATCGTATTATTGCTTGCAGTGAGGTGACGTCGCTGGTGTTGGGCAAGGATGGCCGAGCGTTGTTCTCGACGTCAAAGGATACCACTTTTAAGGTCTCAGCGACGCTAGATGGAACTCTGCGGCGCAACCTGTCGTGCAACCTGGCGTTGTCGTGCTGCGATGTATCTCCCGACGAGAAGTACGTGTTCATTGGGTCTTGGGACAACTGCATCTACATGTACTCGATGGACGTCGGGCGGGTTGTCGACCAGATCACGGCACACGACGACGGTCTCTCGGCTATCTGCGTGTTTGAAGATCGCTTGCTGTCGAGTTCGTGGGACGGTTCCATCAAGATGTGGCACTACACCCCGAAGGGCATCGCCACTGCACCTTTGTCGACGTTTATGGAGTGTGAAGAGTCGGTGATCAGTCTGTGCGTCAGCAATGATGGCTCCACGGGCGCTGCTGCTACCAAGAATGGTGCGTATTGAGCTAACAATTCATTTTGTTGGGTTATATTGGCTGGTAAACCGCTCACGCGTGCACTTATATGTGCAGGGATCGTGTATCTGGTTGACTTGCGTACAAGCGAGCTTATGCGCAAGCTGTTCGCTAGTCCTGTGCAGCGTGCCGAGATTATCGGCTTGACATTCTGCGGCGGATCGTCAACTCTTGCATGCATGAGCAAGGCCAACGAGCTCTCGGTTTATCAAACTGACGGTACACGAATGATCACGGTCAACGTGAAGGCTGATGGACCTGTCCAGTACGTATCTGCCTTTGGCTTTGAAGGTGAAAGTTGAAACCCTAACGATTTGGGTTGCAGGTGCTTTGACTCGGATGGAGAATACGCGGTAGGAGGGACATCTACGGGCAAGTTGCTGTTCTGGAAGTTGGACGAGCCCAGTGGCCAGGAGCAGGTGCTGGAGATCCCAGAAGCGCACGCCCAGGGCGTCTCAGCGCTAACTGTGAGCTCGCATGGCTCCACAATTGTGTCTGCGTCTGCTGACGGAGGCATCCGCATTTGGCAGCTCCGCAAGAAGGCGTCATCTCGTGGTCGACTTCCTGCCTTCTTCTAACCTCCAACTGTGTGGGATGAGGTAAGAAAGACTGCGTGATGCGTTGCATTAGACGTGGGCTGTTTTTAGGAGATATATCCATGTCAAGATTTATGTTTAGAGAGCTTGTAGTGTGTCGTGTTGTCATTATGGCGGATGAGATCAGATGACGGTCTTCGTCCTGGTCGGTGCTGACGTTGGGGCTGGGAAACACTGTTCGTAAGGGCGGGGCACTCCGATTTACTTTCAGGAATGACAAATGCTCGGGTAGCTGCCGCCCCCGCTGACGGCAGCGTCGCGGTTCGAACACGTTCTGTTATCGGCTTGTGGTCCCGCGCTGTGGAGCGATGGGAGGAGCTCCAAGTGGGTCGGCAGGGCTCGTACTCCGTCGAGCGTCTCGTGAGTCTGGATCACTACTGCAAAACGGCCTCCAGAACCCGAGTCGTGTTGGTGTGCGTACTCACTCCCTTGCCAGCTTTTACGTTCGCTGTATTACTGGAGTGCCTACCGCTGAAGCTCCCAGCGGAGGGGTGGTCGGCGAACTGGTTGTTCTGGATTCGCTGGACGCTGACGATGATGGCGATAAGTTTTGTAGGCGTCTCCCAGCTCATCACGTACGTTCCGGGTCTCAACTTTACACTCGTGAAGAGGACTATCGTGTCTGTGGGCTCAACCACTGCGTTCGTGGGGATGTGTATCCTGGGAGCAAACGCGATGAGGTTTCCTGTTCCGTACATGCTGCAGCTGGGGAGCGTAGTCATGGGCCTGTGCATCGCAGCGATGGTTCGGTTGGTGTTTACTCGCAAGGAATTCGCGAAAACCTCTCCACTGCGGCCTTATCTGCAGCGATTTTATCGGTTTCTGTTCGCCTACGTGATACTCGGCGGAGTGTACCCGTTCTACCGCGTAGTCTTCGACTTCGCGCCAGTGTCAGCTCGGGGGATCGTCATCTTGCTGCTTCCGCTGTGGAAATTTGCCGCCAAGCACTTCATCGTCAGAGCCATCCGCGACCTGGAAGATTTTATCCCCGAGCTCGTGGCGTTCACGGTGGATTTCTTCAGCGCGCTCTTCGTGTCTGCGTGCATGACCACCTCGGGGTCCGTCTACCTCTCGGCCATGTTCATCGTGGCTGATGTGGGGCAGTCACTTCTCGAGTTCAACGAGGTGCGCGGGAATGCTACAGTTTTGATGAAACTCCTTCGAAATCGACAGAAGTCGCAGACCCGATCTCAGAAGATAAAAGACCGACGCACTAGTAGATCGGAAGACGTGGACTTGGTGGGGATGATCTTGTACGTGGCACGGCATCCCAGCACGTTCCAAGTGGCGTCGTTGCGACCTGCTCGTCTTTGGGCGTGCTTGCCCCATCCGCTGTCACGTCAAGAGCAAGAACAGCTCCAGGCATTGGAGGCGTCAGGCGCCTACGGAATGGGCGAGCGTATTACCAGTAGATGCATTAACCAGTTCCCGCAACATCCAGAGCCACATCTGCACAGTGTGGCTATTGTCCCAGTGTTTAGCGGGGGTGTAGTGGGCTCCTTCCCACCGGGGTCGGGGTTTACGGGAAAAGAGACAAGTTCGAACACCAGAGTGGGCAGCAACAAGTTTGAATACGCCGACCGATCCAAGAAACTAGTGTTACAAGGACTGCAGCTGCTCTTCCACTGCGAATACCTCGCACTCGTCGAGTACGTCGAGTGCGTCGTCCCGCTCGTGTTCGCCACGTACAAGTCGATCCTCGAGCAGCTGCCGAATGTCGTGTACTACCCTGGGGGTGCTGGCAACTGGGGTGTGAGTGCAGTCACGAACTTGTTGGTGTTTGCAGCGCTCGAGATCATGACGTTTGTGCTGTTCATACGGTTTCTGCAGCGCAAGTTCTCCTTCTCGCCGCTGTATCAGCTGGCGTTCGTGTTCGAGACGCAGGTGTATTTGGTGCAGGCGAAGCTGCTGATCGAGATCGTGACGCTGCTGCAGAGCAAGCTCGCTCACTTCGGTGGCGGCTACGCAGCTAATATCGATCACAAGACCTGAACAGATATGTGCTTGAGTGGTTGTTTTGCAAAGTGATGAAGTGGCTGCAAATGATATACGATGAAAATGGGTGCCGCACACATTTTGTTGTCAAAGGCTTGACTCAACGCTCGTTATTTTTGCACGCAGTGTTTATAACTTCACGCTTATAGTTTCTTGTCGGAGGAGAATGTACACCCCCAAGCTATGCATGTTTCGAGCTCCATTCAGCAAATGAGCCCATCAAGGATAACCCCACCACAAGTGAACACAGAGGCTACTCCTCATGACGTGGGTGCACCGAATTCCGTGACCTCGCTGTGGAGCCGCTGTGAAGAACGGTGGAACTCAGTGCAAGTGGGCCGACAAGGTTCCTACTCCGTCGAGCGCCTCGAGAGCTTGGATCACTATTGCAAGACCACGTCGCAGACACGGGTGATACTGGTGTGCGTGTTCACTCCTATCCCTGCGCTGTCAGTGGCAGTGCTGTTGGAGTGTCTGCCTCTTCGACACCCTTCCGAGGGCTGGGCCGCCAACTGGGTCTTCTGGATTCGATGGAGTTTAACGTTGCTGGCGATAAGTTTTGTGGGGATCTCGCAGTTGACCACGTACGTTCCGAGTCTCAGCTTCACACTCACCAAGAGGATTGTCGTTTCCATGGGCTCAACCGCAGCGTTTGTGGGGACGTGTCTAATGTGCGCGAGCATCGTCAGGTTCCCTCTACCGTTCATGCTGCAACTTGGGAGCATTGTCATGGGGATGTACATCGCAATTATGGTTCGACTGGTGTGCTCGAAGAAGGACTTCGATATGAGTTCACCATGTCGTCCCCAGCTCAGAAGGTTCTACCGCTTCCTGTTCGCGTACCTGGTGCTCGGGACGGTCTATCCGTTCTGCAAAGTAGTATTCGACAAAACGCCAATCGAGTACCGGAGTGTGGTCATACTTTTGCTCCCATTATGGACATTTGCAGCCAAACACTTTTTACTCAAGGCCATGCGAGAGCTGGAGGATTTCATCCCGGAACTCGTAGCCTTCACGGTCGATTTTTTCAGTGTGCTGTTCGTTTCGGCCTGCATGACCACGTCCGGCTCCATCTACCTCTCGGTGATGTTCATCATGGGGGATCTCGGCCAGGCAATACTGGAGCTCCGTGAGCTGCATGTCAATGCAAACGTCGTCCTGCAACTGCTTTGCACAGAAAACGAATCTCAAAAGAAAATTGCGAGCGACTCGAAGACGTCCGACCTCATGACGATGCTGCTCAAGGTGCTTCGAGATCCGAGAGGTTCGCGCGTGACGTCGCTACATGCTGTGCGGCTTCGAGCGTGCCTTCCTCACCCACTCACGGATGCTCAGAAGCAACAACTGCAAGTACTGGCAGCTTCAGGAGTCTATAAAATGCAATCAGAGCAAGTACCGCCGCGTAAGAGAACCTTCCAGTTCGGCCGTACTGCTTCGATCGTGCCAGTGTCCCGAAACGAGGCGCGAGTGGTGTCCTCAAGGATCAAAAGCAGCTACGCAAGGCTCAAGCAAGACAATATTTCAAAGCAACTTGTGTTGCAAGGACTGCAGCTGCTCTTCCACTGCGAATACCTCGCACTCGTCGAGTACGTCGAGTGCGTCGTCCCGCTCGTGTTCGCCACGTACAAGTCGATCCTCGAGCAGCTGCCAAATGTCGTGTACTACCCCGGGGGCGCTGGCAACTGGGGGATGAGTGCAGTCACGAACTTGTTGGTGTTCGCAGCGCTCGAGATCATGACGTTTGTGCTGTTCATACGGTTTCTGCAGCGCAAGTTCTCCTTCTCGCCACTGTATCAGTTGGCGTTCGTGTTCGAGACGCAAGTGTATTTGGTGCAGGCGAAGCTGCTGATCGAGATCGTGACGCTGCTGCAGAGCAAGCTCGCTCACCTGGGTGGCGGCTACGCTGCCAACATCGAACGGAACAGTACTACCGGTAGTACAGTAAGTTGAAGTTCTGCTAAACACGTATGTACCATGGCAACAACTGCTAAAAGTGTATGCGAAATTAGTAATATATCGGACTTAGTGGTTAAGTTCGCACTTTGGGGTATGTCTCATACACAATTCAATCCTCCGCTCCACATTAGCGGAGCATGTCGACGCCGCGCCCGCACCAGCGCCTGGGCGACGCCGCCTGGAGCAAGATGCCCAAAGTGGTGCGTGCATGCGCTGCGTACTTAATCTTATCCCCCTCGTCTCTCCTCTCTCTAACTATGGCCTGCATTGTTCAGAACGGGGAGCTCTTCGCGCTCACGTACGGCTCGCTCGTCACGCAGCTCATCAAGGATTTCGAGGACCTCAAGGTGGTGAACCAGCAGCTCGACAAAATGTACGGAAACTGACACAACTAAACTCATACACATTATGAAAAGGAAATATCTTCTCTCACATGGCACTGCTATGGACAGGGGCTACAACATCGGCGTGCGACTCGTGGACGAGTTCCTGGCCAAGTCAGGCGTGGCCAGCTGCCAGGACTTCCGGGACACGGCCGAGGTGGTGGCCAAGGTGGCGTTCAAGATGTTCCTGGGCATCAACGTGGAGGTCTCGCAGTGGAACGCCGAGGGCAACGTCTGCAGCCTCTTGATCTACGAGAACCCATTGACAGGTGCAGTAGGCTGTTGGAGGGTATTTTTCAGGAGTTGTCTTTTGCTCATTTGCTGCTTCTTTTGGCAGAGTTTGTGGAGCTGCCCCCGAGTGCCTACGGCGTGCTGTGGTACTCGAACGTGCTGTGTGGCGTGCTGCGAGGCGCGCTGGAGATGGTGCAGATGCGAGTGGAGGCGCAGTTCGTCAAGGACGTGCTGCAGGGGGACGAAGTGTCGGAGATCCGGTGGGTGGGCATTATGATTGTTGTTTGTTGAAGGTTTGTAGTGCTGATGGTGTCATTGTTGGATGGGCAGACTGGAGCTGAAGGGCATGATCGAAGAGGCCATGGGTGACGAGTACAAGGAGGACTAGTTGCTGTGTGCCTTACATACTTAGTAGTCTTTTTCGTCAGATGTGTTCCGGGGAACCATTCTGCATTGCAAATGTGACCCTGCTGCCACTAGTATCTTACGTGAGAAGGTTGAGATGATACTGTACAGGGCGACAGACCGCTGAAAAGCTCGTGACCGATTTTTTTTTTTTGAAGTCCTCGCTTTAAAAATACTGGAAACCGCAGGTACTATTTACAGTTAGCTGTCCGAATTTGCACTCTACTACTGCGTGCTCATTTCGCAGCATTGGTCAAAATGATCAAACCAGCAGGAAGCGCTGTTGTCGGTACCTGGGTCAGTGGGGAAGTAGAAGGCAGGCCTGTCTCACTCTCACCAACACCTCCCAAACTCCTCAGTACAGCGAATTCATCACCCTGGCATCGACTGGAGGAGAAATGGGATGCAGTTCAAGTGGGCGGCAAGGAGCTTACTCCATCGAGCGTTTGGAGAGTTTCAATCACTACTGCAAAAAGACTTCTCGAACGCGGGCGATTCTGACGTGCACCCTCACTCCGCTACCGGCACTGGCAGCCGCTGTGCTCTTGGAGTGCCTTCCGCTGCGACAGCCGTCGGATGGGTGGTCTGGTAATTGGGTGTTCTGGATTCGATTGGGCTTGATGACATTTACGCTGACGTTTGTAGGGGTATCGGAGCTGATACTATTCGTCCCCACCCTCAACATTACGGTGCTCAGAAGGATTGTGGTTTCGTTGGGAACAAGTCTCGGGTATGTGGGCACGTGTCTGCTTGCTAATGCAACAGGGGTCATCGGGTTCCCAATACCTTTCATTTGGCAATTTGGAGGTCTGTTGCTCGGGATTTATTTGCCTGCAATGATGCTACTCGTCTTCGGGTTTGCGCCGTTTGTAAGCAGCTCTCGTTGCCGTGTCTATTCGACTCGATTCCTTCGCATGCTGTTCGCGTACATGGCCTTTGCCGGAGTATACCCACTCTACAACGTACTGTACGAATATGTCCCGACGAGCTATCGAGGTGTCGTTCTCATTATTCTCCCTCTCTGGAAATTTGGCGCGAAACACTTCATGATGAGCGCGACTCGCGAACTGGAGGACTGTATCCCCGTGGTGGTGTCGCTGACGGTGGATTTCTTCAGTGCGCTCTTTGTCTCCGTGTGCATTTCGACTTCAGGATCTCTCTACCTTTCGGTATTATTCATCGCAGCAGATATGGGGCAGGCTCTGCTGGAGTTCCGCGAAGTGCGAGCTAATGCGGCGACACTAATTGAGCTGCTGAAAAGAGAAGGCTCTCAGCATTCAGAGGAACGCGATCTGGTGGCTTTAGTTCTACAAGTGACTCGAGATCCTCGTGCGTTCCAGGTGGCATCGTTGAACGGAGCGCGACTACGCGCATGTCTGCCCCACGTCATGACTGATGTCCAAGCCAAACGACTGGATAAACTCGAGGAAGACGGTATCTACAGTACCAGAGATGCCCGTCTTGAGAGGAAGATAAGTCGATCTCGCCGCCGATCTCAGCGGCGGTTGACTCAGGTCCGACGTGTTCAAATGGCCTCTGTTGTACCTATCCCGATGAATGTTACGGCTGAAAAGGTTGCTGTGTCAAGTGATGCAAAACGGAAATCGAAATCGAGCTCGTCTGGTGAACGAAGCAAAGCGATGGTGCTGCAATGTCTGCAGTTGCTGTTTCATTGCGAATACCTGGCGCTAGTCGAGTACGTGGAGTGTATCGTCCCCCTCGTATTTGCCACGTACAACCTGATACTCAAGCACCTCCCGAATGCTGTTTACTACCCTGGCGGGGCTAGTCAATGGGGAATGGCAGCACTTACAAACATCCTAGTATTTGCCTGTCTTGAGGTTGGGTCGTTGTTTCTGTTGCATCATTTTCTGAAGCGGAAGTTTGCCTTCTCGCCTCTGTACCAGCTTGCCTTCGCTCTCGAGACGGAAATGTATCTGGTTCAAGGAAGCTTCTTTCTCGAAATCGTTGTGCTGCTCCAGTACGAGCTCGAGCATTTTGGTAAGCAGGCTTTGATATGGGTCACGTTTTTTTTTTTTTGTAGCGCTAACGCTCTTTCTTGTAGGTGCTGATTTTACCTTTCAGTTCGAGTGGCTTTCTAATGGACCCCAATGATGCTGCCCTCATAAGTAGACTGCAGCAGTACTACGACACCAGCTTGTGAGTTCGATAAAATATGCTACATTAACCTCAGTGAAATTTATCCTGGCCACGATCTGTCCAGCGACGTCACGCTTGGTGTCTACTCAGGATAGACAACTGAGATTCACCATGCAGTATTTCATGAAAACTACTACACACGAATTGCACAGCTTCAACACCCAAGGCCTGCATCGTTCAAAAGGATCACCAACCCATCGATTGGCGACGGGCTTACAGCATCAAGGCTCGTCGGTGGTTTGTACCCCAGACGAGGTGAGATTCAAGAGTTCAGTTGGGAATGGCTTCGTAATGGACCCCAATGACTTCCTAAAAGTGTGAAGCACATAAAATACTGTAAATTGCTATCGGTTTCAGGTATTTCTTCGCCTGTCGGATAAGGGTGCTATCTTTGCGATCTTGAGAAACAGCGACTTAACTTGCTTCGAAGTAGTTGTCGTGAAGCTTACGCATTTGTAGTAAGACATAACCATAGTAGGAGAAGCGCTTCGCGTATAAATATCCTGTCGATCGTACTGCCATAGCGGCGTCCAAGCTCTATTGATCTCCCTACGATGGCGGGATCAGCACGTGCTCTTCCCCTTGGCTCTGATGGAGAAACAGTCTCGACTCAAGCCTCCGTTTCAAGAGAAGGTCTGTGTGGTACAAGCTCGTGGCGTCGACTGGAGGAGAGATGGAACGAAATGCAGGTCGGCCGACAAGGTTCCTACTCCGTTGAGCGCCTCGAAAGTCTGCACCATTATTGCAACACCACGTCACGAACTCGCGTCGTTATGGTGTGCGTTCTCACTCCTCTGCCTGGGTTGATCGCTGCCTCTCTGTTGGAATGTTTACCATTACGGCCGCCTTCAGAAGGGTGGGCTGCCAACTGGGTGTTTTGGATTCGCTTCAGTCTAATGGTGAGCTCTTTGATCTTCTTCGGGATCGATGCGTTCAACCAGTTTGTCCCCAACTTCGGCCTTACAACCCGAAGGAGAATGCTTGTGTCGATCGGAACGACGATTGGATATGTTGGAACTTGTTTAGGTGTGGTGGCAACGGAAATCGTGGGGTTTCCGATCCCTTTCATCTGGCAGGGTGGGGGGTTATTGGTTGGGCTCTTTATCCCTGTCATGTTGTTGCTCGTGTTCGGCAAGGAACCTTTTTCAAGTGATTCGCCATTTCACCCCCACATTCGAAGATATGTCCGCTTGCTGGCAGCCTACATGAGTCTCGGGGCCGTCTTCCCGCTTTATAAGTTGCTCTACGAATCCGTACCCGACACATATCAAAGTGGTGTAGTTATCGTGCTGCCCGTGTGGAAATTTGCGGCCAAGCACTTTATGATGGAAGCGTCGCGAGAACTGGAGGACTACATCCCAGTGATTGTAGCCCTGACGGTCGACTTTTTCAGCGCCCTCTTCGTGTCGGTGTGCATCTCCACTTCCGGGTCGATTCTCCTTTCGGTGTTGCTAATTGCAGTGGATTTGGGTCAAGTCCTGTTGGAGTTCCATGAAGTTCGAGACAACTCCAAGACGGTGCTGGAACTTCTTCGAGACTTACCTGCATCTCAACATGATGTACAAGACAGTAAACGATCTCCAAGCAGTCCAGAGGATACTTATCTACTGACCAAAATCATAGCAGTGACCCGCAATCCTGCCGCTTTTGACATCGTCTCATTGAAGCGCACACGGCTTTGGGCGTGTCTGCCGCATCCGATCTCTTCTGAGCAAAGTGACCTACTGAACACGTTGGAGGCATCAGCAGTGTACGGTCCGAGGGGTCTTGTCTCGAGAAGAAAGGGGAGAAGAAGAAGCCGAGCTCGCCGCCCATTACGGCTCCCAGGTCTGAAGAACACCTCCATTGTGCCAGCTCCCATCACGAAAGGTAAAAGCAAAACGAAGATGCGGTCTGAAGGGTCCACGTCGCAAATGTCATTGGGTCTACACAGGGCGAAGAATCAATGGAGTTGGTGACTCAAGGCTTGCAGCTACTGTTTCATTGCGAATATCTCGCTCTGGTCGAGTACGTCGAGTGCGTGATTCCTCTCGTGTTTGCGCTGAACAAGTTGATACTCGAGGAGCTCCCAAATGTCGCCTACTACCCTGGGGGCGGAGGCAAGTGGGGGATGTCGGCGCTGGCGAGTGTGTTCGTGTATGCCACGCTGGAGATTTGTACGCTATTTATCCTGAATCATTTTCTGCAGCGGAAATTCTCCTTCTCTCCGCTGTACCAGTTGGCGTTTGCACTGGAATCGTCCACGCACTTTGTCGAGGGGGTTTTATTTCTCGAAATCGTGGGGCTCCTGCAGTACGAGCTGCTGCATCTCGGTATGTACTAAGTATTCCGTTGTACCTCTTTCTTTTTACTGTACGGTACGTATTCGTTGTGAGAGGTGAATAGTGGATCTAATATTGTGTTGTGCTGGTAAACTGTGCAATAGGCGCCGACTTCACTTTCCGCTTCGAGTGGCTTCGCGACAACAGCGAATGAGCTTGCTTGGGCCTACAGAAATGTACATCGTCCAAACAGTGGTGATAGTGTAAAAACAAACTGATTTGAAGCCACTTACTACAACTTGCGAATAGACTGCGCCGTGGCGAGGGCAGCGGTCATTTTTGAGAGCATTCGCTCGACTAAGTTCCTTAATCCAGCTCCTGTACGGGGTACTCCTTCATCCACAGGTCGTGGATGAACTCGTACAGCTCGTTGGAGACCGAGACCTTGTACGGCGTCGGGTTGAGCGACCGCACGACGTCTTCACGGATCAGCTCGAACTGCTCTGTCACGTACTGGCGTCGCTCCTCCAGCGTGGGCAGCTCGCCCACGAGGCCGCCGTTCGGGCCGTCCCAGTAAAGACTGTGCAGCGGGATCACCTGTGACGGAGTCACGTACGCGCGTCGGAGCTCGTCGAACGGATTTCTGCACAGCATCTTCTTGCCAACCTCCGGAGCCTTCTCGTTGACGCCAGTCATCAGGTCCAGCAGCGGTTTGCCGTTCGCGCCGATGAGACGGAAGGCCTCCTTGCGGCCAGGGATCGTCACCTTGCTCACGTCCTGGGACAGCTTGATGCGCGGCTCGCCGTTGATCTCCACGAGCTTGTACACCATGCCGAGCGCCGGTTGGGCCTGGCACGTCACCAAGTGCGTGCCAATGCCGTACGCGTTGATCTCGTGGCGCTGCTCGTTCAGCGAGTTCAGCACCGGCTCGTTGATGTCGTTACTGGCGGTAATGTTAAGCGCCTTGAAGTAGTCGATGTTGTAGCACTCGCCAGCGGCGATGAACGCCTCGCGGCAGCGCTTCGACAGGTACGACAGGTCGCCACTGTCCAGACGGATGCCAACGGGACGGTGGCCCAGCTCGTGCAGCGCCAGCGCAACACACACGAAGTTCGGAACACCAGACTGCCCATCACAAAAACAAAAACGTCAGCCTAAACTGCCCCTTTCGACCAAATTCCTCGCATCATCAGACCAAAACGTACCGAGAGCGTGTCGTAAGTGTCCACCAGCGCCAGGAACGCGTCCGGGAAGGCGACAGCATACGAAATAAAGGCCGCCAGTTCGCCCTACAATAGTAATAAACATAACAATCGTGTCAATACCCACGCACCAACGATATCCGATCTCCTCGCACTCTACGTACGTCATTGGTCTGCGTGTGGCCAAGCTCGTTGCGGTACTTGAGCACCACGTCCAGGAAGTTCTTGCCGTCCAGCGTCGTGACCTTGACGTCCTCCAGCGACGTGTGGGCCTGAACGAACGCGTGCGCGTGCGTGCCCATGATGGGGATCTTGTGCAATTTCCCGGCCAGCACGTTGCTGGTGCCGGCGAATCCAGCCATGTATGAGTAGCGCGAGGCGCTGAGGCCGCCGTCGGGGCCCTGCGCGCGTCGCAGACCGAACTCGAGCAGCTTCTTGTCGGGGCCCGCCGCCTTCTTGAAGCGCGTGGCGTTGGTCGTGATGAGGCTGGCGAAGTTGAGCAGGTTCAGCAGCGGCGTCTCCAGCAGCTGCCCCACGCCCAGGCTGCCCTCGATGCGCACCAGCGGGATGCGCGGGAACACGATGGAGCCCTCCTACAAAGTATCAAAAGTAGAGCGTCAGTTATCGATACACTCGCTCTACCCTGATCTCGTTCTACCCACGCACCTTGACGGCGTAGACCTTGACACTGGAGCAGTCGAGCGAGGCCAGCCACTCGAAGAATCCCTCCTCGGCGTGGGGCAGCACCTCGCGCAGATACGCGATGTCGCTGGGCGTGAACTTGAACGTGTTGACCATGGCCAGCGCCTCCTCGAGGCCGGCGAACACCGTGTATTCGCCGTGGAAGGGGTTCTTGCGGAAGAACAGGTCGAACACGGCGTGGTCGTTGTGGCGCCCCACCTTCCAGTACGCGTAGACCCTGCAGTGGCACGCAGCAAAAGGTAGAGCAGACACGCACGTAGATAGAGTGAGCCAACTGTGTATGAATCTGAAGGGAGGACAGCCTTCCCTTACATGGTGATCTGGTAGAGGTCGGTGAGCATGGGCCCCACCAACGCGTTGGTGGGCTCGAGGACGTTGCCGTTCATCATGGTGGTCGGCTCTACTCAACGAGGGGAGAACAGGTAGGGCGGGCGCGGAGTGCGGAGTGCAGAGTGCAGAGTGCGGAAGGGGAGGCGAAACGCAAAATGCAGATGGAGGCGGCGACCACGTACGCGATGGAAAAAGAATCCACAACCTGCGGGTTTTCCCTGCGAGACCTGATGGAGGGATTAAGGGTTCTTTAACAGTATGCGGCTCAGAGATGAGATGCCTATATGACATATCCTGTAGAAAGCGATATGGGTGCGTGCCACTTGAAACGACGGGGAAAACTGCGGATTGCTGTCATAGCAAGGACATGTCACGAACAGCGACGCGCCTTTGAATGGACCTGCGACCTGCGCATGCATAGAGAGATCGATCCCCTTGGCGACAACACGGGGGCGATCGACCGGTCTTTTGTCTGGTGTCGACAATGAACGGATGCACCCACGCGACACAAAGACAAACATCAGTCGCGTGAAGGCTGAAACATGAGGAACGCAGGCATGGGCACGTGATTGGCCTGGGGTGACTTACCTCACGCACGACCTGGGTCCATAATCCAGGGGAAGGTGCGATTAATGGGCCGCCAATCTCGAGATCCGACGGGCTTCCTCTCATTCGTGTGTCATGTACGGGGGTGGCTTGTGCGTGAGTAAGTATGTTAGTGTATACACTGTGGAGCTGTGGTCTCTGCATCTGTATCATACTGTAGCTGCTCGCGAGGAGAAGAAGTTCCGGAGACGACAATCGCCTCCAGCCGAGTAATCAGGCTTAGCTCCGTTTACGACGACGGTACGCACGTTTGACCGAGGCAAAGCAGGACTGAGCTTCCTGCGGCTCGAAGTGAGGTGAACAATCTAATGGACGCTGGCGCTAAACTTGCCAAGCAACTCGGTGCCAGGTTCCCGCGCCGAGGGAACGCTCACTGCGCATGAAGGGAGACCGTTGACGAGTGCACGATGCGGCAATGCCGCCTGGCTGTCACTGACAGTGTCAGAACCTGTTCGCCATTGCGAGCGCGAGCTGCCTAGTAGTGCTTGGAGGTGCATACGGTCATGTGCACGCAAAAGCTCTTGGAGTAGCCCTATCTGCGGCAACTGGAATTGCTGTGAGCTTCGTTTCACACTGCGAGCTAAGAAGATAACATGCGTGCATGCTATTATATTTTAACAACCAGCCAACCGGGTGCTATTTTCATTCGGAAGCACGTCGCGACGCCAAAACGAAATAGCTCACTTCACTTTACCAGCCTCTACTCACGGCTGATGACTCCTGTTCGTGTAAGCCCCGAAGACCACACTCAGCTGTCGACATGCTCGTCATGGTACCGATTGGAGCAAAGGTGGACTAGTCTCCAAGTGGGACGTCAAGGCGCGTACTCGGTTGAGCGGCTCGAGAGCCTCCAAAATTACTGCAAAGCGACATCCCGGACTCGAGTTGTCCTGGTCTGTATACTCACGCCACTACCTCCATTGGCTACGGCAGTATTGTTGGAGTGCCTCCCACTGCGACCGCCGTCCGAAGGGTGGAGAGCCAACTGGATGTTCTGGCTTCGCTTCAGTTTATGTCGTTTACGTTGTGCCTCGTCGGGATCACAGCGCTGGTCGTCTTTCTCCCCAATCTCAAAATCACCCTCGGCAAAAGATTGTTTGTGTCAATAAGCGGAACTGTAGCATTGATGGGGGTCTGCTTAGTAGCTGCAAGTATCGTCGGGTTTCCGGTGCCGTTTGTGTGGCAGTGTGGAGGTCTTGTACTGGGGAGTTGTGTGCCAGTGTTGGTTCTGCTGGTGTTTGGTCGAAAAGCTTTTGCCAAGAACTCACCTAGTAGCGATTCGTTCAGTTTCTCTTCGCATACATGGGACTTATCGTGATATATCCGTTCTTCAGAGTGCTCTACGACTTTGTGCCGCCTTCATATCGGGGATACACTACAGTCTTACTCCCTTTGTGGAGACTCACTGCAGAGCATTACATTATACGCAACACACGTGAGCTGGAAGACTTTATTCCGGAGATTATCGTGGATTTTATGAGTGCACTCTTCGTTTCTGCGTGCATATCTGCGTCGGGGCCAATTTATCTCTCGGTGCTGTTCATCGCTGCAGATATTGGCCAAGTGCTACTGGAATTCCGTGAGGTGCGAGCCAACGCGCACACAGTTGTAAGAGTTCTTCAACAACCACAAAAATCCCAGCCAGATCATGATCTTGTAGCGGAAATTCTCGCTGTGACCAGAAATCCGAACTCTTATCGCATAACTTCGCTTAAAGACGCTCGACTACGAGCTTGTCTCCCGCACCCGCTTACAGAAGAGCAAGAAAATCGGCTACGAGAGCAGGAAACTTCCGGTATCTACAGATGTACAGGACCTGCAACTCACAGGGAAGCGTCTGCTCCAACTATCCGCCTACTAGCACGAAGCAATAATATCGTGCCCGCATCTCCTGAGGACATGGCCAGAGTTTTAAGCTCACGTTTGCTGACACATAACAAGGCGAGGGGCCTTGTCGTACAGGGCCTACAACTGCTATTCCATTGCGAGTACCTGGTGCAAGTCGAATACGTCGAGTGCGTCGTGCCTCTCATCTTTACGCTTTACAAATCCACCCTCCACTCGTTGCCAAATGCAGCGTATTATCCTGGGGGTGTGGAAAGCTGGAAGCGGTATATGTTCTGGTAGGTGTTGATTTCACATTTCGCTTCGAGTGGCTTCAATAACACTAGCAAATTTAGTTATTCACACGGACTTCTATGCGCCAAACCCTGGATCATTCTACCCAGCTAAGCTTCGGCGCCTAATTGTACAGCTAATCGGCGAGGCTAGCACCCGGCTTTGATCATACCTATTAAGCTGGTGCCTTTGACACAACTCCGATGCAACCACACCCACAGATCTATGACAGCAGCTATTGGTCGCGGAGCCAGTCGAAGCGGAAAGTGAAGTCAACCCCTGCAGTTTAAATAATTCACGTCAACAACTAATACTAAATAATCGTGGACGCAGTCGCTTCTTACTTACCTAGATGCGAGAGCTCATACTGAAGCTGGACTACAATCTCGAGGAATAGACTTGCTTGGATAACGTACATCTGCGTCTCGAGCACGAATGCGAGCTGATGGAGCGGCGAAAAGGAAAATCTGCGCTGCAGGAAATATAGTAATAGCAGTAGTGACGCCGCCTCCAGAGCTGCGAATGCTAGCGTGTTTCCTAACTCACTTGTACCCCAGATTCCTACCCCATTTGGATAGTAAATGGCATTCGGCAGGAACCGAAGGATTGCCTTGTAGACCACGAGAAGGAGAGGCACCACGCACTCAACGTACTCAATCAGCAAGAGACACTCGCAATAGAAGAGCAATTGAAGTCCCTCCAAGACAAACGCCTTCCATGGTAGTACCGACTGTGGAGATGTGGTCAAATGTGGCTCAGCCCTGTTGCTGGTCGCTACGATTGCAGTGCTTTGTGGCCCAACTTTGGCGGGATGGCGGCAGACTCGAGCTCGACTTCTTCGGCGCGACGGAATCGCTTTACATTCATAAATCCCAGACGCTTCCAGTAGATAGAGCTGCGTGGTTTGGTCCCGTCCTAGAGGGTGGGGAAGACAAGCCCACAAGCGCACATCTTTCAGCGATTTCAGTTGGAAGGCTCCAGGGTCGCGTGTCACGGCCACCAACTTTCGCAGAAGGCCCCCAGCTCCTGTCGTCTGGGCAATTCCTCCTTCTCCAGCAGGATGCTGGCTTCGAAGCGCCTTTGCTACAGTGTTTGTGTGCGCGTTCACCTCTCGGAACTCGAGCAACAGCTGCCCCACGTCCACTGCGATGAACAACGCTGATACTTTAATCGGCGGCGACGACGAGATACAAACGGAGACAAATAATGTTGCCAGCAGATCCACCGAGAAGGCGATGATCGCTGGGATAAAATCCTCCAGCTCCCTCGTCGCTCTCACGATAAAATTCTCCGCCGCCAGCCTCCACACAAGCACCACCACAGCTGCATAGCTCTGGTAAACCGCAGGCACAAAGTCGTAGAGCACTTTACACAACGGGAACGTCAGACCAAATGCCATGTACGCGAAAAGAAACCGGATAAATCGCTGCAAATGTTTCCGGCAACGTGAATTTCTTGCAAAAGGTTTAGTCCCAAACACCAGCAGAATCATCATTGGGAGGAGAATCCCCTCGACGACCCCCGCGGACTGCCACGTATTCGGCACGGGGAACCCGATCGTGTCGGCAACAAGTAAACAAACGATCATAAACCCAGCGCTGGTGCCCAAAGCGACGACCAGACGCTTCCAAACTGTAAAGTGGAGGTCTGGGAGGAACGTGATGAGCTCCGAGATCCCGACGAAGCAAATGATGAACACCATCAAGCTCAGTCGAATCCAGAACATCCAATTCGCCTTCCACCCTTCGGACCGCGGTCGCAGGGGCAAACACTCCAGTAATACGGCCGTAGTCAAAGCAGGTAATGGCGTGAGTACACACACCAAGATGGCTCGAGTTCTTGACGTGGTCTTGCAGTAGTTGGCCAGACTTTCAAGCCGCTCGACGGAGTACGACCCCTGCCGTCCGATTTGAAGGTCGCTCCAGCGCTGCCCCAGTCGATGCCAGATCGAAGGCCGGTTTACACTTGAGCTGGCACTCATTGGCTGAGACATCGCTTCCGCCGCGGAGGGCCCAACGCTGGCTGCCCCCATGACTAGCGTTCCTGGACGATGAAGTACTATTTCGGCAAGTTGAAGTGACCTGGTCGCTTAGTGTACCAATATAATGGTACACTATTTTTCAGATTCGAAGACGAGGCCATTAGCTCAGTAATCTATTCTGTCGCCATGGATGGCGGACGCGGCGGTGGCGGCGGCCGTGGCAAGGGCAAGAAGGCCAAGGCGGCTAAGAAAAAGGCGGCGGCAGCTGCAGCGCAGGCGGCTCTAGCAGCGCAGGCCGCGCACAAGCAGAAGCCGCACCACAGCGGGAAGAAAGTGGGCGCCAGTCACGCCAGCGTCCAAGTGGTGGCCGTGTCCAAGGCGTCGCCCACGTCCTCCAACGCTCAGGCGGAGGCGTCTGCGGGTGGTACACACGAGCAGACGATGACCAAGTCCAAGCGCAAGCGGCTCAAGAAGGCGGCGGCCGGGGCGCTGCTTAAGAAGCAGGCGGAGGCGGACAAGCAGCACAAGAAGTCGCCTACTGCAGCTGCAGCTGCCAGTGCTGCGTCGCCCAAGATCAAGAACGTGGCGGTGCTGACGCCTCCTCCATCTGCAGCTGCTGCAAGTGCTGCTGCGGTGAAGCCCCACGTGGTGTCGCTGACGGGCGGCAAGAAGAAGAAGAGGAAGAGAAATGTTGGTGTAGAGGAGAGTACTGTTGCAGCTGCTGGGGAAGGAGCGAGTGAGGAGAAGGAGAAAGAAAAGCCTAAAGAGATGAAGAAGAAGACGGTGGTGCTGTTGGGGAAAGCCAAGGCTACGTCGCCGTCTGTGGCTGCCAAGGAGAAGAGTTTGACGCCGACGACGACGAGTCCCAAGCGGAAGATCGCGCAGGTGAGGGAGGGAAGAAGAGTGTTAGTTGGTTGCAGCTTTATTTGTGCTGATGATTAGGCTGGTTTGCGATGTTTTCTTTTTCGTAGTTGGGCAGTGTGGCGCAAAAGACGAAGGAGCAGCATGTTCCGAAGGAGGGTGGCGGGGCGCTGACTACTGCGTCTCCGAAGAGTGGCGTGGCTGCAAGCCCACGCAAGGTCGTTAAGAAGTTGAAAGCGAAGACAGAGACAACTGCAGGTGTTAAGGCCGTTCCCGCCGCGACAAAAGGAGAATTATCTGTCAAGAAGGTGGAAAAGAAGAACCCCGCGACGACGGAGGGAGAAACCAAAGTGACTGCAACGAAACTGGAAGCGAAGAAAACGGAGCAGAAGCCTGCCGTTGTGGTCACGTCCACAGCGTCTACAGCAATGAGAACGGAAGCTGCGACACAGAAGCCCACAGTTGTGCAGGTACTCTATTCTCTATGGCTCGCTAGCTGCTGCAATTGCCGGGAATTGTTACTGATTCTGGCGGGTCATTTTGCTTTTATAATAGGTCCACGCATCTGTAGAGCAGTCTCCAGTGATTCAGCAGCGAGTATCTGAAGACGGTGGACAAGGAATCGAGAATTGTGACTTATCTACCAAAACACCGTCGGAGAACGAAGTGGTGACCACTCCTAAGAAGGCTGCAAAGCGTGCAACAACCCAAACTGCTGCTACGATCGCATCTACGACCACAACCGAGGACAAGCCTGCAGTTTCAAAACCAGCACCAAGTTCCGTCAGTTCCTCCAACGCTTCTTTAGAACCAGCAAAAGGTGAGTCTACCGACCCAGTGCCCATCACTGCACGAATATTTGTCCAAAGGAAATCTGAGCCTCATGGATCAGCGCCAACCCCAGCAATCGATGCTGTACATGAATGCCCGGCAAAACCTTCGCATGAGGCCATTGCGGCCGCCTCGACGACTCAAGAAACCGCAAAACCAGCTCTGCCAAAGGCGGCGGGAACAGCGACGGCCACAAGCCCTGCACCCGTGCCGAGTGGCGTTCTCAAACGGCGGCATTCCATCGACCAGACATCCGGAAACTCTTTTGCCCAGCAACCACCCGCCAAAAGGAGTGCTGTTGGTACAAGTCAAGCTGCTGTCGCTCAGTCCACGGTGGCAAGGAAGACTGATTCCCGAGACGCGCGGTCTCCGATTTGCGCACCAAGCAGCTCTTCAGATCAAGTATCGACTTTACCCACGGAACCCGCAGTACCTGCTTCTCGCAAGGAGCGACCAGCAGACACACCAACTGCATTCAAGGACACCCCCAAGGAATCGCGATTGACGTCATCGGCGACAACGACTGTGTCTGTAGCTCAAAATGTGGAGCAGAATCCTGCAATCAAAACGACTTTGGCGTGCTCTACCGGTACCTCCGCGGCCAGCCAGCACAAGCGTTTTCCCAAGCCGGAAGCGATACCCAGTACCAAAGCGCAGACAAAAACCGAGACCGATCGTCTGCCATCGACTAGTAGTTCTGCTGACACCATTCCGAGGTCGAGAAAGGTTGATATTATCTTGGACAGTCACTCGTACGTGCAAAAAATGATGCGTGACGAGCTGAAGGCAAACATTGGCGATTGTCGACGTGGGCAGGCGGCGGAAGTGGCCCTGCCGCCACGACCGCGAAATGCGTGGGGTGCATCGTTCGGAATGGCGCCTCCTTCGAACGCTGCGTCTTCTGCACCGCGAACGCTGTCAACGACGCCACTGAGCTCATGGTTCCTGTCCAAGGGCTGTGCCAACTTTATCAAGCAGGTTCACTTCTCGGACGACGACGACGGTAGCAGTGATGATGATAGTGACGATATGTCGACCCCAGAGCTCCACAGCTGCACACCTCGTGGAATCGATAAAGCTTCGCCCAAGAGGCGAACTTCGGTTGTGAAGAAGAACGCGTTCCTCGAGTCGCTTAAAACGCAGTCCAACTGGCGATCCTGGTATGGAAATGTGGACATGCACGATCTCTTGGACCCTCCGTTGGCGCATGTGCCGGACAAGCTGCAAACGCACAACGTAACCCCGCTTCAGCTTCCGGAGGCAACGGAAATTCGTGCTGTTGACAAGGGAGCAAGCGATTTGGAGATGCTGGAAGCTGACATAAGGTACGTTCCGTTGATGGATTTGGTGAGGAGGCACGCGTCTTACTTATCTGTCGTTCTCTTCCACAACCACTTGTAGACGAGAGAAGCAGCGAGGTTCGGCGTTCAGCGAGCAACTTCTGATGATGCTTCAAGGCAAAACTGTGTCAGGCAAGCCGCTCGAGGAGGAGTACAAACCGATCTTACAGTAATATCAACCTCTGTGCTGACACCACTGGCAATTTTTGCAGAGGAATCTATCATTTTTCAGGTCGAAACTGGAAAGTAAAGTCTGCACCTACGAGTACGAAGGAGAACGTTTGGTCTCGACAGTTCTCTGCTAATTTTCCGTACAGAGTGCTTATTACCAACATGCTCAAGCACTGCAGCAAATTTACGATTGTAAGGAATAACGTCGGCTGTATTAACAGTCGTCGCCTCCAGCAGGGAACATTTCCCAATATATATGAGCTAATGTATCGCGATAATTTACTTAAGACAAAAGTAGATTGCGGAAACTCACCACGATTTGGCGCTGAAAGGGTGAGTTTTCACGAAGCGATTACCGCTGTCCGTACGAGCCGGTAGCTTTCAGCATATACAGTTTGTTGGCTGTAGATGCAGTCATTGGATGCGGTAGGCAAGTCCAGAGCCATACTCCTTCCATGGATTCTAGCTGGAAAGCTTTGGGATTTCGAGTGACTGCCAGCTGCATCCCTATCAAGCTCCTGCTCGCCGGAGCCTTGATAAGACACGTTTGCTTGCTTTGAAGGAGCTTCAAGACGGCTTAGCGTTTGTATGCACTTCTTGGAATTCCAGCAAAGACTGCCCACGTCTGTTGCGATGTAGAGTGTCAAAAGGTAGATCTACCTAGCCGACGTTATGCAGACGGAAACAAAGAAAAGAAAGTCACTATATGGGTATAAAGTCCTCCAAACCATCACGAAGTGTTTAGCCGCGAATTTCCACAACGGAAGGACTACAAGTGCAATTCCATGATATTCTGTTGGTGCACGTGCGCGAATGATTTCGTAGAGGAAGAGGGTACGCTCCTACCGTAGCGAAGTAGGCAACAAGATAATTGGAGACAATGCCGAGAAGACGAGTCCCGTGCATACGGTTGGCGACCAAAGACAAGCAGAATCATCGCCACGTACGCTCCTGCTATCACACCTCCGTTTTGCCATTTAAACGGAGCCGGAAAATCAACTACGCTAGCCATCAGTACGCAGGTTCCCGACGGCTGTACCTAGCGACACAATCAGACGCTTGGTGTTTGTGAAGTCGAGATTTGGAAGAAACAGCACCAGCTCCGAGATGCCATCAAAGGTTAAACCAAGCAGCATCAAGCTCAAGCGAATCCAAAACATCCAATTGGCAGCCCACCCGCAAAGGCAACCCCTCAGGTAGCAAAGCAAAACTTAGTGCAGGGATCGGGGTGAGTACACACACCAATAGAACGCGAGTTAAAGACGTTGTCTGACAATAGTGGCCAAGACTTTCCAGGTGCTCCACGGAGTACGAGCCCTGTCGACCTACTTGAATTCTGTCCCATCGCTCTTCGATTTGACTCAAAGCTTTCACCATGGCTATAAACTTGTTATAAAAACTTATTGCCTTGAGGGGGTAGCTATTTAACGACGAGAAATTTCAGGAGGGATTATCGTTCCTTCGGAGCCATTCAAAACGGAAAGTGAAATCCGCACCTAAGAAGCACGGTACAAGCGTTAGCACTTCTTTACTTCGAAGTATATTGATGTTGTATAGACAAGAAGATCGCTTACCGAAATGTACCAGCTCGTACGGTAGTAACACCACAATTTCGAGAAAGAGACATGCCTGGACCAGATACATTTGCGTTTCAAGTGCGAAAGCAAGCTGATACGGCGGGGAGAAGGCAAACCTCCGCTGTAGAGAATGATGCAACAACAGAAGTGACCCAACTTCGAGAGCAGCAAACACCAGAATATTGACGAGAGCTGCTGTGTTCCAGTCATCTTGGGTATCGGGGTAGTAGGCGGCATTGGGAAGCTGATGGAGCACCAGCTTGTACGTGATGAAGACTAGCGGAACAACACACTCGATGTACTCCACCCATGCTAGGTACTCGCAATGGAAAAGTAGCTGTAGGCTCTGCGCCACCAACCGCCTCGAATTTTCACCACTCTTAGTCTTTTTGTACTGAGATTCGGTTTTGATCGAGCTTCTCGACTTGTATTTTGATTCTGTCATGACGCTGTCGGGGTCTGGTACGATTGAAGCATTCCCCTTAGTTCTCCATAGCCGGTGGCGAGGCTTACGACGGGATCCATTCACGTTTCGTAAATACAACAGTCCTCTTGGGCCGTACAAATCTGATGCCTCTAATGATTTTAGCTGTTTGGCTTGGTCACTGCTCATAGTGTGCGACAAGCATGCCCACAACCGAGTACGCTTTAGTGATACCACGCCAAAAGCAGTCGGATTCCGAGTTACAGCAGTGATCTTTGCCAGCAGATCAGGCTTCTCCGAGCTGTTATCCATTTTTTCCGCTTTAGCACGACACGAATCGGAGGAATCACCTTGATCCCGAAGATTTCTCAATACGGTGGTTGCATTTGCTTGTACTTCGCGGAATTCCAGAGCAGCCTCTCCTAGGTCTACTGCAATGAACAGAAATGAAAGATAGAGGGGTCCGGCAGAAGAGATACATACGGAAACAAAGAGCGCACTGAAAAGATCGACAGTGAGCGAGACCACCGCAGGAATGAAATCCTCGAATTCTCGTGAAGACCACATCATAAAATGCTTTGCAGCAAATTTCCAGATTGGCAGCACGATCAAAGCACCGCCTCGATACTCGACGGGTGCAAGGTCGTACAAAACTTTGAAGAGCGGGAATACGCCGGCAAGCGTCATAAAGCCAAAAAGAAGCTTACAATATTTCTCCAGGCAAGGACGGAACGGTGAGCTGCTTGCGAACGGGGCAGGACCCAGCACGAGGATAAGCATTAATGGGAGAAAAATCCCGAGCAACAGACCCCCAAATTGCCAAATGAACGGAATCGGGAACCCAACGATATCGTTTGCTGTACCAAGTAAGCACGACCCCACGTAGCCCACGGCGCACCCAAGTGCTACAATTAAGCGCTTGCGGCTTGAGAAGTCGAAATTCGGGATAAACAAGAGCAAGTCAGAGATCCCTACAAAGGTTATTCCGAACACCATCACGCCCAATCGAATCCAGAACATCCAGTTGGCAGCCCACCCTTCAGATGGGGGTTGTAGTGGCAAACACTCGAGTAACAGAACGAATGAAAGTGCCGGCAGTGGCGTACATACGCAAACGAGAAGGACTCGAGTACGTGACGTGGTTTTGCAGTAGTGCTCAAGACTCTCGAGTCGCTCGACGGAGTAGGAACCCTGCCGGCCCACTTGGATCTCGTTCCACCGCTCTTCGAGTCGCTGCCAGGCTGACAAGGTTGGGCTACGAGCGGTCGCGGCCCAGCTGCCCAGTTTCCTGCTTGCTGTCTTGCTGGGCATCGCTCCACTTGAAATGCGCGGTAAGCTTATTATAATAGGAAGGAACGAGTCAAAGCGTCAACGAAGTGCAAAAACAAAGAGCTATTCCTGTAGGTAAGCGATAGTACAGAACGTTCGCAGCTGGACCAAGTCGACGTTTTGGAACAAGAATTGACAACGCATTGAATTCCGGTTGATCCAAAAATAAGTTCAACCGGGTAATCTATCCGTAATCTATATGAATTTTATCCAGATTTTTAGATTTTCTGGTTCCAAGTCCAAGAGATGTTCCAGTTTTTAAAGTTCTCTACAATGTTTTAAGTTTTGTTTTTGCTGCAAAAACTCTTTCAGCTTTCTCCCAGCTGGATACAATCTTAAAAAAAGAGGCTTTATTTAGGAGGGAGGTGCCTCCAAGATATGTTGCGGGAGTTCAAACCTGCCCGAACACGCTGAAGCTGAGGAGCCCACAGTCGACGCAAAAACAAGAATTGCGTCGAAGATCAAGCGCATTCGGTTGTCGAATCGCATCGCTACCACGCAAAGGACGATGATGGATTATCGCAAGACTCTGACGCTCTGCACAGCTCGTGGAGAGAATGCAGTTAAAGTTTCGCCAACCATAGCCAAGAGACTCTTGGCACGAACTCTGTATTCTGGAGTACGTCAGTTCCAGCCAAAAAGCAGCCGACCACGCGATGATAGCGTTTGGGGAAGCCACGACGATATTGGTGACCTGCATTTTGTCGCTTCCCACGAGAACTTTTTCCTCGAGAATCGATAGAGGAGATTTTGGGATAGCAGAAGCGCATCCTTGATCTGTGCGCAACCACAAAAGATGCTGTTCTACTCGCCGCGCCACTGACGGAGAGCTATGTGGAGCTACGCGAGTACAGCGCTAAGATCCACGGTCAGGAGGGGGCTTTGAACAGTTAGGTTCATGATCAGTCCACACGGACTTCTGGTTTTAAACCACGTTGATCTCTTCATGACTAAAGCTTCTCGTGTTGCGCGAGCCGAAGATACCGTGAAGATCTCGTGATATACTACGATTGATTAGGTCGATCAAAACGGAAAGTAAAATCCGCAACTACAATACGAGATTCGAGCACAGAATGTTAGCACTCGTTGAAGTACACAGTACATGTATGCTGAGTCGATCGCTTACCCAAATGTTCGAGCTCGTATGGAAGTAAGACGGCAATTTCGAGAAACAAGCTCGCCTGGAGAATATACATTTCGGTTTCAAGCGCAAATGCAAGCTGGTACAGCGGAGTGGAGGCAAAGTGGAGGCAAACTTTCGCTGTGTAAGGAGTTATGCTACAGCAGCAGCAGCGACCCGACTCCAAGAGCAGCAAATATCAGGATAGGTATTCGCGACTGCAACGATGCCCCAGTTGCTTCTTGTTGTATCAGGATAGAACACGCTGATGAAGCACAACGAGTGCACCGACCACCTGGACGATCTGGCGGAGGGTTTCTTCATGTGATCCATGCACAACGGCCAGCTGCGTACCATGAAGGCCAAGTACTGGAACGACCAGCTAGGTATTCACAGTGGAAAGGCAGTTGTAGACCCTGTACAACCAACTGCCTTGAATTCTTACCGCGTTTCGTATAGATTTATTTGATCTGTTGATCTCTGCTTTGGTATTGTCGTTACGGTGGTGAGATCCAGCACGATTGAATCGCCCGCTCCATAGCCGGCGCCGAGTCTTAGGAAAATATCCACCTGCTTTTATTGAACGCAACACACCCCGTGCGCCATACAAGCCCGTCGCATCCAATGCATCCAATCGCTTTGTTTGGTCAATATTCGTAGCGTGCGGCAAACAATCCCACAATCGCGTATGTTTTAGCGACATCGCATTAAATTCCGAGTCACTGCAGTGATCTTTGCGAGCAGATTGGGGTTCTCCGAGATATCACCCTGTTTGCCTTTTTGATTTCGAATTGGATTTGAGGTATACCATGGAGATTCTTCAGTACGATAGTCGACGAAACTCCAAAGCTGCCTCAATGACGATAGCGCAGAGTTTTGCTACAGGAATCTGGGGGGGGGGGAATCTAAGTGGGCTGGCAGGTTTCCTACTCCGTGGAAAGGTTGGTGTTATTTCTTCACTTCCCAGAAAAACAAGTGATTGATCGTGGCGCTTGGGTGTGTGTAGGTTACGTGGGGATATGCGTTCTCGGTTTAGCGAGCGAGGTCGTTGGGTTCCCGTTCCATTCACCTGGCAATTTGGGGTCTATTCTTTGATCGTGCTGCCAGTGTGGAAGTTTGCGGCAAAGCATTTCACGATGGTCAACAAGCTTTCGTACAACTCAGGCAACGTCAACACATTTTCGGGCCCGGTGGTTGTGTCTCTCCCTGTGGATCTGCGTAGTGGAGTCTTCGTTTTCGTGTGCCTTTCATCTTCTGGGCCACTCTACCTTTCATTTCTCTTCATAGGGGAAGTTTTACCCGGTCTGGATAAAAATATCTACACAACAGGTGCGAAAAGATGGATCTCGTCGCGAACGACGTGGAGCAGCAGATCTCACGCGTGACGGGGGTCGTCCAGCTGCACGTGAGACTCGCCCTCTCTCAGATGCTAGGCCACGACATCGACCGGTGGCGGCAATATGTTCGGGAATATGGACAGTCCGTTCACTACAAATTTCTTGCGTACTTACGCAACAGGAAGGTGGCGAGGAAGCAGTGTGTATTGTTCTCGTACGCTACGACGCTCGGACGAGCTCAATGGTATTCGTAAAGCCGCGATTGTCCATCCGAAGGCTTTACCCTGTGGATAAAAAGCTACAAGCAACTGCTTTGACGACGCCCTCGAAGACATGTATGAGTACGCCGAGTTAGCTCGTTAGTTGAGCGCCATCGTATGGCCGAGAACAAGCCCTTCCTCAGCTCATTGCTGCGCAAGTTCATCTGCGACTGTATGAATTACCGATTAAGGCAAAATGCGTCCAGTGCCACCCCACGAACAGAGGTCGTCCACGAAATCGGCGTGAATTTGGCAAATTAGATTGGCATAGCGACGATGACCGGCATTCCGCACGAGAGGTTGAGTCGAGCAATCCCTTCCGAACGACTACGATAGTTCGATGAACAATTTCCTGGTAGAATACCAGAAGTGTTGCTGGTGTAAGTCTGTCGTATTGGAACTCAATTCCGGTGCACGAGAGAAAACTGGCATTGCATGTAATAATTGTACAGAAGCACGCGTTGTATATCAAGCGCCGAGAAGGAAATTGTTGCGTCTAACAGTAAACTAGGAGATCAGTCCGCTATTGTAGCAAGAGCAAGGGAAGAACGCTCCGAGGTTGCAACCCAACCAGTTATTCCTCTCTCCAATCCAGCACCTTCGTCTGTGTGGGGTCGGCAGCTTGCGAAGAGAGGGCGGTCTGCTAGTCACGATGGCGGGACAGACAAGCGAGATGTGCGCGTTTCCGAGTCTGGCAACTGCGTGGGGTCCCGAACCGTGGCAAATCAAGACTCGAAGCCTGTCCGTGACGCTATTATCAAGGTTTCCCCCGAAACTCGTCTAAAACGACGACTCAACTTGAGCATTGGCCTTCGCACTTGACGATTAAGTTCGGAAACGCGTGCCGCTTTTGCATGTTGCGCCATCAAGTGAGTGGCATACGCGCCTGGTCGGACGACCAGTGGCAATCCTTTATCCGTGTAAGCTGGGTTTTATCGAGTTGGACAGAAATTGTGTTGCAAGCATCACTTCCCCGCCAACGAAACCGAAGAAGGGATCAAAAGCTTGGCCAAGGACGAAGGCTCGATCGAATACTGGAGCTTCCGCTTTTACGGATGCAAAACCGTGCTGACCAAATGGACTGCAGCTGCAAAGACATTCTTCACGCCGGTCGCACGTGAGTTCATCGCAGGGTTAGCACATGGAGCTGTCGGCGCGAAGACGTAGACAGCATTCGCTGAAGCGGTAGTGCTTACCGTTTCTCTGATTACTACCCTCGAGCACGACAAAACTTTCAAGCGTCCGTGGATTTTGCAAATGGTCAGCTTTTTAGATGAAATCAGCGGTATGCAAGAGAAGCAAAAGCGAACCTATCTTATGCTTTCATCGATTCATGAAAGTCGGAGCGCCCTTCCGGTTCATTGTGATAACCGGTTCACTGATTACTTGGTTGAAATCGACCAGTTTGTGAGCAATGCTGAGAGGACAGCAAAAGAGGACATGGGGATTGATCGCGTGCAGGAATTAATCAAGCCGTGGACTGACGACCAGTGGTTTAAGTTTACCCAGGCGTGCTGGTTCCTGATGGACTGGACAAAACTTGTTGTAGGAGCGACACTTCCACCACCACAGTATCTAGGCTCAATGTCGAGGCTATTACTGTACAGTACTTTATCACTAGTGTATTGAGCATGCCACGCACGAATTCGTACCAAGATGCTCGAGCTTGTACTGCAACAAGTTGACAATTTCCAGGAAGATGGTGGCCTGGATCGGGTACATTTGTGCCTCTAACACGAACGCCAGTTGGTAGAGCGAGGAGAGCGCGAAGTTGCGCTGTATGAATCGGTGCAGCAGCAGCAGGGAAGCAACTTCCAACGAGGTGAAGACGAAAATATTTAGCAGCGCCGAGTGACCCCAGTTACCCGCTCCGCCAGGATAATAGACAATATTCGGTAGATACTCGAGAACGGACTTGTAAGTGGCGAATATAACCGGCACAATGCACTCCACATACTCAACTAGCAGCAAATATTCACAATGGAATAGGAGCTGCAGTCCCTGCCGAACGAAAGCCTGTGACGTCTCAGCGAGAACATTTTGCACCACAGGGTCCTGCATTTTCATCGGATCAAGTGGAGTTGGTTGGGGTACAACTGACGCTGTTTGCACAACTCGAGGAGCGAACCATTGGCGGTAATGGCGGAATCGACTTGTTCTCCTTCGGGAAACTAGTTTTCTGTCAGCATAGGCCCCCGCCACTTTTAACGACTTCAGTTTGTTAACTCTTTCCTCCGTCAACGGGTGTGGCAGGCACGCCCAAAGCCGCACATCTTTCATCAACTCCACGTGGAAAGCTTCGGGGTTGCGGGTCACAGCGAGCAGCATTGCTACCAAGTTATTGTCCGTACTCGACTTGTTGATGATTTCACTTCGGTGCTTGAAATTAGGAACCACTTTTAACCGGATCAGCTTCAGCACAGCATTCGCGTTTGCGCGCACTTCTTGGAATTCGAGCAGTATTTGGCTCAGATCGCCCGCGATAAACAACACGGACAGGTAAATGGACCCGCCTGAGGAGATGCACACAGAGACGAAGAGTGCACTGAAGAAGTCGACCGTAAAGGCCACCATCTCGGGAATAAAGTCTTCCAACTCGTGCGTGACTCGCATCACGAGATGTTTTGCCCCAAATTTCCACATCGGCAGGGCAATCAACGCGCCAACGCGATACTGCGCAGGCAAAACTTTATAAATTGTTTCGAAAAGAGGGAAAACCCCCCACGATGGCGCAGTACGCAAACAAATGATAGATAAATCGTCGGAAATGGCGGCGAGACGGCGAGTTCTTCTTAAACGGTTCCCGGCCGAAGACCAGCAAGATCATCGTAGCAATGTATCCGACCATCGTCATGCCTCCGTACTGCCACACGAACGGGACGGGAAAGCCGCCGAATATCCCCGCTAGTAAGCAAGTTCCAATGTAAGGAATCGTGGCGCCGATCGCCACAATCAGTCGCTTGCTATTCGTGAAGTCGAGGTTTGGGAGGAAGAGGACCAGCTCTGACACTCCGACGAACGTTAGCCCAAGCACCATCAGGCTCAGGCGAATCCAGAACATCCAGTTGGCAGCCCAACCTTCAGACGGAGGTCGTAGCGGCAGACATTCAAGCAACAGAGCGAAAGTAAGCGCTGGAATTGGGGTGAGTACGCACACCAGCAGTACACGAGTCGGCGACATGGTCTTGCAGTAGTGATCCAGACTCTCGAGACGTTCGACCGAGTATGAGCCCTGACGGCCAACTTGAACTTGATTCCACGTGTCTTCGAGTTGCTTCAACATGTTATTCATACCGCAAGATTTCGATAACTTCTTGGGAGCAGCAGCCCTGGTATCGGCTCTGCTCACGACAGCGTCTTCAGGTTTGAGCGAAGCGGATGCCGAAGACAGCCGCCGAGTATTTAGTGCAGGATGAACGTACAATTGATGAGATGCGCTATTTTTCGCGGTTCATTTTTGCAAACGAAACGTTCGACAGAGGCAACTGCAGTGCTTGTTGCCACAGGCAACGCCGTTGAAAGCTACAACGGGTTGAACATTTCATCGCTTAGTGAAGGCATCCACGAGGACTTTCACGGAGCAGGGAAACCAATCCATTTTCTTACGCCTGCGAGAGAGACAACCCGTCCGGCAGCACCACGCGTTTAGCGGCCTGAGCGACGACAGATTGTCGAAGAGCAACAACGGCAACAACACTTGTTCAAGTGTCATGTAGCCATCTCGTAATGATTGCCCCTTGCCAAACCAGGGATCGGACCCTCGGTGTATGTTCCCCCGATCACTTGACGCCACTATACCACATACCCAAAGCAAGTGAAATCAGCGGAGACCAACAGCGCGCGCGGAGAGAGCGACGAGCGAAGACCCAAGCGGCATAGGCAGCGCGCCGACTCGAGCGTCTCGAGCGAGCCCGCGGTCCCCCACAGCAGCGAGCAGCAGCTTCCCGCGTGCACCTGGAGCAGGCGCGTCTCGTGGTGCAAGCGTGGCCTCCGTCCGAGCGGTGCAAGCGCCGCTACCTCGCGTCAAAGCGTCCGATCGCCTCCAGCAGCGCTTTCTTGAGCTTCTAGCGTCGCTTCCAGGACCCTTCCAGCTCCTTCTGACACCTAGCAACACGCGAATCCTCTCCATCATTCACGCGCGCGTTCTCCAAGCCTCCAGCGACCTCTACAGCGTTCAGGAGCCGTATTTCTAGTGCTGTGCTCGTATCATTGCACCCCCTTTTAGCCTGTCATGGAGGAAAGCGACGTGTACGTGCGTGAGGAGGGCGACCGCCCCGTGGAGCACTCTCCGCGCGGGCGCTACATCCGCTTCGACATCCGTCTGGGCACGGGCGCGTACAAGTCGGTCTACAAGGCGTACGACACGGACCAGGGCATCGACGTGGCGTGGAACGCCATCGACATCGGCCTGCTGCCGTCCACGGAGAAGACGCGCATCATCCAGGAGGTGCAGCTGCTGCAGAAGCTCGAGCACAAGAACATCATCAACTTCTACGGCTCGTGGTTCTCCAAGGAGAAGAACCAGGTCGTGTTCATCACGGAGATCATGACGTCGGGCACGCTCAAGTCGTACATCAAGCGCGTGCAGTTCATCAAGTGGAAGATCATCAAGCGCTGGTGCATCCAAATCCTCGAGGGGCTCCACTACCTGCACAGCCAGAACCCTCCAGTCATCCACCGCGACCTCAAGTGCGACAATATCTTCGTGAACGGTAATACCGGTGACCTCCGAATTGGAGACCTGGGCTTGTCGACGCAGCTGGCGGTGGACAAGCGCTCCAAGGCGCAGAGCGTGCTGGGCACGCCCGAGTTCATGGCCCCCGAGTTGTATGACGAGAGTTATGACGAGAAGGTGGACATCTACGCGTTCGGGATGTGCGTGCTGGAGATGGTGACCAAGGAGGTGCCGTACTCGGAGTGTATTAACCCGGCGCAGATCTACAAGAAGGTGACGGCGGGTATCAGACCCAAGGGATTGCAGCGCGTGGTGAGTCAGGCGGCGCGGGATTTCATTGAGTTGTGTCTGTCGCGTGGAAACGGGCTCGTGGACGTGACGGCGCAGTATCTGCTGGATCACCCGTTCCTCAAGGTGCAGGACGATGACAATGACATGGTGGAGTGCCTGGATGAAGACGAGCTGGAGCGAGAGACCAAGGAGGAGCAGCAGCGGCTGGAGAAGGTGGCGGAGGAGTCGTTCTCGGTGGAGTTCAACATGGAAAGTGGGTCCAAGGTTACGATCAGCGAGCGGCGGAAACAGTTCCCGTCGTTGTCGTTGGAGCCGGAAGAGATGTCCGCGGCGTCCTCCAATAGCGGCAGTGCGCCGGGTAGTGCTGGCAGTACGTCGGCACCTTCCCCGGATGCGGCAGCGGAGGAGAAGACGGCTGGGACTCATCGAATGATTCAAATGCCTCCGGTTGTGCCCCCTCGTGACAGCATTACTCAGCCGCCTTCTCCCACTCCCGAAGCGGCCCCAACTGCGACCGTGGTAGCAGCACCGCCACCTGCAGTAGCACCAGCACCAGTACCAGCACCAGCACCAGTAGCAGCACCAGCTGCTACGCCCGCACAAGCGCCGGTCTCTCCGACAGAAGTGGCTCCTACCTTGGCGCATTCTCCGTCTCAGCCAGTTATCAGTGAAATGGTTAGTGTAGATGAACCGCTGTCATCGGGCAAGAAGACGGCTGATTCGCATGTGGACCAGTTCCTCGCAACGCTGCCTGGTACTGAGAGCGCTATCCAGAACACGAGGATAAACATCATGGGTGGACGAGGTCAACGACTGGATTTGGAGAACGACGTGACACCGGAGTATGCTGAAAGTCCCGCGGAATCGCCTGTGGCCAACGGTAAACAAACACCGGAGCACTCGCAGTCTTTTGCTGGGGAGCCGTCAGTGGCCCCGGTGGAAGTGCCGAAGATCGAGCCGCCCAACTCAGCCCCGGGCCTTTTGACACCGTCTCAGGCGCCTCAAGCCCAGGTTCCAGCGATGCAGCTTCCTGAACGTGATGTGCAGCCTCAAACAAACATGGTCCGCCGTGCGAGTATCCATGGAGCGGCTGACGTTGACGCAGCAGTGGCTGCTGCTAATGCTGTGGCGGATCCTGTGGCTAGTCAGCCATCGCCTCCACCGCCTCCTCCGCAAGTGCCCCAGCAGACGGCTAGCAACGCGACTGCAAGAAAACGAGTAAAGCGACATGAGATTAAGGCTGCCAAAGACCCGGACAATGAGCACAGCATCCTACTGAATCTGCGCATCATGATCGACGGCAAATCAAAGGAAATCAAATTTCCGTTTAACTTGTTCGCTGACAGCACGCACGAAGTCGCGTGTGAATTGGCAGTGGACGTGGGGATTCTCGAGCCGGACCTTGAAGACATCGCCGACTCGATCCGTTTCCTTGTGACCGAGGGCAAGATCAACAACCTCTCGGACGTGCAGGAAGATGTGTGGGAGGAAGCGCCGGAGCCGCATTCGTTCTCGTCCAAGCCGATTCCTAACGTGTCCAAGATGTCGTTTGTCCACGTACCACCGCCTGGGTCGTATCAGCAGCAAGCTTATCTCATGGGTGCAGCGGCATTGGAGCGTTCAGGAAGTGCGTCTAGCACCTCCGCGGCGGGAGTACCAGCATCAGTGCTTCAGAGCGTGCTGGGCACAAGTGGCGCCGCAGGAGCTGCCACCGGTGCGTCTGCCGTGCCAATGGCTGGTCAGGAACAGTTGAACCCTGCAACTCTCAATGACCCGTCGTCCACGGTAATGGTACTGGACGGGGGTGTTTCCGTTCCCCCACTGAGTACTAGTAGTAGTACCAGTGCGTTGCCATCGTTCTCTGGCTCCGAAGTGGGTCGATCTCCGCCACGCCCGGGTCTCCCGCACGCTGGCAGTGAATCGACGCTGACAAAGGAGGCGCTGCTCAATATCTTGGAGATGCGGGCGCGTGGAGTATCGATGGGTTCAATCGCGGACCCTTCCTACGTTCAACAGATCCACCAGCTCGAAGACAGGCTGAAAATTGCGCGGACTTCGTTTGACGAACGTGAGTCGTCCCTGGAAGCTGCGATCCGTAGCGAGGAGGAAAAACACCAGCGTGAAATCGAGCGCTTCCGCAAGAAGATGGAGGAGTTTGACAAGCAGCGTGCTGCCATTGCCCGGCAGCATAACGGTGGTGACAGCGCTGTTTTCAGCGAGGCTAATGGCTCATCATCGACCGCATTGGACGAAAGCCTCCGACTGCTTGCTCAAGGCGAATCGCTGGCGAACGCGAACGTGCAGAACCCATCTTCAATGCTCGTGGAGTTTGATAACGACGTGGGGCTCCCGGTCGATGGATCTGACGAGGAGCCTTCGCCGCCGCCTTCGGGAACGACGGCCGTGCCTATGCCTGCCAGCTCAGGTGCTGAAACTGTAGCGGCGCCTGCCCCAGTGCCTGTAGACGAGCTGATCCCCGAGAGCTACCTGCAGTCAGAGGCATTACCAGCACCAGTAAATGACACGACGACGACGACAGCGACAGCACCGACACCGACACCCAGTCAACCGCCGACGGGACAGTCGTAGTAGAGAGCGCGCAGCTGTGTGCTAGCGCAGGTTGGTCGTCTCGTGGTGCTGCTGTCAAGTGCTACTTGCTTAGATTATTCGGCTCAGTCGTGTGAAGCCATCACAAGCGCGATGGCGCTAGCCGCAAGCTCGCCACGACCCGGCTCCAAGGGTATTTAGCGGGGGGTATAGCGAGGTGAGGAGAGATGGCGGAGCAGGGAATGAGGGAGATTCGTCGTGTTATTTGATGGGAGGGACAGCTTTGGTGGGTGTGAAAATATGAATTGGCAGCCCGACTCGGACGTTTTTGCAGACGTTTGCCTGTCCTCGTTTCTCGATGCGAGAAGCACCTCGGTAACTTCACTTCGCCACTCATTCACCCCCCAACCAATACATAGAAGTATGCGCGATGCATTTTTGATCTCGTTCCACGTGTAGACCCGACAGTTTCTCACTTGTTGATAATATCCCATATTTTTAGTTGTGCATTGAAGGTGAGCAATGCGCGATGCGTGGGTTGGCTTCTTGGTGCTTGCAGCCTCGTGCGTCACAGTGTTCACGGCTGCTGCTTCGGTCACGGTAAGGACAATTCGATGTCAACTCTTGTGTCGTTACTCTTGCTGAGTTTTGGGGGTGGTCTGCGTAGGCCACGTATGGGATCTACGGAGCGATTCAGTCGCTAGATACGACGACGACGGTGAAAGTTTTGCTGCAGCAATGCTACGCCGGGTTCGCTCTCAACGGGTGCAAGGACTTGAACGCGAGTGCTGGTTTCCACAAGGATTACTCGTTCGAGACTCAGTTTACGGATCCGAGTCTGATGACTCGTCAGTACTGCTTGCAGTGCTGCTCCACGCCTGTACCCCTTACAGGGGCTGACGAGACGTGGAATTTGTCGTGTCCGCTGAACGATCTGCAGCGACAAAGTGTGAGCAAAGGTCGACGGACGTATCGGTTCGCTCGCCGCAATACTCTGGACGACGACACAATCATCGAGTGCCCCATGCCGACGCGAAACTTGTCAACGTATTTGAGCGGATACACACTGGACCTCACCGTGATCGAACGGTCTTCAAATTTCGGCGCGGAGTATTGGCGGAGCGTTGTGGACTGTTCGGTGAGCATAACGGAGACCGTAGATCCGCCTGATACTTTCAGCGAGGTGTTACATCTTCGGTCGATACCCACTCCACAAAATCGCCCTACCGCGTGGATTGTACCCACCGTACTTGCATGCCTCGCGGTGGCAGGAATCATGGCTGTGCCGCTGTACAAAGGCAAGCTTCATGGGCAGCGATGTCTGCACTGTGGGTCGTGGATGGTTGTACTGAATGGGATGTGCTCGATCTGTATCGTGATCAGCTGTAGCATTCATCCGCCACCTGCCAAGATCTACGTCACCAACGGGAAGCCCTTCACTCATAGTGTTAGCGACCAGCCGAAACAACCGAAAGCACCTGAACAGCAAGAATCGGCGATGCCTTGGAGAAAACTTTTGCTTTCAGCCAAAGCGAGGCTTGACAAACCTGCCGATACAAACACAACTACACTGGCATGAAGCTTCACCTTCGCCTGGCACGAAATTACCAGCTCCCAGTTGCATTTCGTTCATGAACACTCAGAATCTATGATCGTGAGCGCCACTTACATGCGCCTTTGCCTCGCCTTCGTCGTCGGTGTCGCGTCAATCTGATCGAGCTCCGGCAGCAATTCCTCCAGCTTTTTCCGGTACTCAAAGTCTTGAGCGATAGGGTTACGCTCCAAGTAGAGCGTGCGCAGGCCAACGAGCGGGACCAGGTGCTCCACATCGGCGTAATGTGCGACCTGGTTGTCGTTCAGCCAAAAATCCTCCAGCTGCGTGAGAGGCGCCAGTCCAGTCGGAATAGCGGAGATGCGGTTGCCAGCCAGATCCATCGTCGTCAGGTTCGTCTACAACAATTAAAAAAAAAAAAGTTAGCTCCTCAGCATAACCCCTTCACAGCTCAATTCATAAAAAAATCCTACCAAATGCTCCACGTTCTCGATCCTCTCAATGCCGTTGTGACTCAAATACAGCTCCTCCAACTCCACGTTGTTCTCCAGTCCTTTGATCGTCGTCAAGCGGTTGCTCTGCACGCTGATGATCTTCAATTTGGCGAGCTTCTCCAGTCCCTGAATGGCCGTGATCTTGTTCTTTCCCAGCCAGAGCTGCTCCAACTCCGTCAGTTCATCCAGCCCCTCGATGGAGCGCAGGCGGTTGGCTCCGAGGTCCAGTTTCTTGAGCGTCTTGAGGCTCTCGATGCCCGAGATCTTCTTGAGCTTGTTGTTGGCCACGTAGAGCTCCTCTAGCTGCGTGAGGTGGCTCAGATCGGGGATCACGCGGATCTCGTTGAACGACAGGTCTAGCACCTTAAGCCCCACAAGACTCTGCAGCCCCTCGATGGCCTGGATCTGGTTGTCATACAGCTCCAGATGCTCCAGACGCGTCAGCGTCGCCACGCTCGCCATGGAGCGCAGCAGGTTCGAGCGCACGTGCAGCCGCTGCAGGCCCGCGAGCTTGTCCAGTCCGTCGAGGTGCGTGACCTTTACGCCCGCCGTCCCCACGTAGTAGAGCTCGTCGTCCTCGATGGCGTCCAGGTCCACGCAGCTGGAGAGCGTCGCCACAGGCCTCTCTTCCTCTTCCTCTGCTTCCTCTTCATTGGAGTCGTGAGCCTCGCCGTCTTCGCGCTTGGACTCGGAGCTTTTGCTCTTTTTGGCGGCCTCGCGCTGCGCCTGGCGCGCGTCCATCGCCGCCTGCAGCGCGTCCGTGTTCACCTGCTTGGCTGGCGTCATGCTGCTCATTGCGATTGCTCTTGTCACTTTTTGTGTCAATGTCACTAATGAGGTTCTTCGCGCGAGGGAATACATGGTGTGGTACACAACAACAGCGTACAATATTTTACTTGGCATACATACACTTTAATACTATTGAGTGTAGGATCTTACGTAAATTATAGAGGTTATTTCTGAGCATTTCCAGTCATTTTTCGGATATGTAACTTAGTAGGTTATTGTATATTGTTGTACTCCGCAGTCAAAGCCGTGACGTATATAGATAGTGCTGTCGGCTCAAGGGAAGAAGCCAATTACCGCCGCCGCGTAACAGCCTGCTCGCGACCATGGAGGGGATGCTCAACTACTTCGTACCGGAGGACGGGGACTCGTCCGACCACCTGAACGTCGTGCCGCTGCCGCGCGTGGACCAGCTGCGGCTGCAGCACGTTAAGAAGGTGCGTGCGCTCATCGCAATCGTCTCGATAGGGGGTCTCTGCAAGCTTCACTAACGCCATACTTGCTCTTATTTCGTGTGTTTAGAGCTTCCCTCTGCCCGGCGACTTCCACTTCCGCTTCAAGACGGCGTTCGAGGGCACTTACGGTGCGGGATTAGGGTCATGAACCTACAGTTGGAGAGCAATTGAGTCGAGAGCTGACCTGTGACGTGACTCTCTGCAGTGTGGCTGGATGTCGTGAACGACGCTGACCCAGTGCCGGACTTCAACGGTCTCGTCATCTGCAAGATCTCGAGAGTGCAGCGCGAGAGCTCGACGCGTCCGCCCGAGAGGACGGAGGCCCCCAAGGCCCAAGTGGAGGCGCCAGACCTCATTGAGACGTCGGAACCCCCTCCGTCGCCTGGTACGGACTGCAATTGATCTGTGAGTGTATTAATTTTACTTGTTTTCCCTAACGTCGTTGGCGGTGGGTGTCTGCCATCTGCTACAGCGAAGCGGGAGGAGCCTCAAGTGGCACAGAAGACTTTCAACAACGACCTGGTTGGTCTGGTGAGTGCAGTTTGTTAGATTCAAGACGTTGATGATGGCGTGAAACTTACAGATTATTGTGCATTTTGTAGTTGTCGGACCCGGTGCCCGCACAAGCCCCGCAAGCTCCTTCAGCTCCCTCTCCGGTCCCGCCGGTAAGTCTTAGTGCTTTCTGACGGATTCGGGTTCTACTACACCGATACTGATTTTTGTACCTTTGTTGCTTCTCTAGCCGCCGAGTGCTGCCCCGTTCGATGTGTTCGCCGGCAACAACACCGCACACATGCGGCCCACGCCTATCGCTGCCAACATGGGTGCAAGCAACGGACCCCGAGGTTTGTCGCCGACTACGAACCACGCTGGAGCGTACGGGGCTCAAGGAGGCTTTAACCCGATGGGTTCTGGCGGCCCGTCACCCATGGCTCCTCGAGGTCCTAGCGGCATGAACATTAGTCAGATGCACATGGGCATGGGCCAGCCCCAGGGCGGCATGCAGCAGCAGCAACAACAGCAGCAGCAGCAGAATAGCTTCCAGGGTCTCCAGTGGCAAGGAATGGGCCAGCAGCCGCAGCAGCAACAGCAACGGAACCCCAACACGAGGCAGTGGTAACCGCGACACGAAGCGAGCAAACGGTACGGACACCGAGAGATGGAGGGGCAGAATGCCGGGTTCATTGCCAAAATATATTGAAAGTTTCCACATACTTCGACGTAATTTTTTTTTACAACATCTACATTTCTTTCCCAGTGGGTACGCGCATCTTACAAGTGTATTAAGTCTTTGTTTTGGCGTCTTTCGTTGCCATGTCGTCGAAGTTGTCTCGGCGGTTGAATATATCCCAGTTGTAGCTGTATATTTCAAAACGCTGAGGAAGCCAGGCTTGGGGGGATGGCGGGTCTAAACCAAAAGTGACCGCCCCCGCAGTTCGAGTGGATGGAAGCTTCGTTCTAGAAGCTTCCACAGCCACCCCACATCTGCACTATCCTATTATGTCCTTAACTATGCGAATGATACCTGCGGTACTGTTACCTCCCTAATCTGATACACTCACCCCTTCCTCAGATGAGGGCTGCGTCGCTTCGTCCTCGCGCCGCGAGGCTCGCGGCTCTTCAAGGTACAATCGCACTTAAGACAGATGGCTACAAAGCCAACTGAACTTATCCGTGCCAAGTCCGTACTTATCGGTCATTTCTCGATTGGACGTGCACGGCGCAACAGTTGGAGCTCTCGGGCGACTTCTGTGGCGGATTCGTCTTGCGCTGGCTGGTGGTGTACTCCCCCGGTCGGAGCTGGATAGGTCCTGCCAGCGCCACCGTCATGACGGTCGAGCACGGTGGTCTCGGCCACGCACAGGCTGGGGCGTCACCATCTTCGGAACCCGGGTCGTCCTCGCGGGCGGCCCTTGATCAACTCGCTGCTGCTGCTGAGCTCGCGCCCCGCGCGTCTCTCTCCTCACCACGCCATGCGTCCGCTGCACTGCTGGCCTCGCTGCCTCCGACGGACGACTTCGACTTCGACCCGGGGCTCGTGGAACCATTCTTGCTGCTGGGTGATGACGGCGTACCGGTAGGCTCACGCGGTGCCCTCTCGCCAGTGCCGGTGTGCGCGCTCGATGAAGATGAAGTTCCGAGCGATCCCGTGGACCTGGACGCTATCCTGGCTGAGCCCGACGATGACAGCGAAGACGTGGTAGTCGAGCACGGTAGTCCGGCAGTGGCCCCTGCGTCGCCAGCCCCGGTGTCCACTGTGTCTTCGGTAGTAGACTCGTGCACGGTTGATGAACCGGCGCGCCTGCTTCAGAGGCTTCGGTTGGAGTCTTCATCGATGCGACCCTGCGGTCCTACGCTTCGCAGTACCCCGGCCAGGCTTCGGTCTCGCCGGCTTGAGGTTGAGACTCGTGTTGCTGCTCCAGCGGCACCGTCACGATCGATGGAGACGCAAATGGCTGTCTACCACGATGAGCCTCTGCCTCGGCATCCTGATCGCCACCCGGGAAACAACCATCGCAATTACTACGATCCATCGGCGCCTTGGGACCCAGCGCATGAGTATGGCTTCGCCTACTTCATGGATCGCCACGGTGACCCTCCCAATCGCCGTACTTAGTGAAGTGGGACACCAAGCGGCTTCAACTGTCTTGGGTATGGGAAGAACAGCTTGCTGGGTACCCGGAGTTGAAGGACCACGTTGACAAGTGGGTTGCTGCTGGACGTCCCGACACGTTCTATCGGTACGCGGACGAACACTTCGGTGGTGCGGGTGCTTCGGCTACTGGTCGGTGCTTCATGGAGGCTCTGCATGCAGCGTGTTACCATCTTGACAACCCATCGCTCGTTACGGAGGACCACTGGGAACGCTTTGAGAAGCAACATAAGCGCGAGATGACCTACGGCGTCAAGCGTGAAGACATGGCTGAGTTCTTCAAGTTCTTGGAGCGCGACTGTGTTCCCTTGGACTACAACGAGCTGTACAAGTCGCGGCAAGTCGACTCGTTGAACTCGCTGGCTGATCTCATCGCCTTCGTTCGCCGTGAGAAACTGGACCGTGGATGCTACCTCGTGTGTGCGGGCCAGCACCGCCTTGATCACTGCTTCGTTCTCGTGGTTCGGCTTCACCGGGGTCCGTTGATGGCGTATGATGTCTGGGAAGAGTTTGAAGATCCGCCTTGTGGAATGGAGCCATTGACGAACATCAAGTGGATTGACACCGTCAAGGCCATCTATCGCATCAAGGAAGGACCCAAGCCGGAACCACCACGCGGGAAGCGACTCACCAAGACGGAAAAAAAGCGAGCGAGGAAAGCAGCTGCGAAGTCAGCCAAGAAGCGCAGCCAGGGATAGGCCTGCATCCAACCGAGAATACATGTGGCCTTGAGCCCCCTTTCATTGCTTCCTGGTTCGTCGTCTTCGCTTCAAACGACGTTGGGCTTCGAATTCCGCGATCAAGTCTGGCACTTGCTTCAAGTTTTCAACCGGCTCCCAAGTAGGCTTCTCTTCGCCCACCCACTCCACAAGGAATTGGGTCCGTCGTTTGTGGCGACGTTTCCCCAGGAGTCGGCGCACAAGTTGACCGACAGTGCCATCCGCGAGGATGACGTCGTGCGGCCGTGACAAACGACTCGGTTCCGTGTAGGGCTTCAGCGAGCCAGTGTTGAAGACCGGATGCAGCTTGTTACCAGCTTGGATGTTGAGCTCGTAGGCATGGTTGTGGATCTTCCGCACGATCGTGTAAGGACCAATCCACTTCGGTCCAAACTTGGTCGAGTTCGGCAAGCCAGAGTGCTTTGGGTCAAGGTGTTGTGTACTCAAGTAAACTCGGTCGCCAATGTCAAAGACTTGCTCCACACGGTTACGGTCGTAGACATCGCGCATCCTTTCCTGTGTTTGAGCCAACGCTTCACGACAACTCAGCAAGACGGCGGCTTGATGCTCGTGGAACTCCGCTCCTCGTCGACTCTTGGGAACGTTTTCCAACTTCTCGGCAGCAAGCTGAAGTGGGTTCAGCGGGATGTAGCCCAGATCGGCTTCGAATGGTGCGAGCTTCGTGCTGGAGTTGACAGTGGAATTGACAGCAAACTCGGCGTTGGCAAGATGAAGATCCCAATCATCCTGCAGTGGACCAACGAAGCAACGAAGATACTCCTCCAACGTTCGGTTCATCCGCTCCGTTTGTCCGTCGCCCTGAGCTCGGTGTGCCACAGTCATGCTCAGTTTTGTCCCGATTGACTTGAAGACGAATTGCCAGAAGGCGGACACGAACTTCCTGTCGCGGTCGGAGACAAAGTTCGTCGGCATGCCGTGAAGCTTCCAAATGTTGTCGATGAAGAGCCGAGCCACACCTTCTGCCGTCACCTTCTTCGTAGTTGGTACGAAATGGCAACGCTTCGTCAACCGATCGACGACAACCCAGATAGAGTCAACGTCTCGCTTCGTGCGCGGGAGGTCGGTGATGAAGTCCATTGAGATCGACCTCCATCGTTCGTCTGGGATGCTGAGCGGTTCAAGCAAACCAGGAGGCTTCGTCAACCGAGGCTTGTTTCTTCGACAAGGCTCGCAGTCTGCGATAAAGTTCTGGATAGACTTCAACATCTTCGACCAGTACCAGCGGCGCGCTAGTGTCAAGTACGTTCGCTCAGCACCTGGATGGCCGCTGTAGTTGGTGTCATGACACTCGCCGATGATTGTCTGCCGCAACTTCACATCGTTGGGTATGACAATGCGCGGAGTGTCGTCTGCGGGGGTTTGGTACCAGAGCAGTCCATTCGCTTCGGAATAGCATCGGTACTCCTTGTGCCGTTGGCGTTGACGCTTCGGCTTCGAGCTGGAGTTGCGCCTCTTGATCGCTGCGAAAATTGCCTGGATATCACGGTCCTTCTCGTACGACTTCTTCACGCGTGCAATCAACGTGGAGTCGCTGGTTACTTCGCTGATCGCCAGACTGAAAGATGTATCGTCGAAGCTGGTCACACTCAAGTCGTGGAAGAACTTCGTATCCGGTTCAAGGTCTGGTCTTCGGCTCAAAGCGTCAGCAATACCGTTCTTCGCCCCAGGGAGATACGAGAACGTCGGTTGATACTCGGCGAGGATATCATACCAGCGTGCTAGGCGGCGGTTGGCCATCTTCTGCGTGAACAGGCCTTCGAGACTCTTGTGGTCGGTCTCCACAATCGGCGGCTTGTCCAAGCAGTAGATCCGAAACGCGGCCAGGGCGTGAACGATGGCTAACAACTCCTGTTGCTGCGTGGGGTAGTTGAGCTCTGCAGACTTCATCTTCCGACTGGTGTACGCGATGGGACGTTCGACACCTTCGACGACTTGGAACAGCACTCCCCCTACGGCGAACTTGCTCGCGTCCGTCCGCAGATGCATGGGCTGACTGAAGTCTGGGAGATGCAGTACTGGTGGATTGCACAACCTCCGCTTCAACTCCTTGAAGTTCCTCAACTGCTCGTCGCTGAAGTGGATCTTCGCGTTGCGCTTGGTCTTCTTCTTCAGGAGGGCGAACATTGTTGCTGTTAGCGAAGCGTACTCTGGACAAAAGCGTTGCACGTAGCCGGTCAGACCCAGGAAGCTGTGGAGCTCCTCTTGAGTCCGCGGCACAGGCCAATCTTTGATGGTCTGCACCTTGTCAGGGTCCATCCGAACTCCGTTACGTCCCACGAAGTCACCAAGGCATGGAATCTCTTCGGCGCAGAAGACACATTTGGACAGCTTGACGTACAGCTTGTTGTCGCGCAAGATATCCAACGTCTCTCGTAGCGCTTTCAGGTGGTCTTCGATCTTCGGTGACTTGGTAAAGATGTAGATGTCGTCGTAGAACGACTTCGTGTTCTTCAAGTCTCGGAACAGCTTCGACGTCAACCGGTGCATTGTTGCTGGCGCGTTACAGACTCCCATCGGGAGTACAAGGTACTCCCACAGTCCGTTTGGCGCCTGGAAGGCCGTGAACTTGATGTCTTCCTCCCGCATACGCACTTGGTAGTACGCGGACATCAGATCCATCGTGGAGAACCAGTACGCTCCAGACATGGCGTCCAAGATGTCTTCCTTCCTCGTCATCGGAATGCTCTGACGCACAGTGTTTGAATTGAGATACCGGTAGTCGTGAACGATTCTCCAGCCGACTGGTTTCCGGACACAGAATGTCGGTGCTGCGTGGGGACTGATGCTTGGTCGGATGAGCTTCTTCTTCACCATGTCTTCGACCCAACGCACGATCTCACGCTGCTGCTCAGGAGATTGTCGCCACTGTTGCCGGTACATCGCCAGATTTGGATCCTTCACATCAATTCGGTGCTCAATGTCGCGCTTCTCTGGTAAACCCTCGGGCAGCTCAGGCCGGAACACATTGTCCTTGTACTCCGTGAGAGGGTTGAAAGCTGGGTTTTCTCGGAAGCTGTCCCAGTCCGTTTCCAGATAGCGCTGTGCTTTCGCACTACCAACGTTGTCGGGTTGGTCTCGTCGTTGCAGTGAGCGTGCAACTTGCTTGATCGTCTCGTTCGAGAGGACCAACATGAAGTCGGGCTCATCAGTCGACTTGGTCTTGATTCTCAGGAACTTTCGCAGTTTCTTGCGGGTGATGTACTTGGTCTGTACACCACTCTCATCGACAACACCCATCGTGAACATCTTCTCCACGACGGTGTCGTTGCCCCTGGCACTGCTTCGTTCGTCAGTTCCTCGTGCAGTACCCGCGCGCTCCGACGTCGCAACGTCGTTCTCTGCAGCTGAACACTCGCCAGCTTGCGCGTCATCTCCTCGTCGTCCCCTGACAACGGTTGGGGTCTCCCTCTGCGCTGCGTCGCGAACAGCTTCGTCCGTGGACTTCACATCCGTTTCCAGCGCGGCGCCTCGACAGGAATCGGGTCTTTTCGCCGAAAGGCCTTTCGCCTCGACAGATCTCCGAAGCCCGGAGGCAATCACCGGTCCGCCTTCCTCGATCGGTCCACAGGTGTCACCTGCCCGTTTCCAGTGCAGAGTCTTCTCTCTTGTTCCTTCAATTCGTCGACCTCTCCAGTCAATCTGGGGCTGCGTGTCGTCGAAGAAAGGTATCCCGAGGATGCAGTCGAATTCGTCGGGTATCGCGTAGACGACGGCGACACACTGGTACGCCTCATCAAGCCCTGATACATGGAGTCTTAAAGGCAGAACTTCCAGCTCCGCTTCCACGATTTGGTTGTCTCCCAGCTTCACGCGAATGCTCTTGTCGCTGAACCTCGTCGTTTGGAGCTGGTTCCTCACGACCCAACGTTTGGACACGTAGATCGTGGTGGCTCCACAGTCCAGCAACATGCTACATGTAGCGAGACGCTTGTCACCCACGCTGATCTCACCAGTTACTGAGAACAGCGGACGTGACTTGTAGACCAGAGGGTTTTCACACAGAACGTTAAGGCTGATATTCTCAATCTTAAGTGTTCTGGTTACACTCTCGGCCACGACAGGACCCTCCTTCACTGACGTGGTTGCCCGTTTCCCTGCTTCTCCTGCTCTTTCTTCCAGAGAAAGCAGTTGGCCTTGATGTGACCGGGCTTCTTGCAGTGGAAGCAGGTACGGTCCTCATCGCGTTTGGACTCGGCTCTCGGCTTGAAGCGGCCTTTCCCGCGGAACGGCTTCCCCTTGAAGGGTTTACCGTGTGTGCGAGGCTGGTCAGCCGACGAGAACTTCTTGTCGCGCTTGGGTTGACGGTCGCGAGCTTCTTCGACGAAGTGAGTCACCTCGTACTTGACCGCCAAGTCCATAGCGTCGCTCAGGGTCTGGGGATTCTCGAGCTTGACATAGCTGCGCGTGCGAGGCTTGAGACCGTTCGCGTAGCACAGCACTTGGTCAAGTACGCTCATGCCCTCTACGCGGAAGATGAGAGCTGAGTACTCGCCGTTGTACGTCTCAATGTCCGCTGTCTGCTTGAGTCGCTGCAGCTTCTCGCGCAGAACAGCCTGGTAGTTCGACGCCTCGAAGTGTTGGAGCACATGCTCACGGAAAATCCCCCACGTGTGCTCCTCGCTTCGAGTCGTCGACGACCAGTGTAGGAACCAGCCGGAGGCAGGCTTCTCCATCGCCGACCCCGCGATTCCTGGAAGTCGTGTGCTTGCGTCCTCGATCGGGATGTTGTTGATTCGACAGGCGTTCTCGATCTGGAACAGCCATTCCCGGACATCCTCCCCTCGCTTGCCGGTGAACTTCGGCAGGTTGCTTGGCACTCGTGTGCGGTCCGCCATCGCTTGGTTCAGCCGATCGATCTCGGCGCGTAGTTGGGCGATGGTGGGCATGGGCTCCTCGTTGTCAGGTTGCTGGGACCAACAAGTGCTACCAGTATTTCAAAACGCTGAGGAAGTCAGGCTTGGGGGGATGGCGGGTCTAAACCAAAAGTGACCGCCCCCGCAGTTCGAGTGGATGGAAGCTTCGTTCTAGAAGCTTCCACAGCCACCCTACATCTGCACTATCCTATTATGTCCTTAACTATGCGAATGATACCTGCGGTACTGTTACCTCCCTAATCTGATACACTGTACTTCTCTGTCCGCTGGGAATGCAGAAACAACAGCACCTCAAAGTGGCTGCCCCTCGCGGCTCTGCTCAAGACATAACTTGTCCACCCCTCGCTTCGATTCTTGTGTAGCCACTGAACCACGTTCATATGACCTCGCCCAGCAGCGCCATCAATCGCCTCCGTACTGCAACCTTCATGTCGATGGTGGTGTAGCCATTTCACGACATCCAAGTGTCCGTTTGCTGCCCCTGCATCCATCGCCGTCGTCGTATTTTAATACATCTCGTTGTGCACCCTTCAGTGCGATTTTCATGCAGCCACTTGACCATGTTTAAATGTCCTCTGGCTGCAGCATCGTCCATCGCATCTACTGTGCATCCTTCTGTCCGATTTTCGTGGGGCCATTGAACTGTTTTGAGGTCTCCCGCTGCTGCTGCAAAATCCATGGCGTCCGTCGTGCAGCCCTCAGACCGATTTTGATGCAGCCACCGCACGATCTCAAGATTCCCAGCGCGAGCAGCGAAATCCATGGCATCCGTAGTGCCGCGACCACTCCAGGTGCGTCCTTTCCGTAGTGTTTTCCACTACAGTTCTTCGTTGATGTTTCAAGGCTTTCAATTCCAGGTCAAGGTTGTGGAAATACTGCACCATACCGAGGTTGCCGCTGAATGTGGCCGGCTCGTCCTTGAACACGAAGACATACTCAAACAAATCAACGTTTGGGTCATCGGAGAACTCGGTGTATCGCCACACTTCCAGTTCTCCGCTTCCAACAGCTTTCAGCATTGCCTCATTATAGCAAGGGCCTCCGTCCATTAGATCGGAGTGAGCCTCTTGCACTTTCGCAACGTCGAGGCACTGGTTAAGGATGGCTGTGTTAAAAGCGCCATAAGCATTGTAGCCAATTTTGTGGTCCAGCAGCCAGTATACCATTTGCAGGTTGCCGTTCGCAACAGCTTCTGTCTACGCCATCGCTCCATCTTCCGTGAACCCGTGCCCATACACCCACTTGACCACCAGAAGACTGTCAGTACCAACGGCGGCGCTAATTGTAGGATTTTCGTCGAGATGCCGGTCGAAACCATTGCTCATCAGCCACTCCATTAACGGACATCACCGCTTCTTACAGCCGCGTCCATGATTTCCCCCGTGTCACGAGGCGCAGATGCGTGTGTCAACAACCACCAGGCAACGTTGCTGTGCCCGTTCCTAGCAGCATTCGCAGCATCGTTTCCTCCCCATTGAACCGCTGAGGAGGAAGAATGAGTCATGCAGTGGCGTGGTCGGCGTCAAGCAGCCACCTCTCCAGATCCTGGTACTTGCACTCCCCCGCAGTCTTCACAATTTCCATCCAGACTAAGCCGTGCTTAAGCACGGAGAAGCTCTGGATTTTATCGTGCATTAAGTTCTGCTTCTAAGCTACATAGCCTCTCCGTTTCTGCCAGGGCTTCTTGAGTCGGTGTGAAGTATTGTAGGAACTCCAGCGTAAGACGTTCCATTAGATAGAGCTGTTTCATCGTTTTAACTCGTGTCACTGCGACATAAAATGAAGTCTTCTGCGGGTTCGGACGTTGGATGCCGCAAAGGACCGAGAACCATTCGATCAACCGTGAGCCCTTGACATTTGTCGCTTGTGATCGAAAAAGCAGGAACCATTGGAACTTACAGCGAATACCTCTATAGCCTGCAGCTACACCCAGCCTCAGTGTAGCCAGACTATTCCCGTTGGGCTACCACCATTAAGAGCATTAAGAGCACATAAAATTCAAATATGGTTGTTGTTGTTTAACGCATGCTGTGACGACATCCGATCGATCGTGTCACGCGAATGTCGACCCTAAAAGACTCAAGCAACATTCCGCAGATTAATATGCTATCCACGTGTTTATTAAATGTAACAGGTCTCTTCCGAATACAGTGTGGTTCTGTTTGCTTATAACCGATCGCAGAGCATGCATTTTTATCGTGATTTGCACCTGCAGTCGTATCGCCCTAACTACTCTGGATAAAATCCAGAGAACTGACGGACCTGGAACCGCAAGTAGTGGCAATCTGTACGAAGATAATTGCGGATGGACCACGCACTGAAGAGCTGGTATTATTATTTTCAACTGAGATCCGATTCAGCAGCTTCCGCGAGCCAATTTTGCACGCCGCTGATAGCGTTAACTCCACCGAGCAGTCCAAAAACTCACTAGCCATGCAGCCACGTACTGTAGCCCATCAAGCGCAGGCTTATCCCTGAAAACCAGCTCCACCGCACGAAGAGTCTAAAAAGGAAGAACTGTAAGCTTATTAGAGGATGTTAGCAACTTCGTAAATCACGACACAAATTTACGGTCAGCTTTTTTATGCATTTGGCTATTACGAAATCGTTGCCAGTGTTAGCATTCTCGAAAATTCCGCCCGTTTACGAGATCCAAGCGATGGAGACTGCCCTGCTGACACGGGACCCCCGCATCCGGCTTGCCCTGCTGCTCCGCGCTCTGCCTGAGCATCCTGAGCATCCTGAGCGGCTGATCATCCCAGACATACGATTTAGACTGAACGAGCACAGCGACGCGTACTGCAAGGTGTACTTCCGCTTCACGAAGGAGGAGATCCGCGCGCTCGTGGCAGCACTATACTTTCCCGACGTCATCATCACCCGCGAGAGATCCAAGTGCTACAGTATTGAGGCGATGTGCATCTTCTTGGAGAGGTTGACATATCCAAACCGATGGTGCGACCAGGAGCTCAAGTACGGACGTCGCTACCCTGGCCTAAGCAACATATTCTACTTTGTATTGTTCTTCGTGGTCAACAAGTGCAGAACTCTGCTCTACTTTGACGGTGATCGACTGGCTGGACGTCTACCCGTATTTTCAAGTGCTGTGGAGAGTAAGACCGGTGGGATAGTGCGCGGCGTGTGGGGCTTTATTGACGGCACTGCGCAAGCTGTGTGCCGACCAGGAGGATCAACACTTCGACAGCGAGTCGTGCACAGCGGCCACAAGCGTAAACACTGCAAAAAGTTCCAAACTGTGGTGACTCCCGGTGGTCTCATTGCACATGCATTTGGACCCGTTGAAGGTCGGCGCTACGACCTTACTGTACTACGAGCGTCGAAGTTGGAGGATACAATTCAACGCGATGCACGGTTTGTTGGGTTTGTCATCTACGGCGATGCTGCATACGGACGAAACGACATTTTCGCGTCTCCATTCCCGGTAACAGGTCGCACGGCAACCCAAGAACATCTGAACTACATTATGAGCAAGGTACGCATTGATGTGGAGTGGTCCTACGGCGAAGTTGTGCAGCACTGGGCTGCTTGTGACTTCTCGAAGAAGATGATGCTCGGAAAAGTACCTGTTGCTACAGTTTACAAAGCATGCATCATTTTAACCAACTGCCTGACCATTTTCAGAGGCAACAATCACAGTAGGTATTTTGGTGTAGACCCCCCTTGACTAGATGAATACGTTCGAGCGCTAGACTAGTCTAAAGTCCATCTAATGCTGCACTGTCTTCTTGATAATTTCTACCAAGGCTTCAAATTGTTTTTGACGCTCTTGACGGTCTTGCTCTCGCTCTTCTCGCTCTGCCTGAAATTGCGCGGCTCGAAACTCCATCTCGCGCTGGCGCAGTGCATCTCTGTTTCATATTTGTGGCGCTCAAACTCGAGTTGCTGCTGCTGAAGCTCACGTCGGCGAGCCTTCTCCTGTAGACGCTCGGCCTCGTGCTCCAGCTGCTTCTCAAGAAGCTCGAGATCGTCATCCCGTTGGCGCTTCTTGGTCGACCCTCTCTCCTTCGACTTCGCAGCTTCAGAGCGATCCGACAGCCTCTGCTCCGCAGCCTCCATCAGCTTATCCCCGGTGCTGGACTTCTCCTTCTCCGTCTTCTCCTTGGCGAACTTCTTGTTCATCGCGACCAGCTTGCCGTCCGCCTCCAAGGTGGTGATTTCTTCGAGAAGCCTCATCTTCACCGTCTCAGGCTCTCCGGATCCGCTACGAAACTCGCTCCCCTCCTTCCATGTCTGATACCACTTCTTTAGAGCTTTAAAACGATACGAGCAAGCACGGCCTGTGAACGGCAGTTGCAATGACGCAGAAGCAGAACTAGCAACGTCCTCCCACGTTTTGCCTATATCGTCATGTTCGGCTGCATAAGGAGCGTACCTAGTAATGGCGCAGAGGAGAACGAGGTCCTGCTCCTTCGTGAACTTTCCTCGCGATCCCCGCTTTGTCTTGGGGCGCGCAGCAGTATCCCCAGGAGCAGAAGCATCGTCGTCCTCGTGTGACTCGCTGGGGATATCGAGGGCATCACGTGGAGGAGATGGAGAGGAACTTGAGTCTGGAGGAGATGAGGCTCGATTCGTGGCGCTGTCTGCAAGCGTCATGGTGCTTGAGGGAGGGCTACAGAGTGAGACTAACGAACCAATCAGAACGCTTGCGGTCTCGTGAAAAACCTTCACGAGTTCCTCGGGGGATCCCGTACAAAAACGACTGCCCTTTTACGAGTTCGAGAACATAGACATTACTGGTCGTGTGTCTTTGTCCCCAACTCGTAAAATACCAATTTGCAAACATCCTCTACTAAGTGCTACATGGGTACGCTTTCATTGTTGTAATGCTGTATAAATGTGTATCATACTTCCCTCCAAGACAACTGATCGTTAACCTGAAGTGCTCTTCATCCGAATGTAAAAATATCTTGAACGGTTCCTCAACAGTCTCCTCGCAAGTCGGAGCGATTGCCTCTTTCTCTATCTCTCTGTGGCCATGTCGATCGAGCCGTCTCGCTACGGCCCGGACTTCCACTGCGTCACGGTCTCTCGAGACGTGTTCGAAGTGCGCTCGCACTACGTGAACCTGCGTCCGGTGGGGGGTGGCTCCTACGGCATCGTGTGCTCGGCCGAAGACACGGTATCAATAAAATCCACCGCAATGCCGTCTACCAATTGCACCACTAACAACTATCATCACGCTTTCTATTGCTACAGCTGAGGGGCCGCAAGGTGGCCATTAAGAAGATCACCGACGTGTTTGACGACCTGACGGACGCCAAGCGGATCCTGAGGGAGATGAAGCTGCTCCGACACCTCGGAGTACACGAAAACATCATCAACGTAGGGCCCGGTAGAGTTGGTAGAGCAGCAATGGGGTGTTATAATACTGACGAAGGACGTTCGTTTACTTTTGATGCAGATTCTGGACGTGATCTTAATCCCGCCCAACGTCATGGACTTCCACGACATTTACATCGTGACGGACCTCATGGAGAGCGACTTGGAGCGCATCATCAGCTCGTCGCAGCCGCTCTCGGACGCTCACTTCCAGTACTTCCTGTACCAGATACTGCGCGGCATGAAGTTCGTGCACTCGGGGAACGTGCTGCATCGCGACCTCAAGCCGTCAAACCTGCTCGTGAACTCCAACTGCGACTTGTCCATTTGCGACTTTGGGCTGGCGCGCGGCGTGGAGACCGCTCATAACGAGGATCTGACCGAGTACGTCGTCACGCGCTGGTATCGAGCCCCGGAGCTGCTGACCGACTGTCAGAACTACAACGACGCGGTGGACGTGTGGGCCGTTGGCTGCATCTTCGCGGAAATGCTGCGGCGTCGACCGTTCTTCACAGGACGAGACCCGTCCGACCAGCTGCATATGATCATCCGCGTGCTGGGGTCGCCCACAGAAGAGGAAATGAGCTTCGTGCCGCATGAAGCTGCCAAACGAGCGATCCTGCAGCACGGATTCTACCCAAAGGTACGTCGGAGCTCGTCGAGCCTCGATTGTGGACCATCGATCTCTGTTGTTACTAAATAAACGATACTTCTGTGCCCCAGCGCCCGTTGATCGAGTTCTTTCCGGATGCAAACCCGCTGGCCGTGGACTTGCTCTCTCAGATGCTCAAGTTCAATCCTGCCGAGCGCATTTCGGTGGTTCAGGCACTCGCGCATCCGTACTTGGCGCAGCTTCAGAACCCGGTACGAGCTGGCTGGGTGTTATGTTTACTGTTTTCTTGCTAACTTCCATCTGCTGCTGCCAGGCGGACGAGCCCGTGTGTGCTGAGCCGTTCAACTTCGACTTTGAGCGCGAGTCGCTGGATTTGGGCGTGGAGATGCCCAAGGAGGAGCTGCAGCGGTTGGTCTTCCAGGAGTGCATGTCCATCCACCAGTTAGAAGCGCACCACATGCAGTGAGATGTGGTCGATCGATTGCCGAACGAAGGCTCAGCGACTGGAGTGGCTCAACACCATCAAGCCAAGCACAACCTGCCCCCCTCTAGGTGTTGCAGCGAGCAGCGCCGCTATGTATCAGTTCATGTACTTAAGCCTAACTACCCCATGCTTCTCTTCTCTTACGCCGAAGGGTCCTTCGACCCTGTGCTTCTGGCTGGCTGTGGCTGCTTTGGCACACCCAGCAAGTGCAAAGCTGTCTCACTCTGCACTGGCAAGTTGCCGCAAGCGTTGCTGTGCGGACAGATTCCCTTGATCAGGTCGCCGCTGTGGAAAGGGCGGGTGAAATTTGAATCCAGTCGTCAAGGTCTTGTGGACCATCAGCAAGCCGCCCGCGTCACATCCATCACCGCGAATGGTCCCTCGCCAGCGCGTGACTCACCCGCTCTCGCGATGACGCGTCAACGATCTTAGGACACCCCTGCATCGATTTCAAGCGCAAGTTGCGGACTTCCACACGATCGCTGCAGGTCCGCGGCCATCTTCAAGTCCGCGCTAATCCCGCGCGTGAGATGCACCGCATCATCGCGCGCAATGGCCCGAATGAGCAGCGCCGTTCGAGCAAGCTCCGGTCGCGGGGGACTGCAACGATGCTGCTTGCACTTGCTTCAACGTTCTGGTCGATGGATTGTTCAACTTCGAGGCGGAAGCGCTGGTCGCCGTTGGCTACTAGCCACTGGCTAGTACAAGCTGGTTGTGGCAACCAGCGATGGCCCGCAGCAGTGCTGCGGCAGCACGCCATTCCCGCCAGCATGTCGTTTGCCTGCATTGCCCGCCATCAAATTCATCGCTGGTTCCTGCTAAGACTCGTCTGTTGACTCGCGCGTGTAGGTTCTTTGCGGCGGCGTCGCCGTGGAGCGATCGGCAGCTCGAGTCGAGCCTCCACGGTGTCGACCGACAAATTTGGTCTCCATGACAAGCTGGTGGCTGGGCTTTACCTAGCGAGCTGCTGGGGCGGCGCTCTTGGTCGCTTTCGGTGCGGCGATCGATGCACCGAAAGCAACAGATGCAGATGCATTTGACACGCCCGAGATGACTCATGTCAGGCACCACGTCAAAGCCGCATGGGATTTGCTAGGCTCGATCACCGAGGCAGCTTTATAAGCGACGGATGCCATGCAGTGCAAGCTTGGCGCTCCATGTCAACCAAGAAGACGCAGTGCTGCATGAACACTTTGAGACCGATGCGTATCGACACTATGGCATTCGCCTATATGTACACTTATGTTTAATGTGGACAGGGAGAGATGAACTCGATGGGCTCGTTGGTCGAGGCGCTGCGGCCTCCTGGGGACTTCCTAACTTACTTAACTCGAGCCGGGCAGATGCATAGCGTACATGGAGTTGGCGTGCGACCGACACAGACCTTTCTTCTTGACGTGCTTGGTGCAGTCGGGCACGCGGCACTTGCGCTTGCCGCCGTGTGCGGTGCACAGGTCCTGCCGCACGACGCCCTTCTGGCAGCCCTTAACGCTGCAGCGCCGGCCTCCGCCGTGGCGGATGCACAGCCCCATGCTGCGTTGGATGTTGGAGCACCCGGCGGCGCGGCAGATGCGGCCGCCGCCGTGGGCCACGCACAGCCCCTTGCTCTGCGCGCCGCGCGTGCAGCCCTTGCGTTGGCAGCGGCGGCCGCCGCCGTGGCTGATGCACAGGCCGCGCGTCACGGCGTTGCTGCTGCACTGCGGAAAGGCGCAGAGCTTCTTTTCGCGCTTGGTCTCGTGCGGCGCGTCGATGGTGTCCGCCCGGGGCGAGTCCGAGATGCGCATGGAGCGCCCGGCCTGCTCGAGCAGGTGCATCGAGTCGGTAGCCGAGTCGGCCAGCGAGCTCAGGGAGCTCCGGATCGGCCGGTCGAGCCACTGCGTGAGGTCCACCGGCATGGCCGCGGGACGCTTGAGGCCGCGCATGAGCGTCTGCGCGTCCATGGAGCTGCTGCGCTCGAGGCGGTTCCGGCGGAAGTCGTCGTCCATTGACGGCGGGCCGCTCAGCGGCAGGCTGCCGCGCAGCGTGTCGACATCGCTGCATCCCGACTGCGTGCGCATGTAGGTCTGCGGCTTGATGGCGGGTCTCCAGCTCTGCTCGACGCTGGGCTGGGGCAGGCTCTCGGGCGGCGTGGTCGGCGCCGACCCGCCGGTAGCTGCCGGGTTCGTGTCGGACGGACACGAGGCCGCGCGCATGTAGCGGAAGGGCTGGCAAAGATCGGCGATGGACATGGGGTGGTGCGTTGTCGTCGGCGTCGTCGTGGCCGGCGTCTCCTGGTGCTGGCGCTTGAGCGGCGGGATCGGGGACGCGCAGCTCTCGGAGAAGCTGCCCGAGCGCTGGATGAAGTTGCCGGCGCTCTGCGGGAAGGCCGGCAGGCTCGGCCGGTCGTTGCCGTCATTGCCGGCCTGCGCGTCGTCTTGGCCGGAGAACGGGGACGGGCCCGCCCACTTCTGCGGCGACAGCGGCGGTGTGCCCGAGAGGCTCGGCAGCCGGAAGGACGGCGAGCCGACGCCGCTGGCGCGCGGGCTCTCGAAGCTGAAGACGCCGCCGCCATAGACGGGCGACGTGCTGCGCTCGGGGCTGCGCACGCTGAGCTTGGGGATGTAGCCGAGCGCCTGCTTGGCCATGAAGCGCGTCACTTGGTTGTGGTGGTTGAGCGGCGCCAGCGGGTTGGGCGGCGCGCGCAGGTCGTCGAGCGCCGGCAGTCGGCGCGGCTCGTTGGCGCCGGTGCAGCTCACGGGGTCGGGCTTGCCGTCCATGGGGGGCTCGCGGTCGGGCTCCCACTGGCGCCAGCAGCCCTCGGGCTGCGTCTGGCCGTTGTTGCTCACGTTCTCGCTCATGTGCTCCGCCAGGCCCATGTCCGGATGCGAGGGGTGTCTCGGGCGGTGCGGTCTCGACGCTGCCGAAGCTGGAATGAGCCGAGCCGCCTTTCGGCGGATCCCAGCGCGGCCGGCAGCGGCCCTTCGGCTAGCTGCGCGGAGAAGGAAAAATATGGAAGCGGCGCTGGACTGCCTGGCTGGCGTGCCCGCGCAGATGAGCCGCCCATAGCCGAGGGCCGATAGCGAAGACCACGAGGCAGTGCTCCCGCCGCCCCGGTCGACACGGCCGCCTCACGCGTTACTCCACGCTGGCCGGCATCGACGCTGCTGCGGCCACTGCTGCCTGCCGCTGCTGTTGTCGAGCGCGCGCGCACCGGCCTGTCGATTTTCGATGGCGCGATGGCGCTCGCCTGTCGTTCAAAACGCCGGCGCTGATTTCCGTTTTCGGTGAGGTGGCGGCCGCAACCAGTCTCGGTCGGACTTTTCGGGGCTGCACGGTAAAGATGGTGCCGCGACTTCAACCGCCCAAAGTGGCTGCAGCGAGGTCCGATGGATTCCCAGCGCAGGTTTGTCTAGCGCAAGCTCAGCTAACTGTAGCTGAAAGACGTTGGTAAAGACCGTGTCGACAAAGGCGGCAAAGACAGCGGCGACTGCTTGGCTCGGCCGATTCTGCTACAGTACCTACTGCAATGGAGACCTCCAGCGACCATTGTTCAAGCCGCCGTTGCCGCTGATGCGCGCGTGTACCACCGGCCCCCGTTCGAATCACCCCTGAGTCAGTTGAACTCGACCGTCGAACGTATCACGTGAATCTGGAGATAAGGTAAATCGCACAGACGAAAAAGTGAAATCCACAGATTGTGAAAATATGTGACAAGTAGTGATCTTAATAAAAGGCGGTAGTGAGCGGTTGCGAGGAGCGTAGCCGCAGCAAACCCGCGCGGGGTGCCCGCGAAGCAGGGCCGCGCGGTATTTGTGGAGGCGGGCCCAGCGACGAGCATTCCAGCGAACGGACCCGTTGCCGCACACTCGGAGTTAAGTTTTCTTTATGCGGGGGTCTGGGGGTGCAACCCCCAGCACACCTTTAACAGAGGGCGGCGGAAGGTATATCGGTTTATCTGTGCGGTTCCCCTTCAGATCTGTGGATTTCCCTGTTCTGTCTGTGCGATTCTACCGTTCTCGTGAATCTGCTGTGATTCACAAGCTGTGGGGGGAATTCCTCGTCGACACGACATGGTCTCCGCTGTCGACGCAACCACCAGCAGGCTGTAGCGTTCGTTCCCGTATTGGCAGACTCCGCACTCGATTAACTGCTTCGACCGAGTCAAGCAAGGTGGCCGAGCTGGTTTACTCGCGCTGCTTGGGAGAGCGGCCCCATTGACGAGGACAAGCGGTAATGGCGGCGTTGAAGCTCCATGCTGCTGGGAAGAAAGGCTCCGCGCGCGGGTTCATTGTCGAGGTTTCCTCGCCGTGGAGGCGAAAGCGGCTCGACGACGACGATTGTCGATCGAGTCCAGGTTGAAGTTGCCCCGAACTTCAACCTGAGTGGATCCGGAAAAAGTGTAGGCTCCCAAGCGCAAAGCAATCGACTAGATGGCGCCGGTGCAAGACTGGTGGTGGCGGAAGCGGGTGGTTGGCCGCGTGTCTGGCTGGGGGCGTTTCGATCGATGATCAGGCTCAGCACAGCGCGAAGCGAGGGCGGTGACGACGCTCGGTCGGCCAGCTTGACACCTTGCTTGCTGTCGCCTGCCTTGCCTGTGCATGTAGCAGTGCACGTGCATGCTGGAAGCTGCACCACTCCAGCCCGCTGGGTACGTGTTCGGCGCCTTCTCCTGCGTTTGGCAGAAGTTAGGCATGCTTGGCGCAGTAAAATCCTTGAAGGGTGCGTGGCTGCACGGCACCAGCAGCGCTCGACCACTGAGATAGTTGGTGCCTGTCGGCTCCTGTGGCAGCTCTCGCCGTCTTCAGCCCAACGCTACGATTTCGAAGAAGAATGGGACAAGAGCAGCAGCGACAGCGTTTTCACTGTATTCAAGCGAGGTTGGAGCCCTGGCAACATGGTCAAGTGCGCGAGAACGTAGCACTTCAGTGCATCAGGAATGCTCCGCGGAACCCTGTCACTGGCGTGTTTCGAGTCGGAACTTTTCCGACGTGCTCAAGGCCCATGAGAAGGTTAACCCCCTTTTAAGACTACTGGTTCAGGCTATCGCAGAAATTTTTGCATGTTATGTTTGTAAGGTTCTTGTGTGTAGATTTTAGTCAAACGTATCTACCGCCATCCTCGACTAACATTAAATTAACGCCACAATGGATATTATAAATAACACATTTAGCTAAAAATGCGACGGGCAGTAAGAAGACAATGACGGAAAACGAGTGGGAGATCAAGATGAACAATTGAGTGCTACGCAGCGACGAGCATGAATCAAGATTGCATGTTATGGAAATCTATGTTGATAGAAACAAGTTCACCACGAAGGAAGCACGCACACACTATCGACTTTATCAGTTTGGCTAAGCTGCCGGCGGAACTTAAGCAATGCTTAGTGGTCCAATGCAACGACATTTGTTGTGGACAGCATTGTTGACGCGATGGCGCGCAGAGCATGACACCTTGCTTTCAATTCTTTCGCTTGGCACGGGTCTGAGTAACCTGTAACCTGTACTGAGCAAACGCGGCAGCAACAGCAACCTTTTCATGACCAAACAAATCAAACCCTGGATCCGGCAAAAGATCTGCCAGGAGGCGCGATCCACAAAGTTTCGGCCGAAAATAAACGGGTTGGACAAATGAACGCACTGCAAACACGAGCATGTCTTCTCTTCCATAATGACGATGTAGGTGGTCCTACCGAATCATCAACGGTCAGCCTCTGTCTTGGTCGCATCACTCTTAAACGCTTTTGCATCAAATCCGGCGCCCACGCTACCCACAAGAATTGCAGTGGCACGCCGCCGTGCCAACTGAATCCCGGTCCAGAGCTCGATCGTCGAAAAAGGGTCCTTCATCGCTCCCTCCACCTTGAGCACATCAAGAAGTTGAAGGATCCGATGTGAACCTAAACCAAACCGATGCACCTCCAATGATGTTAAACTATTGCATTCTTAATTAAATCTCCTGGTGGGTTGCAGGTTACAACCTACGTTTGCAGGGAATGCACAAAAAAGATGATGGCATCAGTACAAATTTATCCTGGTAGTGTACGAGAAGCCCAATAGGCCTCAGTCCACAGGAAAAGTAGGTATCGAGCCAGTACAAATTTCAAGTACAACATGCTAATAAATTTGCGATTTCGTATCAATATAGACGTTTTAGTTTCTTACACAGTGTTTTATATAAAGTTCAGCAGGTGGAGGCTTAAGAGATAGTTTACGTTAGTTAGATCCTTTTGCTGGTGCCCTGTGTTAAATAGCAAAGGACTTGTCTTCAAGCACGTGCGTGTTCGATCACTTACGTTACACGCGGATGGTTGAGTATGGTTGGGCATGATGCAGGTAATGAATGGCATTGAGAATACATGAAGGTTGTGTCGCCGCGTTGTTTGCCTCAAGATGCACGAGAATTGTATGACAACATCCACAAACATGCATTAAAATTTTGTATGCTTGGTTTTTTATTAAGCCGACCTCACAAAACGACAAACATTTGCAAAGTCTGTAATTCGACAGTTTGGATATTCAGAACGCCATGCGCAGGCGACTAGTGCGCCGCAAGTGCGGCGTGCCCAAGTCGCGCACACTTTGCGATCCTCATTCGTACTTGGCTCGGCACTACGATTAAGTTCGCAAAAGGCGCTGCCAGCCCAATTCTCTACTGTAGTTGTTTTTCATCGATAACTACATGCACTTCGGGGATGAATTCCACGACTACGTGCTGTGTTTTGATTTTTCGAGCATCCCGTACATCGTTTGTATGCATGGTACGACGTCACCCTTGTGAACGATTTGGCCGGCTAACATGTGTATATGTTCGTGGTGAGCCCGTGAAGCGAATAAAGCACTGAACCAGGGAGGGCGCAGCCAAGAAATATAGGGGTATTGAAAAACTAGGAGGGGTAAAATGTGGAGATGATCGTCAAAATCGGAAAGATTCTTCGAAATCTAGCCCCCCCCCCTTTTAACAACAGCTCAGTCCTGTACCAAGCTTGTGGCGGCACTCTTCCGTGACCACAGTAAGAACCGCTCTGTAGATCTGGAGTCAGGCTTCGTCCGAGTGGCATGCGGCAGCGCAGACCGCGCACGCGGGCGACGTGGGCGCAGTCACAGCTGTACCAAGCGGAGTACGTCCTGACCGGAGAGGTGATCTCGCGCAAGTCTTCTGAGCACGAAAGCCTGGTAGAGTACCAAAGCTGCGTATATACGGGCTCGACACAATCCTCGTAAGCTAACAGCAGCACCAACTACTTGACCATGCTCAACCACCAGGACTGCACCTTTGGCAATGGAGACAACAGCCTAGCTTTCGCTGTAGCGACACTTCACTCCCAGAACAACATACTGTCATGATAGCTACCAGTTACCGCAGGCGAAAGATCTCTACGGTGTTTCAGTCATTCAGGCTGGGTCGAGAGTTATGCGTTCGCGTAGGTATGATAGAAGAGAAGTGCGTAATACGGTACTGTAGCTGCTGTGGCTCGGGAAGGTTACGACTTTCGTCGTGAGCTCATGGTTTGCTGTCAAACGTTGAAGAGGTAAGCATTGTTATGGCCATGATTCCGCTCTTCGCAAGGCGTGCGAATCTCTCTTCTTGGGCTCCGAAGCACGCAAATTCCTCGTCGCCGCATGTGGACAACGGTTCACTCCTCATCTCAAGGAGATGTCAATGACATTGTCAGACGCGCTCGACGTGCCTGACTCACAAGCATGCGAGTGAGTGAGCTCCTCGGGCACCACAGGTTCCATGTGCGAAAAGCTTGATAGCACAGCCCGGAAGCCGCTCCCCGAATCCCTCTCCACGACACCAGACGCCTTTGATCCGATGTCTCGAGCCATAGACAACGCCAGTGATGGCAAATCCTAACTGCAGGTTCCCTGCATTTTGTACCACAGACGTTCAGGTCATTTGATGCCTCTTACTCTCGTCAACACGACACTTCTCAATTCGCTTTGACAGCTTTAAGCCGTAATGGGCCTCGAAGCCGCGGCGACGCTCAAGCACGAGGAGGAACGGCGCCGACCATGGGCGTCCTGGAGACTGGCACTGATCGCCACAGTCGGCGCCGTTCTCATGGTGACCCAGTTCACGCACTACACGCACCACTTCCACGCGCACGTGGCCAAGCACCGCATTCTGCGCAGTCTACAGGAGCAACCCGCTCTGCGCATGACGTTCGAGCTCAAGCGTAAGCCCATGTACGTCCACGGCGCCTCGACCTTCGACGTTGTGGCGACTCCGGCCCCTTCAAGCGGCAAGAGCATGGTGTACGATGGAATCGCCTCATTTGAGCAGGGCGGACACACGCACGAGTACTCGATCGTGGACGGCACGGCGTACTACACGAAGCGTCCGACCGGTCAATCGGATGCCGAGGTTGAGTCGGGCTGCCTGCCGTCGAACGCGATCCCTCCTATCGGCAGTGTCTTGAGCGCCATTCAGGGCGCCGCCACCGCCACCCACATGCTGGAGCCTGAGGTTGTCAAGGACAAGTGTCCGGGTGGCTCCATGATGGTCTTCCCCTTCGCTGGCGAGGACTTCGTGCTGTGTTCCCGCCCCTCGAGCTCGTCCTGGTTCAAGGACGACGGCTTTCAGATCTACGGCTCGGACCTCAACATCAACGTCAAGTACGAGTCCACGGCGCCCAAGATCGTCGCGCCCCGAGTGGCGTCGAGTGTGTTGGCGTCCTGCAACAAGGTCCCGTTCGGCGAGCGTATCCCTCCGTCGCTTCCGTCACTGATGACTCGCTCTGTCTCCGAGTGGGGCCACCGCGCTCTCCGTGCCGAGAAGGCCGAGTGGAACCCCTTCAAGGAGGCGTGGAACCTCATCACCGACAACGTGTGCGGCTGCAAGGGTGCCCAGCGTCCGTGCGTCTTCGTCGCGGGTCTCAGCTCGTACGACGACCTTGGCTTGACCAACGACGACCCAAAGGGCTACTTCGGAGACGAGATCAAGGACCACTCGCCGTGCTGCTCGAGTCGACAATTCATCACGTTGGCGACAAAGGACAACGCCTGGTACGACCCCGTGTTCCAGCAGCGCCTGGTGGACTTGATCATGCAGGTGAGCAGCTCCAGCGACCCGGCGACGGGAACCATCAAGGACACGATCATCTTCGGCCACTCCATGGCGAACCTCATTCTGTCCGGAGCTATCGCAGGCGGCAAGGCCAAGATCGACCCGTCGACGTCGTGGGTGGCCGCCAGCACCCCAATGGAAGGGAGCATGGGCTCCAACTACATCCAGGAATCGTGCAACGGCGAGCAAAGCGGCTTCGTCGCGAGCATCGTTGAGTTGCTCGGCAACTGCCCCGTCAACACTGGCCAGGTGTCGCTCGCCTACGAAGGCACCAACTTGTCGTCTGACACTATGAACTCGGCGTACGCGGCGGCTCAGGCGGCCTACGCGTCGAACGTGACGGCTGTCATGTGCAGCGATAGCTTCTCGGGCCTGGTCACGGTCAAGGCGGCGCTGTACACGCTCGCGGGCGAGCTGCTGCCGCACCACTCGTCTAAAAACGACGGCATTGTCGAGTACGCGAGCTGCGCGATGGGGCTGCCCCTGGAAAGCTTCGACAACTCGTATGAGAGCGCGCGCTACGTGACGGAGCTCAACCACGTGGACACGTCCTTCCGCAACGGCGACGGCGTCTTCAGCGACTCCAAGAAACCCGTCAAGTGGTTCGAGTGCCTCCTGTAGGTTGGTGGCTGGCTGGAATTCAGTGGTAAATACTCCGCGGCAAGGAGCAGAACTTCCTGCCGCTGTAGTACAGATTTTGATTGTATTGGTGATGTGTAATGGTGAACTGGAAGAAAGAGATACGTGGACATCTCTCTACCTTCGTTGGTTTGGTGTCAATAGTAAGTCTAGATGATCACAGGTACACGTAAGAAGAAGACGATGGGAGCCACGATGGGCTTCATCAAGTTGATGCGACCCCAATGTAATGGTATGAGCGTTAAAAGTCTGAAGGTGGGCGACTGCACAGCTCGTTCCGCACCCCCTGCAAATCAATCTTCAAGAACGGATGTCCTGCTGACTCCCATAGTAAAAGCAGAGTGCCCAGGGTTCACTATGGAGCGTACCGGTACCAACATATCAAAGGTGGACGACGGCAAAACCGCCGATGCATTTGCAACGAGTCTATGGACGCCTGCTCGCCGGCGGGTCGTACAGCTCCAAGTGCTGACTGCTGCTGCTACTGTTCCGACAGGTGAATCAGGTACTCGCACACAATAGGGCCACTTCAGCAGCCGGAACGCACTCGCGGTCGTTCCTATTTATTACTTTTCACCGCGCAGCTCACACTCGCTGATGAACCTGTTCTCGTTCTTCCTCCTTCGTAAACGTCGATCACGCGTCCGCGATCCACGTTGTCCTGCCCGCCGCGTCACAGTACTCGTGATGCCACGTCCGTCGTGGAGTCGGCCGGAATGACGCCAGTCGAAAAGCCACTTGGGCGTACGCCTCCAACGCCTGCCCTTGATCGCAGCCGCCACCGCCACCGCCGGCTTGAGAACCTCGATGTCCTCTTCTCCGTCCCCGTTACTCCACGCCGCCGCACGCAATACTCACTCCTTGCAACCGGTCTCGTCACACCACAGCAGCTGCAGTCGGCAATGTCAGACAACGACAACTACAGCCAAGCTGTCACCGTCCCCCGTGAGTCAGTAGTCGACACTGCCACTCGTCCTCGTTCTTGGCGCCACCGATGTCACACCAAATCTCCAGCCGCTCCTGCGTCTTCCTCTCCACGCCGCTCCGCTACTCGTCCGTCGCTCGCTTGCTGCCGCGGCAAATGTGCGCTTGCCACTCGCTCAGCAAATTCTGCACTGCCTCTGGGGAAGCCAGGTACTCCACCCGCACACTCTCCTCGCCACCCATTCTCGTGTCGCCGCTCTGGACCGCTGGTTCTCCCCGGCCGACTTCTCGCAGCGACTCTCCAGCAAGATTGCGCGTGTGCGGCTGGCAGCGCGAGTGGTGACTTGGGTCCAGCGACCACTCAGTATCTCGAGCCCGTGGTTTCGGATCTTGCTGCGCCGCGCCAACTGCTTGACCTCGTCGCCTACCATCATCAACTTCATTACCGCCACCTTGGCTCACTGTCATTCGACCGGCAGCGCCGCTGCAATGCTGCTCTCGTCCTTCGCCGGCATCTGCTGCGCCATGACCTGGCCGCAGCACCACTTCGTTACACATTGTTGCCTGCCTGCTGCTGAAAGCTGGAGGGCAGCATGGGGTCGAACTATCTCTACGAAACTTGTGACGGCGCGCTGACTTTTGTGGTGGAGAAAGTATTGGATTTATTGGGGAACTGCCCTCCTAAACCTGGCCGGGCTTCGTTTGCGTACCAAGGCTCGAGCTACAGCAACCCAAAGTTGGATAAAGACTTCGCCGGGGGGGGGGGGGGGCTCAAGTTGCGTACCCCTCCAACATCTCCGCCGTCTTGTGCAGCAGAAACCACACGGGTCTGAATACGTTTCAGGCGGTTGTTTACTCGCTGGCTGTGGCTGTGATTCCGCACAAGCCCCCGCTGAATGACGGCGTCGTGGAGTACCAAAGTTATGCGAAGGACCTCGAGATGGGTATATCGAACAGCACATTCTACGTGTCCGAGCTCAACCACGTTGATACCTCCTTCCGGAACGGAGACAGTCACTTTAGTGATAGTAGGCGGCCAGTAAAGTGGTTCGAATGTTTTCTCTAGACGCGTGGGTTTGCGCCGTATTCTTCAGTGCATACTAGTACTTGAAAGTGCTATTAATAAGTAATCAAATTGTCTGCTCGATATGCTCGTGGATGAGATCTTTGACAGCATAATGCGAACGTACTTCTCTTGCTGCATCGGTGACCGTAGGTTTGCTACCATATCGTGTTATTGCATTGGACGCCAGCCATATATAGCATAGTCGAGCGGCTTATCTGCAGCGATTAAGCCCGACTTAAAAAAGATATATGTCGCTTTATCGCAAAAAATCTCTACCACAAAGGTGTTAAAAGTGCTACCTGTGTCCGACTAATAGTGTCCTAAAGAAGCCTGCTGCTACAGTGTGACGTTCGTACAGTGAGGAGTGTACCCGTCACTTTGCCTTGGACACGCCGAGCACGTGAATCCTTCTAGATTTCCTCATTCTGGCTTTTGTGCACGTCGGGCACAAGCTCCTCCCGCCACGATGGCCACCGAAGACTCGGACGTGTTACTGCTGCTCACAGACACCTTCGTGAAGCAAGGTGAAGCGCTGCACGACGCTCGCCGTGAGGTCTTCCGCCTCCTGGTCGAGGAGGCATGGAAGGTGGCGATGCGCAGCCGCCATTACCTCACAGCTCAATGCCTAGACATGCCTTGCGACTCTGCGTGGATGGTCCTGTACCGATACGGGACTGACATCAATTTCCTAAACGTCACCAGCCTTACAAAGTACGTTGAACTGCATGTGTGCTGCGTCAGATGCGTGTATTAACAGTACATGAATGCTATGAATGCTACAGGTCTTCCTTTCACCAGCTACTGCGCCGGTTCACGAGCTACTACTACATCCCGCGCGCTCGCTCCAGGGGCCGACCGCTCAAGCTCCGATACCACCACCAGGTCTTGGGGCTGGTCCTTTGCTTCTATGTTGGCTCGATGGAGCTGAGCAGCTTGAGCATGCTGTTCGGTGTTCCTCCGAGCACATTGGCGCGAACCCTGCGGCGGGCTGAAGAAGCACTGTCCAAGACACTGGACAACTATGCCCCCGCGCGCATCGCATGGCCGTCACCTAGCCGCCAGACTGAGCTGGCGAAGCTCGTTGAAGCTCGTGAGCCTCTGCTGAAGCACACCTTCGGCTTCATCGATGGGAAAAACTTTAAGGTACACACAACACTCATTTTGAAACTGAATTGTTTTTTGAAAAGTTATAGCTAAGTATTGCTGCTACGTAGGTCCAGCAGCCCTCGAACGCTGACTTGCAGAACGCCATGTACAATGGCTGGTTGCACTCGGTGTTTGTCACCGGGACGATCTCCTTCGCCGCGGACGGATGCATCGTGTGGTGCAAGCACAACTGTCCGGGGTCATGGAATGACTCGGACACGTCGCTGGGCTTCAGGAACAAGTTGCTGGACCCCGTGTACTGCCCCGACACGCGCAAGAACGTGGTCTCGGACTCGGCGTTCCCATGCTCCACTGCCATGGTCGGCCGCATCCTTACGCCGCTCAAGGACGGCGACCTCGAGCGCCTGCACCCGTCGCTGCGGAGCTCGGCGCGGACCATCCACAATGCTATCACCTCTGTGCGGCAGGCTGCAGAGTGGGGTATGGGAAGCGTTCAAAAGGTTTACAGCCGCCTCAATCTGCCCCTACCTTACGAGCCAGCACTCCGTGGGCTCAGACTGAAGAATTTGTTCCGCTTGGCGAACTACCGTGTACGCACGGTGGGCATCTCTCAAATTCGCACGACGTTCTCGGGCGAGATGGAGCTGCCTGCGCACCTGGATGACTAGTCTGTAATTGGTAATTCATTCCAATACATGTACTTGAGTTGTTTGACAGATGCATTCATTGACTTTCATCCTTCTTGCTGGTTTTGAGCAAGTGCGCGCAACAATGATGCTGCTTTCTGTAGATCTACTACGAAGTTAGAAGGCTTACAAGCCCGAACTTCGCTAGATGTCCTGCGACAGCAAGGCTTGCATGTGCATCAATCTGAGTACGTACAACAGCATGAGTAGTTCATTTGTGAGGCTTTAGAGCTACACTAAGTCGACGAAAATGAAAGAACCTCACTACCTTGTCCATGACCTGCTTCCGCTGGACGTCGTTCTTGCCTCAGTCCTTCTTCTTCAAGGCGCCGATCAAGATCAGCAGCTCCTGGGTGCGTGTGCGCGCCTCCTCGCGATCGCGTCGGGCGCGGTCCTCCATCTCCAACTTCTCGCGGCGACGACGCTCCTCCGCTTCAGCCTTGGCTTCGGCCTTCTCTTCACGGCGCCGCTTCTCCTCGCCAGCACGACGTGCCTCGGCCTTGCGCTCGTTCTCCTCGCGTAGCAGCAGGATCGTCTCCATGATGCTGCCGCCCATGGTGTTGGCGTTGGCTTCAAGGCCGCTCAACTTGTTCTTGAGCGCGGTGGTGGCCTTCATGGCCCTGATTCGTTTGGCCTTGGCGAAGCTGGCCTCCAGCGTCTCCGTGTCCTCCTCGAAGGGGCGCTTGGCGCCCACCGCATCCCGGAAACTGGTGAGGCCGGTGCCTCCGAGGCGGTTCGAGGAGGACTTGTACTTCTGGTCCTTCTTGAGTTGTCCGTGGAGCGTCCTTGGTCGACTGGCGTCCTCGTCGAGAGACCGTCGTCGCTGGCAGCGGCGGCTGAAGGGCTCTTGCGTTGCACTCCAGAACCAGACTGCCGCGCATTTTGAGGTGCTCGAAGCGGCGCCGGACGCGGAGTACGAGCGCAGACTTTGAGCTTATCGCTGGCAAGTGGTGCCGCCAGCAGCTCTTGGAACCCGCCTCGACTGAGCGGGGTGCTGGAGCTCGTGGAGTTGCCCGTAACGGAGCCGTCCGTGTCGATGGGCTCGTCGTGTCCGGTGCCACTCTGGGCATCGTGCTGCACGTTGTCGCCTTCACCGCTCTTGAAGGAGTCGTCGTCGTCGGGGTCAGCCTCGGACGAGAAGTCGGGCTCCACGAAGCCCTGGTCGCGGTCGGCCTCGTCGTCGATCTCGATGACATTGGCCTTGTCATCAATGGCCTGCTTGGCCTCCTTGGCGCGTCGGATGTGTGGTGGCATCTCCGGCATGCCCGTCGGCTTGCGAGCAACGGCAGTCGGTCAGCTAGCTAGCGAGCGAAGGAAGGAAGCTCAAGAGGGGTCGACGCACGGGGGATGGAGCTTGGAAAGGGGAGGGGGCTTGGACTGGAGTACTTGGGAGCTGGCAAAAAGCAAAGTGAGCGAAGCTGTCGACCGTGGCGGCGAGCGGAGCGTCTAGACCAAGCCATACGCACCAGCTACGCGCCTCCGATCTATAAAAGACGCTGCCCTCGGCGAACTTCAACGCGGGAAATCCGCGCGCGCAAAGTGCCCCCTCAATCGCCGCCTTCGGTAGAAGCAGCTCTTCGGATGCGCCTTGGCGCCAAAAGTCTCGTCGCCCACGTCGAAGCCAACTCCCACGTCGGATTCTCCGTAAGCCTCAGCTCAGTCAATTTGAATAGCTAAAGCAGCAATGAACTGACATCTTTTAGTCGCATTGAATGCATTCGTCCGTGCATGCATGCTCCTCACAAACCACCTACATTGTAAACGACCTACACGCAGCGCCCTTGGTCCTCTTGCAGCGTCCTCATGGGTCTTCCTCGTCCTGGATGTTGCTGTGGCGGCATTCAGCAACTTCGCAGCGGCACACGAACCAGAGGTCGTCGCCATAGTCCACCGTCACCTCTTCGCCACGGCGGATGTCCCTCGTGGTCACCACCACCACGGTCGTCCGACGCCCGTTAGACAGCTCGACGAAGGCCGCTGCCGGTCGGCAGGAATGATTCACGAAGCGCATGAGGCTCCCCATGCGCTCCGCGTTGATTGCAGCGCAGACGCCGGTCGCCGGCTTCTCGAGCCGCTGCTTCAGCACGAGCCTATAGCCCCGGTTGCGCGGTCGATTCGCGCGAGAAGAGCTCACGTGCTCTATCTCCCCGAGGTACTGACCGAGCACTTCACCAGCGTCGATGTCCTCGCCGGCCACGATCCCCAACTCGCGCGTGCGCTGGTTGCGGCCGAGGTAGACCTTGGTCGAATCGTCCAGGCCGTTGCCGCACTTCCCCGAGTACGGGCAGCAGTTCGGACTGCAGAAGACGTGCATCAGCGCGTTCCGGCAGGAGTCCGTGCGGCACGGGTTCCAGCAATTGCAGGACCCGTAGTGACGCACTGCTGGAAAGATCGTGGCCAGCGGGTTGAAGTTGTCGCGCAAGTGCGCAACGCTGTACGGCCAGCGCGCTGGTACGAAGATGTCGCCCGGTCGCGACGCCTGCCGTCGAGCCAGCGGAGCGAGATCCACCGCAGATGTAGGCGTCGCTTGCACAGCAGCGGCAGCAGGGATGGCGCGCTGGGGCGCGGGGTGTTGACGGGTGTACGGGGCAGCGGCATCTCGGCGTGCTTGGCGGTCTTGACGGCGTGGGTGAGACGTCTTTGTCGTCCTCGGGCGCGGTGGGGCTCTTGGTGGCGTCTCCAGCAGCACTGGAGACGAAGTCGTCGGGCTTCGACACGCGCGCATCTCCGTTGGCGGCGGCGTCTCTGGTGGTGGCGGGTTCGTCGCGCTCTTGGACCGATGCTTGGTCCGCTCCGGAGACAGCCACGGCGGCGTAGCCGTCCCCGTTGCGCTTGCGTCGCCGTCTGCTCCGCAGGATCGGCGGCTGTGGTCGTGGTTCGGCGCCGCAGCGACGTTCGGCGGCGTGTTCACGTCGCTCGAAGAGTCCTCGATGCAGCGCAGCTGCCAGTGGATGGCGGAGTGCACAAGGCGCACCATGGCGCTGCACGGCAACAGCACAGGTCAACCACAGCAAATACATCAGCATCCACTAGCAGAACATACGTGTCTGAGAGTCGGCGGAGGTCGACTTCGCGCCTTCGCCGTCCGATTCGAAAGTGAGCGCAACTTCAAGTTGTCGGCAGGAAGATATGATCGAGGCGATAAGCCGCCAGAGTGAAGGAAACGCCTTCAAGAATGATGGTCAGATTAAACTATACAAATAGCAAGATAAAACTTTATGATGGATACACGACATAAAGGTAGGGGTAGGGCCGCTTATCGAGACCGATTTCGCGTCTCCGCGGATTCACGTCGGGCTTATTATGACCCCGACATATCACTGCAGATAAGCCGCTCGACTCAGCCATATTTGGCAGGCGTCCATTGGTGAAACTAAACCTTAGTTCAACCTCGACGCAAGCGCCGAACTCCACGCGCGCAAAATTCTGCAACACAAGCCGAGAAAAGGGTCGCTTGGCAGGTGGGGAAGCATGCTGCTACTTCAGGGAGACGCCCTCGCGTTTTCCTGGCGGTGAAGGCTTTGGTCTTTGGCCACCGTCTCAGAATGAGAGGTATACGCGGTGCAGTGAGTCTGACATTCCCCCTCCGCGGAGTTTCTCTTGCCGATATACGGTCTCCGCAGAACTGGGAGTCAAAAGCTTTTCCTTTTGGCGTTCCCAGGTTTCTGAATGATGCGGATGGGTGGGACCAGGTGCAGCATACTCACTCAAGTCAGCCAAGTCAGTTGAATGAGTGTACATGTAAGATGTCACCGCTGTCGCCCTGCTCTTCGTCGTCTCAGTTCTCCACTTATTCCCACCATTTCACGCGCACCTCGCCAAGCACCGCATCCTGCGTAGTCTGCAGGAGCAGCCAGCACTTCGACTCACGTTCCAGCTTAAGCGGAAAGCCATGTAAGTCCATGGTGCGTCCAGGCGACACTCGCGCCAAGGACTTCGCAAGGCGACAGAAGAATTGTCTACAACGGGTTAGCCTCGTTCCATGAGGAGAATGGAGATACACACGAGTACGCGCTGGTGGACGGTACGGCCTACTACACTCGGCGGCCAGGTGATAAGAGCTCAATGAAGGCGGAATCTGGTTGCATTCTGTCCACCTCGGTGTCGCCTATTGAAACGGTACTCGACGCCATCCAGGAGGCCACCACAGAGACGCATCTGCTCGGAGCTTGTCGCGAGACTGGAGCAGATTCTGCTCCAGTCTCGCGACAAGTGTCCACATGGGTCCGCAATGCTGTTCCAGATTGCGGGCGAGAATTATCTATTGTGCTCAAGCTCTTCATGGTTCCAACAACATGATGGTTTCCAGACTTTCGACGTCGACGTGACGTACGAGCAGACTCCACCGGCAATTATTGCTCCGCGTATGCCTCCAGAGGTAGCATCGACCTGTGGGAAGGTGCCATTTGCCGAGCGTATCACTCCATGACTCGATCATTCACGGAATGGGGCCATCGATCACTACATTCCGAGGAAGCTGAGTACAGTTTCTCGAACTTTATCGACGGACTGAGAGGCAGCCCCGACGCAACTAGCTCCTGCAAGGGTAAGAGGCGACCGTGCGTCTTCGTCACTGGACTCGCGACCTGGAACGACTATGGGCTCACCTCCCACGATCCGAGGTCGTACTTCGGTAGCAAGTTCCAGGACCACGCACATCACGATGTCGACGCAAGTGGACGCTTGGAACAACGTTGCCTTCCAGCAGCGACTAGCGGATCTGGTGCTTGAGGTCAGCAACTTCAGCAATGCAACGTCAGGGAACACCAAGGACACGATCGTGGTGACGCATTCACTGGCGAATTTGGACTGCATCGACCTTACCTGCGTACACGCGCTAAGTAGTTTCATAGTCAGCGTTCAACCTCGTGGGGCTGCGGTTACTTCCTTGCCACGTGAGCGTGCTTCGAGCAGCATTAACGGGGCACCCGCCGAGAAGACCGAGCAATTCCTTCACGACTCCAGACAAGGCGCCATTACACGCATCGTAGAGATAGTTTGAGGCCATGCTGCTCTCCATCGGACCGCTGATACCCACCCAAGTCGACGACGCATCAAGCTGGCACATTCCCTTGGCAACGGCGCCGCCAAGCGCCATGTGCAGCAACAACTACACGGGGCTGGTGTCGATCGTGACGCCCATCTTCAACGTCGAAGGCTCCTTGGTCCCGCACCACTCCCGCGAGAACGACGACATCGCCGAGTTCCAGAGCTTCGCCAAGGGCCAGTCCAGGGACCTCTTCAACGCCTCGTCGAGCAGCAAGTTCTACGTGACGGAGCTCAACCACCTCGACACGACCTTCCGCTTCGGAGACAACCTCTTCAGCGACACGAAGAGACCCGTGACGTGGTTCGAGTGCCTTTTGTAGTACAAGTTCACATATTCATAAAGTGGAGACATCAAATCGGTACAGTATGCAGGCGGTACTCCGCATGACCAACACGTTGAACTACAGTACAGCAGGCTCTCGATTTATGGGAGATTCGGGGGCCGACAGGCCCCCGAACTCCGATAAATTTAGGTGAGATCTCCGAACTCCGGCTGCAGCCTCGGATGGGCGCAGCCGTTTTCCTTTTATTTACCGAGAACTTGTAGCTGAGGAGTCCGCAGTAGGCATGGCCTTGTCAGCAGCGCGCAACGATAACAAGGCAGCAGTAATCGAGGCGGTTGGACGGCGCGCATTCCCTCCACGTCTAGTTTATCCTGAGGAAAAGGTGGATGACATGCAGTTGTCGCGGCTGTTTTCACGCCCGTTGTTCGTGTGGATCCCGGAGTATCGAGGAGGCAAAGGTCTGCCGTCGTGCATCAACCGAGACTGCAACTGCAATCCGAAGGTGAAAGACTATTGCCGTCGTGTGGTGGAATCTGTGGAGTGCAAGTGCGACCTGGTATTTGTGAAGTATAGGTGCGCTGTAACAGGATCATATTTTTCCACTGTGAGCCCGGATTACTTTGCACAATGGCCCGATATGATTTTTCACTTTCCGTTTGTTCTGAGCCAAAAGCTAGTGTTCTCGAACTCACTGATGGAGATGGTTCATGACGGTATTACCGCGCAGAATGGGTTGCAACGTACCATGGTCAATATCGAGCGTAGGCGCAAACAGCGCTACTACAAGCTTCTGGGTCTGTTTTCCAGTGGTATCAAGCGAAATCACGAGCGTTGCTTCACCTATCTGGCCCCCACTCCAATATCAGAGGATCAGTATGCAGATCAAAACAAAGTTGTTGACAATCACACGCTTACGACGGCATGGCTACACGCTACAGAGCTGTACGGGTCGCTGTGTGAAAAAGTGATGAAAGACTGTGTTGTAAAGAGGGTCATGAGAATGGATCACTCTGTCAAGTTCTGCAAGCGTCTAAAGCTGTGGAAGGCCAAGGGCCAACGTGAATCTCTCAAAGATGCAAAGATGATTTTGCTGTTCCAGAATGAAATTGGGCAGATTATCGGGCGGAGGCTGACCAGGTCTGAAAACAAGGAAGAAACACGGGCCTTGCTTCAGCATGTGAAGTCGCAGTTTCGTTTGCCTTCTGGGGACGACGTGGAGCATGTAGTTGTGTCGGATAACGCGTCGGCGGTCAAGAAAATGGTCTCAGAAGTGTTTGGCAGCGAGGTGGTCACAAAACAGGACCCATTTCACGTGATAACTCGCATCACTGAAAAAATAAAGGTACCCGTCACCAGCAAACGAATTTCAAAGGAGCTCTCCCGTGCGATCTACAATGTGGATCGTGAATTGCGCCCTACTGCTGAAATGGCCCTTCAATTTCAAAGTGTAGTCAACGGTGTTTTGCGCTCAAGTATATCGTGCAGCCTGAAAGATTGGAAAGGGTCGTGTCAGAGTAATTTGGAGCAGATTCAGCGTGGCGAGTTGTACGTGAGCTCAAACACGTACGAGGAAGGCGGTCATCGAGTTCGCGTGGTATCTACTAGCCAACTTGAGGGCTTCCACTCTTCCTTAAAAAAGCTGCTTACCAGAAATGTATCGATTGATGTTGGCTTGCGGATCTTAGATTGGTTTATCGTCAAGCATAATTTGTCTATCGGTGCTAAGTTCGGGCGCAATCCACCCATGAAAGGCGTTGATTTGATTTCGGCGGGCCATACTGCATTACTCTGTGGAACGATGGTCCCTACGTCGCCTCAAATGGAGTATGTTATGCAGCTTTTCTCTTCGCCGCTTGTACCCCCGCAGTATAGAACGGAGACCGAGCGTGACTTTGACTTTGACTCCTGGGCACAGGTATTTCAAAGGGCAAAAGTGAACACAACATGTCTGGAAGGGAATCTTAATCGCTCCCGGCAACACCGCTCAACAGTAGCGGAACTGCTGTTAAAAAGGGCTGTTACCCTCCAATCGGCCAAGCTGAAGCGTGACGAGTTTTTTAACTCTCTTCGACTGGCAAGTACCGAGTGCGAAGGCGACCAGGGCTTCTCTGCGGAGGAACACGAGCTGCTCAGGCAGCTGCGTTGCGAACAGGCTGCTAGCAAGCGTGAATGGTGCACGTGTGAAATGATCACAACGATGATGTTCAACATTGTTGTTTGCAACAACACGAACCCTAAAATACGGCTACAACAGCGGAGTTATGCTACGATGGTCTCAAAAATTAAATCACTTGGTGCTGATCCTGAAAGTACAAGCTCCGCTCGAAAACAAGCAAAACTGTTCAATTTTGCTCCCCAAGAAGCTGTTTCCCTGGCTTTACGTTCACCAATAGACTGCGAGGCCGATTTGATGCGCGATGTCTTCAAAATTCTGCGAAAGTTCAAGGCCGGCACAGCTCGTAAACAATTATTTCACCGTATCTACGACTTTGCAAGTTGTGTCTGCGCTGGAATCGGTCAACTTGATGAATCGGTGCGGGAGAAGCGCTGGGAAGCGCTGAAGGCGGCCCAAAATCGTAAAAAGAGGAAACTAGCCATGGTCACGAACCCCACAGACGCTCCATTATCTTGCCCAGCCCCTGATGAAGAAGAAAAACGAGTCGAGTCACTAAGTACTTTGCTCGTGACAGATCAAGAAACTGCAGCGAACGAAGGCATCGATGCTACGACCACTACAACTAGTTCAACTGCAGACGACACACCTCCAGCAAGACTACAACCGCTGGTTAGCCGACGCGACACAGTTGGGATTGATGAAGATGCAGGACAATCAAGTGTTCCAGCGAAACGGCCTCGACCATCTACTATCGCTCCAGAGCACTTGGCTGAGTTGCGTAAATTGTCTGATTCGCTGGTGTATACTCGTGGAAAATATATATTGCTGCAGCAGGAGCTGAAGAAATATTACCCGGACGCGAACCTCACGGATAACCAACTACGCTGCCGCCTTAAACGACGTCGAACAGCAGAAACAATTGATCCCAAGCCAGCGAGTAGCGGCAACGAGATATCTGACAGCGTTGCTCCACCTCTTGCTCCAGCTAGCAAGGCGACTTCGTGTTCAAGCTGCCGCCAGAAGCACTTTAAGTGCGGTGAAGGGTCTCACAATCCTGCGTGTTTGCTAGCGAAGAAGAATACAACTCGTACGATAACAGAGTTCTTTAGCGTATAGCGATAAAATCAAACTTCATAGCACATCTGTTTTTCCACTAGCATCGAGACATACCATCGAGACAACATTGTGGTCAAATGTGGTCGAATGTGGTCAAATGTGGTCAAAGTGGTCGCGAGACAAATCCCACCATCTCCCATGCCCCCCCCCAGGCTCTCGGGCTCTGCATTTCCTTCACACAAGTTGCCCCGACTCGGGGCCCCCGAGTCACCGCCCGGGCCAAATCGCAAGATAATCGACGACACGGCGAGAAGCTCAAGCGGGTCCCTGGCTGGATTTGGCGATTGTCTCGGTCGCCACCACCGGCTTCCAACTGGCGCTGAACCATGGTCGCTTCACGTTCCTTTGCCACGACAACGATGGCGTTATTGGCGCTTGCGAGTTGTGACGCTGCGCTGCCGTCGCTCAAGCTCGCGTTCGACGTCCACCGTCCCAGTATGGCGGTGCGTGGAGTCACCGCGTTCGACGTCTTAGTCACGCCTGTCGTGAGTGGGGACACTGTTCAATTCAATGGGAAAGTATCGGTCAAGCAGGACGTCGCCACACACAACTTCCTCCTTGTCGATAGCGTGCCGTACCACGAAGTTATCGACGGTTCAACCAGCGTCACCACCTGCCAGCCTACGGAGTTCATTCCAGGCGTGTCCGACGTGGTTAACGCCATCGCCTCAGCTACTGCCGTCTCCAGCGTCACGACGGACCAGGCGATCTCCTGCACCAACGGAACGTGGCTGAGTACAACGTTCGATGGCGAGTCTTACGTGGTGTGCTCCAAGCCTGAAGACGCCAACTTCATAGTGTACGGCGCAGATGTGAGTGTCTCGTTCGAGTATCTGTCCGAGAATGTGGAAGTGGCCAAGCCGTTGAACTCTCCAAGCAACTGCGCCGCTGTGACGGACGGGTCGGTGGCGCTGTCAGCGCTGGAGAAGATCTATGGCAAGGCCCTCTCCAGCTCACAGCGCAGACTCAAGGAGGAAGTTACGACAGCGTCTCTCTCGAGTCCTACCTGCACATGCCAAAGCAAACATCGTCCGTGCCTGTTCTTCCATGGCATGGACGTCAAGGAGGACGGCGGGATCATCGATGACTACTCGTTCTTTGGCAATATTAAGGAGCACGCGCCGTGCTGCTCGTCCTTCAGCTTCGCGATCCTCAACACGGTGGACAACGAGTGGTACAACGAGACGCTATTGGAGAAGGCTTGCAACGCCGCAATGAACGTGAGCACTGGAACGACGGCCAGCGAGTCGACAGTTATCAACAATCTTATCGTTGTCGCCCACTCCATGGGGGACAACATGTTCGCGAGCGCGCTTGCGAGTGGCAAGTGCTCCATTGGGAGGAACGTGGACTGGGTTGATCTGAGTGGGCCCATGAAGGGCAGTATGGGCTCGGATTTTATGCACGACATTTGCGACGGCGATGAGGACGGAGCTTCAGACCTTTTGTCCAAGTTTGGAGGACTGATCGGCCAGTGCCCCGGCAGCACCACGCGGCGGTCTCTTGTGTATTATGGAGGGGAGTACTGCGATAAAAGATGTCGGCTAGGTACGCGGCAGCACTGAAAATGCACAAGAAGCACGTGACTGCGAGTATGTGCGGCACGACGTACAATGGACTTTTCTCGAAAGAGTACGCGGGTTTGGTGGCCGGAGGCTTGATCATCCCGCACCATTCGTCCAAGAACGATGGAGTGGTGAGTATTTCGCTATGTTTCGCTGGCGTTCTGGGCCTTTTTACTTACAACTTTGTTGCGGTTGATGGTGTTGGCAGGTGGAGTTTAAGAGTTGCGTTGGAAACTTGGATACTTCGTTGTTTGAGCCCACGTACTCAAGCACTTGGTACGCTGCAAAGTTGAATCATGCAGACACGACATTCCACGACGGCGAAGGGCTCTTTAGTAAGGCCCAGAAACCCTTAAAGTGGTTTGAATGTTTGCTGTAATAGTGTTCATAGATGATGAAACTCAATAGAATATAACTAAGCTCGAGGTACACGTAGTACTCGAGCGCATTGCATGCTGCGTGTGCCCCGCGATACAGTCCACGTACATGTACAGTGTACGACCCAATTAAAGGAGGTTAAAGCTTCATGAATATGGAGGTGCGAGTGGTAAACATTATGTAGTCGCGAATGGTGTTGTAACGAGAACCCGCGGTCTGGTCTCACGTGTACATCCGCACTGCGGATTCCGCAGGCGCCACCAGAAACAGTGCAAGCTAGGTACAGTAGGTCGTTTTGCCTGAAGCAATGAGCGTTGCAATTATACACGTATCGTATAGGGAGGCAACACCAGAGCTTCTTGGACAGCTTCAAAGAATAAAAAGCAATACTCCGACGACGAACAATGGGGAAGTGTGGGAAGTTGCTACAGCGCGTCGTCGTCGGCGGTGGCGAGAACTTCAGGTTCTGCCATCGTGGCCATCCCATGGATCCGTGAGTAACAGGGCAACGAGCACCAGCTTCGACCTTCATGTATCCACACACGCTTTTTATGCTACAGACCAGTCACTTAAGTTTCAAGCTCTATCGCCACCAGAAGAAGACGATCAAGGAACGCCAAGCTTTCTCCTAACTAGGCTAACAATACACCAGATCTCTTTACCCGATGCAGTTGGCTCGTTTGGATCGCTTCAACGTTGGTGTACATGTATGATAAGTTACAGTAAGGTGTTGTGTTTGCACTGTAAGCAACTGTACCATGCTCATCTCACGGTGACTTGCTGCTGCAACTGTGGCCCCTTTTCTTTCAGTGGAGGGCTACGACGCTCACTTGCGCTGTTCGGGGCCCTGCAGCAGGATCAGAAGCAGTCTGTTTTGTTGAATTGGCTGCTGTACCGGTGTGTGCCTCTGCACAATGCGATAAAAAAAAAACGTGCCTTCTCATTTCTCAATCGGAACTCTTGCCCTTAGCTCGGTCGATCAAGATGGTTGCCTCGCACTTCGCTGCTACGACGGCTATGGCGCTACTGGCCCTGACAGGCAGCAACACCGTCTCCGGAGCTTCGTCCCTCCCGTCGCTCAAGCTCGGCTTCAAGGTGCACCGCTCCACCATGCAAGTCTTCGGCACCTCCACCTTCGACGTCTACGTCAAGCCCGTTCGGAGCGGAAGCAGCGTCACCTTCGACGGCAAGGCCTCCTTCGAGCAGGATGGCACCACGTACAACTTCGTGCTCGTCGACAGTGTGCCGTACTACGAAGTCGTCTCCAGCACCTCCAACTTGACTACGTGCCTCCCAACGGATAACGTCCCGAGCGTTCCTGACATTGTGGAGGCGCTCGCATCGGCCACCGCAGTCTCCAGCGTGAATACCGACCAAGACATCTCCTGCACCAACGGCACGTGGCTCAGCACCAGCTTCGCCGGCGAGCCGTATGTGCTGTGCACGGGTACCGAGGCTGACAGTGGCAACTTTATGGTGTACGGCGAGGACCTGAGCGTTTCGTTTGAGTACTTAACGGAGGACGTTTCAATTACGAAGCCGGCCAGTGCTCCGTCCGACTGTGAAGCTGTGATCGGAGATGCCGTCGCGCTGTCTTCACTGGGCCAGATCTACGGCCTCACGACGCCAGGATCGCGTCGTGTACTAAAGGAAGAGGTCGGCGCCGCGCACCTCGCGAGCTCCAAGTGTGCGTGTCAGGGCACGCCTCGCCCGTGCCTCTTCTTCCACGGAATGGACGTCACTGCGGACGGAGGAATCGTGGATGAATACTCGTTCTTCGGCGACATCAAGGAGCACGCGCCGTGCTGCTCGTCCTTCCACTTCGCGATCCTCAACACGGTGGACTACGCATGGTACAATGATACGCTGCAGCAGAAGGCTTGCAACGCCGCCCTGAACGTGACCACGGGCAGCACGGACAGCGGGGAGACGGAGATCAACGACCTCATCGTGGTGGCTCACTCGATGGGCAACAGCATGTTCGCGGGAGCGTTGGCGACTGGCAAGTGCTCGATCGGCAAGAATGTCGACTGGGTGGCGCTGAGCGGACCGATGAAGGGCAGCATGGGCTCCGACTTCATCTACCAGATCTGTGGCAGCAGCAGCAGCAGCGACTCGGATACTCTGCTCGCGAAGTTTGGAGGACTCATCGGCCAGTGCCCTGGAACGACTACGCGCCGCTCGCTCACATACGACGGCGGCAAATACTGCGACGCTGCCTGCTCGCTTCGGTATGCTGCAGCGCGTGCCATGCACAAGAAGTACGTGACTGCAGGCATCTGCGGCACGACGTACAATGGACTCATCTCGAAGGAGTACGCGGGCCTGCTGGCGGGAGGGCTGTTGATCCCGCACCACTCATCCAAGAACGACGGCATCGTAAGTGTCTTGTGCTTTGTTATACTCCAGCAAGGCGCGATCTAAGAGTTTATTGTTGCTGCTGTTGCTGTGTGTAGGTCGAGTTCCAGAGCTGCGTTGGCGACTTGGACGCGTCCAAGTTCGACACCACGTACGCGAGCACCTGGTACGCTGCGAAGCTCAACCACGCAGACACGACTTTCCACGATGGCGACGGGCTGTTCAGCAGTGCGCAGAAGCCCCTCAAGTGGTTCGAGTGCTTGTTGTAAGTGCAGGCGATGGATGGGTATGATAGAGCTGTAGGTTCATGAATGCACGCTCCCTGTTTCTCGTACATGTAGCAATGGACTCGCCAACTGCAGTCACTCGACTAGCGAGAGAAGCAAGCGCCTGGTCCGAGTGATAAACATTTGAAGCCTGTGCAGCCGAGCCAAAGTCGTAAACAAAGCGACAGGATCCCCGCAAGTACAACGGCAACGAGCTCCAGGTCAGGCAGGACTCCTGACTCAGGAGCGGGAGGTTAATGTCACGAAGATGTTCCGCTGTCTGCGGCGTCCGCCATCGTGGCCATCCGACTCGGATTCCGAGCGGGATCCGTGAGTAACAGCGGAGCCAAAGCAGCAGACGCCGCGCGGTGTATCCAAACCTTGTCACGCTGCGCGACTGCATAAAAGGGACGGACCCCGTCCACCCCCTGTCATCTGAGCCTGCTATAACTTATGCACCAGTCACGACGACTTCACGTCGGCATACACACGTACTGTGAAATCAGGTCTTCCAAACACATACCTCCCAATCTATTCCATGTTGAAGTGATCGTGTTGAAGAGGTGCAATGACCCACGTCTGCTTTCCGCTTTCCTGCGTTATCAAGATCCACGCGTGCACTTTATAAGCTCAGCTCGCCAGGATGGCCTTCACACAAGCTGCACGCGCGCGGCCTCCACGACCTCTCTCCATTCCTCAAGTTGCTCGGTGTGGCGCAGGACTCGCGACTTCCTCCCTCCAGTCAGATCTCAAATGAAGTCAGCCTTCTCCCTCGCTGCGGCCCTCATCGGCTTCGATGCCGTGGTCTCCGCTGCGTCCTCGCTCCCGTCCATCAAGCTGGGCTTCAACATCCAGCGCTCAACCATGGAGGTCTACGGCACCTCCACCTTCGACGTCTACGTCAAGCCCGTGCTCAGCGGCAGCAACATCTCGTTCGACGGCAAGGTCACGTTCGAGCAGGACGGCACGACGCACAACCTCGTCCTGGTCGACGGCATCCCGTACCACGAAGTGATCAACAGCACGGCCGACGTCACGACGTGTCTGCCCACGCAGCTGTTCCCGAGCGTCCCGGCCATCGTGGAGGCCATCGCGTCGGCCACCGCCGTCTCCAGCGTCGACACGGACCAGGACATCTCGTGCACCAACGGCACGTGGCTCAGCACGACCTTCGCTGGCGAGTCCTACGTGTTGTGCACGGGCTCGGACGCAGCGGACGGCAACTTTACTGTGTACGGCGAAGACCTGAGCATCTCGTTCGAGTACTTAACCGAAGACGTGACGATCACCAAGCCTGCGAACGCCCCGAGCGGCTGCACCGCAGTGTCGGACGGATCGGTGGCGCTGTCCTCCGTGGTTCAGCTGTACGCCGTCAGTACGCCAAGCTCGCGTCGCATGCTCAAGGAAGAGGCTGGAGCTGCTCGCCTTGCTAGCTCCACGTGCGCGTGCAAGGGAACCCCGCGTCCGTGCCTCTTCTTCCACGGAATGGACGTCACTGCGGACGGCGGCATCGTGGATGAATACTCGTTCTTCGGGGACATCAAGGAGCACGCGCCGTGCTGCTCGTCCTTCAGCTTCGCCATCCTCAACACCGTCGACTACGAATGGTACAACGACACGCTACAAGAAAAAGCTTGCAACGCCGCTATGAACGTGAGCACGGGCACAACCACCAGCGGCTCGACCGAGATCAACGACTTGATCATTGTGGCCCACTCCATGGGCAACAACATGCTGGCGGGGGCGTTGGCGACTGGCAAGTGCTCGATCGGCAGTAACGTGGACTGGGTCGACCTGAGCGGCCCCATGAAGGGCAGCATGGGCTCCGACTTCCTGCACCAGATCTGCGACGGAGGCAACGTGCTTCAGAACATTTTGGCTGAGCTTGGCGGGCTCATCGGCCAGTGCCCAGGCACCACCACGCGCAGGTCGCTGGTGTACGATGGCGGCAACTACTGCGACGCCGCGTGTTCCGCTCGCTACGCGGCCGCGCGCGCTGTACACGAGAAGTACGTGACTGCGAGCATGTGCGGCACGACGTACTCAGGGCTGCTGTCCAGTGAGTACGCGGGCTTGCTGGCTGGAGGGCTGCTCATCCCGCACCACTCGTCCAAGAATGACGGCATTGTCGAGTTCCAGAGCTGCATCGGGAACCTCGAGTCCTCGTCGTTCGACGACACGTACTCAGCCACTCGGTACGCTGCTGCGTTGAACCACGCCGATACGACGTTCCACAACGGCGAAGGTCTGTTCAGCAGCGCCAAGAAGCCGCTCAAGTGGTTTGAGTGTTTGCTGTAAGGAATCTGCTGATCGCTGGACTGGAAATTCCGTAATGAAACCGTGAATACTTATATCGTTGAAAGTTTTCAGGCATTTCCATTTGCTACAGTTGTTTCGCCACTGCCAGGAACCGCGAGAGACCTGGACGTTGCTGTGCGTACTCCTCAGCGATTTTCGCTTGTGCGTTGGCGCTTAGAGAAGAGGCACTTCGAATCCACTCTTGCTTCGTCTGGGACTGACGTCGGTGCGGTGTCTGGGACGCCCGTCTGTGGCTCTTCAACTCGTGCAGCAGCTTGGCCGCAGCAGCGTTAGACGCCTCGTTGGCTTCGGTTCTAGTGAGATTGAGCTGCCACGGAATGGATTTATCCACGAGATCCCCCACGCATCGACCGTCCACTGTATAGAAAGAGGGAGCCCCGCTTTCACTAGTGACAGCAAGCAACGAGCTTGAACTCTCGACTGCATGGATTACACACACGGTTCTCACTGGGCCACCCTTGCGAACCAGCCATCTGCAGCGAATCCGTAGCAATGCTGGAGACAACTCGTCATTTTGATCCAAATCTGCCCACCTTGGTGTCGTAGACTTTCGCATCGTGTCGATCTTCTTGAACAAGTCTTCAAAGTCGTATAAAGTGACGAATCCTAGTAACAATAGGGACACTCGTTAGTACTCGGATAGATCATCGGACTAGGGTCCGCGCACTTACCGTGATCGTCCCCAACGCAGAGTATGGTTTTGGTGTCGTCAGAGAGCCACGCCGCAGCGCAGACGAGCGAATCTGCGTGAGAATTGTGTCCTATGTGTCGGTCAGAGCACTGATCATCGTGCTGTGGATCGAGTTCATTGCCATATTGTAGACACAAAATGCGTTGATGCGCATATGGGAAAGCTGGTGGAATAGCCCTGCTGGACCAAACCGATAGCTGGCATGGACGCCCTTCCTCCACCAGCACAAAGTATGGATGTGGGTCGAGATAGACGACTTGCCCAACAAGAGACGACTTCAGTCTGCTCGTCTCCTGCGAGCAATCGACCGAACATTCGCTGTCATCTTCAGCCTTGCTTGCATTCCCTATGGCGACGACTGTCCCGCCCTTTACTTTCCACACACAAAATGTGCCGTCAAAGGGGGAGACCGTCACCAAGTGCTGAAGTTTACCATGCACGTCAATCGTGACGGCGTCGGGGCCTCCATTTCCACTACTTAACGTGGCTGCCTGCTGGATCTCTTTCAGTCTCGTTTGCGCTTTCTTGAGGAACGCAGTCAGCGTGACTGCCTCTCGACCAGCGAAAGTTTTCTTTACCGCGCTCGGTAATTGACTTCTATGCACTGTAGGGAACGCTGAATCCAAGAGTTCTTTGGCTTTTCGCGTCGTGATTTTGCCGGTTTGAGCGTAGTCGGCAGAGTCGAACAGTCTTTTGAACTTCTCTATCGACAATGTTTCACCGTTCTCGGCGAAATTATCACACAAATCGCTCTTGTTGTTGCTGTTGTAGCTCACACTTTGGACTCCGTTCCAATGGTTAAGTGTGTGACGCACCTCTAGATCCGTGGACTGCGAAATCAGGACTGTGCCGTCAAAAGAGCTCGAGACAAGTCGTGATCCGCTAACCCATCTTACTGCCGCAACTTCGGCAGTGTGCAGCCGTTTTGATAAAATCACGGCACCGCGAGGGAGCATCACACGCGCTACAGTGCCATCTTCCGTCCCCACGATACACGAGTACTTGTCTTCCACAATGGATACGCAGGTAACATCAACTCGAATGGAGAGCTTCTCTCGCCGAATTAAGCTTCCAGAACTGGCAGCCCAGGATTGAAGCTCTCGCGGTGTTATTACGACGATAGAGTCGCTTGGACGGTGGAAATCACTGCAAGAGGCTTGGACCGCTCCTCCACATCGAAATCATCTCGAAATTGACTATGGGGTAACAATAATTGTTGGCTGGTTTCCTTGACTTTTGTTGTTCGTCCAAGATCTTCGCCAAAATCCACAAAAAATACGGTCGAATGGGCAATTGCAAGCCGCTTCCTTAACGGCATGTAGCACATGGACCGCATTGGTCGCGCAAGTGTTCGTGGTAAAGTGTGGTCCTGTACGTATGCTTCGCGCTTGAAAGCTCGAACAGGTGCAAACTTCCGCAAGTCCCAGATCTTGATGAGCCCACTTTCGTCAGCTGAAATCACCTGAGGTGAGTCTGGGACGATCTCCAGACCGATCAACTGGTGCTTGTGGCCCTTTAGAGACCCGATCTTTTGCTCCACGTGAGGATTCCACAGATGGAGACAGTGATCCAGACCTCCACTCACTAAGTAGCCTTTATTCGCGCAGTAGTTCAGCATCGTCACACCTTTGTCGTGGCCACTCAACGCCTTGCCAATGCGCTCAAGGTGCAAGTCGAGCACGTAGATTTTCCCGTCGAGACAACTTGCAGCAATGTGCGTCGTGTTGTGAATGGCGGCGACGTCGGTCATCACGTCGTGGCCTTTCGTGAAAAACGAGTGCGAGTTTGACAGCGTCTCCAGATTCCACGCGTGAATTTGACCATTTGTACATGAAGAATAGAGTCGCGGAGATGATGTGTCCAGGGAGATTGCTAAAGCTGTTTGAGCCACCTCAGTAGGAATTTGCTGGACATGATACAGTAAGTACGCAATCATGTGAACGTAGGCCACAAACGGAAGGAACAAACCTGCCGAATGAGAAGGTGGTCTACATCGTAAAGCGTGATAAGTGGTGACGTTGAAGCTGTAATCACGTAGCGGCCCATAGGGGAGTATACAGCGTCCAAAATGCTAATGCCTCTGGAAGATCATTTACTGGTAAGTATGAGGATTCGGGACATTAAACTAAAGTATATCTTGTCTTGCCTGGAGGGAGTGGTAAACTCACCCACGATAGTGTTTGTCGAGGGATCGAGCAGCCGAAAGCCTTTATTCCTAGCATCATTCAGAAATACTCGATCGATACCTTCGAAATAATGCTGCCACAACAGCAAACGTTAGATTCATTCGCACCAACTCGTAACATCTGCACAAAACTCACCATGCCGTGGACTTCAGCCGACATGTTAAGCGCGTCCGGTTGGCACGTCAACTGAAAATGAAATAATTGTCAGTCTGTTGCAACGAGGAAGAGAAAGAGCGAACTATTACGCACTCGTTCGCCGGCTGTGTCCTCCTCTGGAAAGTGTTCATCTACCCGTAACATGCATGTTAGCGAGCTAAATCCAATAATTCCAATAGGTATTTACACAATTCACGAACCGGAGGGTTTGAAGATGGACAAGCTGAAGTCCTCCCACGTCAGGTATCCCGCCGCATGCAAATCGGCTTGCTGGTAAAGGCTACTGAGCTCGTGGATGAGGTTAACCTACCGTAGGAGGGGTATAGTTCAGCATGCATACATGCAGCAAGAACATCTCATAATCCACAAACCTGCTGGTCCCATTCCAAGTCTTGTGCGTGCAATGCGTGCAGCATTTCCGCAGTAAAATTCCTTTCATCCAGTCGCCCGCGTCTTTCAAACGCCAAGCGCATTGCAGCCATCCCGTCCTGGTCTGCTCCAATGGACATGTTACGTGTCCGCCACGGCACGAATAGACGAATAGCAGAACGAACCTAGCGCTGCCAGCGACTTTGTCGGAGCATGGGGCGTCGAATGTTGCGAATGCGAGTTGGGTGGCCGTCGAGACGTCCGAGTCAACTGGTTCCATCCTTGATGCGCCTGCCTCACTACTAACTCCTTTTCGCGCTTGTCCCGGGCGATCGCGCTCTCTCGAATCTTTGGGAAATAACTTGACGGCTCAGCAACAAAGCGATCCCGAGAGTTCTGGAAGCGCTGGGTCTCGCTGGTGGCAGGGCGAGCTGCCTCGAGTCGACGAGATCCTGTCTGGAAGGCTCGTGGTATCTACAGTGTAGCAGCGATCAGTCAGTGGACTGGATTGGATACCTTTGCCAGCTTGAAGTACCTCTGCTGGTAAGTAGATCGTCCGTTGATCCAGTCTGCTGGGACGCCTGGAGCTGTGGGCCGAGGACGGAGGCTGCGGCTTCATTGGCGAGACATCAACCAAGTAGACACGTCGCTTCAATGTCGAGGACCGTTACTGCGTATATTGGTCGGTCAGGAAAAGAACTTCATCTCAATGACAAACACTTCACCATATTGAAAAGCATTCCGTGCTGTTGAAAGCGCCAAAGTCACGTCAATATTCGTTTGTGAGCGTCACATTTGCTGCTGGACTCTATTGGGGGGAGTGGATGACTGCAGTCTTTAGTACGGCGTTAACCAGCTCCGCGTGCTTGCCCTTGGTGACCAACTCCAGCTCGACCTGCTTGAACGCAGCAACGTAGGCGTACTTGACGTACCCAAGCCTGCCGTGGGTCACGAACAATTGTAAGCAACAGAACCAGCAGAGGCGTCGAGTGCAGCAAACTAAAAACTTACTTCTCGAAAAGCTTCAGCGACGCGCTGTTCGTTTCGATGATCTTGCAGAAGAACCGCGTAACCTTGAGCTGGGAGGTAGCTGCAGCAGCAAGAGCCTCCACCGGTCAGTTAAAGAGCCTCTAACAAGGAGAAAAAATACTTCCCACCCGTACCGTAAGCCATCATGAGCTTCACCGCCTCTTCCGCGAAGCCCTTGCGACGGTACTTCTCCTCGGCGATCATGATCTCCATCTCGCACGCGTGGGGGTCGTCGTAGTCGTTGAAGAACAAGTTGACGTCTCCCGCCATGCCTGCATCAAGCCATCCACACAGCAATACCTTAGCCTAGTTACACCAATTCGTCTCCACCATCCGCAACAACTCACGGTCGATTGCGCTCTCATCGGTGTACGAAGCTCCAGGCTGGCCATCGCCCTCCGCATGCGCCAGCACGATGAACGTGCACTCTACACGTCCCACAGCGAAGCAGAAACAGAGTATCAGTGTCCCTATCCTCTCAAATTCAATAATTGCATCTCGCTCGTACTCTCGGCGTCGTCCCTCCAGGCCTCCTGCATCTCGAACTCCTCCTCGATCGACAGCGGCTCGGACGCCGTCATCTCTGCGTCATACAAGCAATACAGTCAGTACAATACCGTTATTCTAATACAAACATCAAATGGTGCAAGCTATTGTCTATTTCTCGCCTTGCAGCCACGGGTCCTTCATCCAGTTGTGGTACTTGGGCACGTGCTCCTTCTCGTACGGCACGAGCGTCACGCGCTCTCCCGTCTGCAGCAGCAGCATTACAATAATAATAACCCGATACGCACACATAACTTTAGTGCCTTCAACGCAATGCAATGCACAATTAATTGTTGCAGCTGGAGCTGCGTACAATGACGACGCCAGCATTCGCCTTCATCGTGACCGCTCAAGTCTCTCTTTGCCGGCAGGTCAGGAGGTATAGTTGGTGTGGCACACCTGAACTTATCATTTCCGACAATCTGACTTTTGATGCACGAGCCATGAGCTCCTCGGCGGACGGGGAGCTGGCGACGCCGCTGGCGGAGGCTCTGCGCGTCCTCGTGCAGCACGGATGGGTCGACGTAATGCGCCTTAAATCCCTCTTCACTTCCATACCATATTATATGAGTATTAACGTATGTGTGCGCAGGTGGACGCAGTGGAAGCTGTTGCAGCAGTGAGCAAGACGTTGCGGGCGGCTGTGGAGCGTCTGAGGCTGCGGCGGCTAGCGGTTCGGGTCGGAGGCTTCCCCAGATCGACGAGGTTTCAGTACGTTGCAAGTGTGGAGGCTCTAGAGGTCACTGTGTTGAGTGGGTGGAGTTGGAGCTGAAATGTGTCAATCCTGCGGAATGTTGAAGCTACTGGTTGCGAGCTGGCGACGTCGCGACGCTGATGGGGGAGACGGCCAACCAATTGAGCAGCAAAGAGCTCTATCTGGAGGTACTGGGAGATATAATGTCACTGTGCTGGAGCTTGGTGGATTGAGAGATACGGTTATGCTGGGTAGTTGGCTGGTATTGAGACGCTGGAGGACACGGCGACGCTAGGAAGCACCGGCGTCGAAGGTAGCGAGAGGATTGATGGTTCAGGGTTATGAGTGTCCAGCGCCTGATTTGAGTATGCTGTGTGTTGTGTGGTGGGTACAGGAGAGATCAGTCGAGATATTGAACGCACTTTTCCAGCGAACCCATTATTTTCAGAGGAAGGTTAGTAGTGCTTCCCTGTTACTATTGAGTGGGGCATTCGTATTGATGCAACTAATTGTTGTGAACTTGCTGGTTTTACAGGTGACGGTAGACGGCTGCTTGGGAATGTACTGAAGGCGGTTGCTCTTCATGCAGACGACATTGGCTATTGCCAGGTACAGTTTGATGGTGCGAGTTTGGTATTTTGGTGGTGGAGCTAAATGTTGAAATTCCGTCTTTTACAGGGCATGAATTATGTTGTGGCCGCTCTAATTCTCGTGATTAAAGATGCCCAACAACATGAAACAATTCTGGACCTTGATGGGCTTTCAGTACAAGAGGCGGCGTTTTGGTTGACGATCTCCTTGATTCGACGAAAAGGGATGGCAGATCTGTGGAAGCACAAAATGCCAGGGTTCGTTCACCGATGCGGAAGGTACTCGCGAGCGCCTGACTAACGTATGATCTATAATCTGTTTAATGAACTAGGCTATCGCAGTGCATTTATCTTTTCCAGCAGCTCCTCAAGCTCCACTTTTACGATTTATCAGCGCATTTTCGGCAGATTGGGATGCACTCAAATATCCTTGTCACCCAGGTAACGAATCTTTGACGTGTAAGCTGCTTATGAATTTGTAACTAACTAAGGAGTGGCGTCGTTTCAGTGGTTTGTGACAGTATTCGCGCGAGTGCTTACCATCCCGACCCTTACTCGTGTGTGGGATCTGCTCTTTATGGACGGATGGAAGACTGTTTACCAAGTTGCTCTCGCCATTACATCCGAGTTGCGACCAAAGCTTCTTGATATGGTACAGGATAAAATCTGGGCTGTGTTCACGCATACTGTCTCTGAACGTGCTCTACTGCTTCACTATCAACGCAGGACATGGAGCAGTGCAGCGAGTTCTTCCGAAAGAACCCCAAACTCGGCCTGGAAGAGGCGTTTACCCCCGAGCTGCTGCTACAGCGTGCGCTGCAGTACAAAGTGCCCCGCTCCAGTCTAAAGCGGCTGGAGGAAGAACGGCATCTCGAGGTAAGGTTATATTGCTGTTCGTGCATCGTGAGGAAGAAGCTGAAATTCTGAGTGCGTGCGTTATCTGTGTACCGGATATCAGTACCTGCGACTTCGGCTCCAGCAAACGCCTCTGTCTGAAGAGCATCGCATGTTGTTCCCCACTCTCGAGCACGAAGGCGATGCCGCTGCACAGCGGAAGTCTCTGGAGCTGATCCGCTCTAAACTACGGCGCTTCGACACAGACGTTGCGAGCGATACAGCCTTCCTGCAGCAGAAGATCGAGGCGGCCGAGAAGACCCAGGCCCAAGCGATGTCGGTGCGCTATGCCATCGCGTACGAGCTTTCGGAGGCGGCTATTGAGTTGAACGAGCGTATCGAGATTCGAAACCGGCTACGCTCCAAGTTCCGCAAGCTCATGGAGGTCGCCATCACTGAGGCGACCACCGCATCGACGACGCGCTCTCCGGCTTCAGGCTTCCCGACGTGGATCAACCCGTTCGAGTTCATCAACGAGCGCATGGCTAGCTGCTTCGAGCGACTGCCTATCCTTTCAAGCTACATGGACACAGGAGATGAACTTCATGGTGGGGATAACGACACGGACGATGAAGAGGCGGAGGAGGCCGAGCGCAACTTGGTGCACCTCGAAGTTCTCGTGCCTCAGCTAGCAGCAGAACTTCGTCTCTTGCAGAGATCTCTCGCCTACAACGAGCGTATCGTTCGCCCTCTCCTTCAGCGAACTCGGAGACTTCAGCGAGACGCGCAACTCGCTCGAGTGGAGTTGGAGGAGGCCCAGCTCTTCAAGGACCGCCTGGCGGATCAACTGTTGCAGATCATGTTGGCCAGCGAGAAGCTCAAGAACGAGCGGATGCAGCAGCTCTTCGCTGAGGTCGATCAAGTCGAGTAGCTAGGCTTAGTGATGGAATGAGCACACTGGTTGGAACTGGATAAACGTGGGAAGTATCTACTGTATTACTACCAGGGGGGATGGAAGCAGACACGCACTAGAGTAAAAGGCGCGAGAGCTCGCGAGCTCTTCCTTGGCAACAAGCGAGCGCCTCTCGCCCCTTAAGCGTGCTTGGTTCCGTGGGCGAGGTTGTGTCCAGAGGTGCCTTGAGTGAGTGATCGATCATTCACTCGTGAGCTAGACTCTCTCTCCTGCTTACTCGTCCTCCGTCACGACGTCGGCGTCAGCGAACTCAGCCGCCACAGCGGGCTCGGCAGCAACGGGGGGAGCCATGCCCGGGCCCCACGACGGGAGCTCAGCAGCGACGCCGCCCAGCGACGGGAAGGCGTCATTGTCGCCAGCGTTGAACTTCTTGTTCTTGTTGCTCTTCTTCTTGGGGGACGCGGCCTTGGCAGGGGTAGCAGCGTCGGCAGCGGCGGCCTCGGCGGGCTTCTCGGCCTTGGGGCGGGCCGTCTGCTCGTTGAACCAGACCTTCTTCGCCTTGACGGCAGCCAGCGACTCGGGCACGGCGTCGGCAGCCGACGGGGGCAGCAGGCCGATGGTGCTGAAGGCCTCGAGCTGGGCGAGCGGCAGGACGATCTTGCCGGCCTTCTTGGCCTTCTTGCCCGTCTTGCCCTTCTTGTTCTTCTTGCCTCCGCCGAGCATCATAAAGTCCTCCTCCTTGCGCTGCAGGGGCTTCATGCCGTCGAGCTCGACGGGGGCGGCGGCGGCCTCGGCCTTCTCGACCTCCTCCTTGAGCTCCTTGGCGTACGTCTTCTCGAGAAAGCTCACGAGGGCGTCGCACAGGTCCATCTCGTCCTGGTACGGGTGGATCTTGGCCATCTCCTTCTCGTAGTCGGCGAGCTTGGCCTCGTACTCGGCCTTGCGGGCCTCCTCCTCCTTCTGGCGCTCGAGCTCCTTCTTCTTGCGCACGAGGCGGATGTTGTTGTAGTACTTGTCGTTGGCCTCCTTGAACTCCTTGCGCAGCGCCTTGATGGCCGTGAACTTCTCGTCCAGCTGCTCCTTGATCTCCTTGCGCTCCTTGGCCAGGATGGGGAACTGGTCCTTCTTGTTCTCCTCCTCGTTGAGGCGGTAGAGCTCGTCGAGCGCCTGCTTCTGCGCGTTGAGCTTCTCCTGCACGGCGTCGATCTCCTCGTTCTTCTTGGCCTGCAGCGCGCGCGCGTCCTTGATGCTCTCGTTCTGCTTGTCCACGACGCCCTGGTCGCCCGAGAAGGCGCCGACCTGGAGCTTCTGCGCCTGCAGCTGCTCGATCTCCTTGATCACGCGCTTCTCCTCGTTGAGCGACATGGAGCTCGTCTCCTGCTTGTGCCTGAGCTCAGCGATGGCGGCGTCGAACTCGGCCTCGGAGCCGAACTTGAGGTTGGCGCGCAGGCTGCGCTGGTGCTTGATGGTCGAGTCCTTCTCGTCGCGGGTCTGGCGCAGGCGGGCCGTGATCTGGTTGCGCTGCTGGATGAGGTTGTCCTTCTCGGCGCGCAGGGCCGCGAACTTGGCCTTGGCCTCCTGGATCTGGCTGCCGTAGCCGCCGCGATTCGTCTTGAGCGCGTCCATCTCGGCGCGGATCACGGTCGTGCGCGCCTGCAGCTTCTTGATGGCCGAGTCCAGCACCGCGATCTTGGCCTCGTGCTCGGCCTTGTCGGGCTTGGGCAGGCGCTCGATCACGTCCGGGATCTCCAGCTCAACGGCAGCGGCGGCAGCGGGGACCTCTTCGGCGCTCATGGTGACACGTATGTGTATGGGGGATATTAGTCTAGGGGGGACTCGATCGACTGTGACTGGCAAAGCAAGCACATGGTTTGAAGGGACCGATCGGGTTGGACAGGGCCTGAGAGAAGTAATGTGACACGCTATGCGATACTACAGGTTTTGCGGTTTCCACGTGGCAGAAATATGGTGTGCACCACACAATATTTGGGTGTGAACACGCAAACTGCACCCGAATGACAGCTCAAGTTGAAGCTGACCGGGCATTCCATATTCATCCCGAGGGAGAGAAGGATCGATCACATCGCAATCTTCCGCCCCACGCAGCGCAGTCTCACCATTGGAGGGAGGGAGAACTAAGACCTACATGCATACGGTGCAGGTGCCTCCGCTGCCGCTGGAGACGGCGCGCCGCATCGCTGGCGCTGCCATCAGCTCGCTGGACGTGACGCTTCGTCTGGATCTGGACGCCATCTCGCCTGCGTACTCGTGGATCGTGGTCACGCTCTCGTCGCACCAACTGGCAGGCCACGCAGGAGACACACTGCGTCGCAACATTCGGGAAAGCTTGCGGGTGCTTACGGCGCTATCAGCGTGCAAAGGGTTCTCAATCGCAGAGAACGCAAAGTTCTGGAGCGAACTGTGGCCCGAGGACCCGGAGTACGAGCGGCAGCAGCCAGCATGGGCCGCCCAGTGGAAGCGTCTGCGTCTGAGAGGGCTCCCCGTGCCTTCAACGGACAGGCTGAAGTTCCTATTCAGGGTCTGGGACGGGGAGGTCGGAGGCAGGAACCACGCGGACGTCATGGCACTGCTGGAAGGCATCATTGCGGACACGAAGGAGAGCGAGAGCGCGGGCTTTCGCCTTACGATGGAGATCTTAGCGCGACACATTGAGCAGGACAAGTGGCCGTTGTTGCAGGTAGAGTGCGCGGTCGAGACGACGCAGGAACGTGCCAGCAGATGGAGTCGGCTGATTGATGCAGCAAAGCAGGCGGAGGTGACCAAGATGTGGATACCCTTTCACTTTAGAGAGTGCTTTCTATCGGCGCAGCATTGTCTGGGGAGGTCGGGTGTGCTGAGAGACGCAGCAGCGGCGTTTCAACTGCAAGGCGGCGATGTCCCGGTGACGGAGCTCATGCTGCACTTTGGCTGGGATTCCGTCGAGAGGAATTTGGACAAGCGGCTTCGGGAATTTAAGACGCTCATGTGGAATATGGCGAGCGCGAATGATAACATGCTACGGGTGTTGCAGATCACGGGGAGATGTCTGACGGACGCGTCATTTTTCGGTGCGCTGTGCTCAGCGCTTCCGTTTATGGAGTCGCTGCAGGACCTTCGCGTTGTGCTACCGCCGGCTGTTCGAAGCGATAGGAGAGCTTTACTGTGGCGTTGGCTCGCACTGTCGCTCTTCCATCCTGGGTCGCGGTCCAGGTTGCAGCGTCTCGATCTATCGCAGCTCGATGTGTCGGCTGAAGATGTCGAAGTGGTCCGTGGCATCAAGAAGCGACGATGGCCCTCTGTTGCGTCCGAATTGCTGATGGGGAGCTCCAGTTTGCGGGATTCGTCTCTACCAACACGCGGGGTGACAATGGCGTCTGTGAAGAGCTATACCAGAGTTGAAGCAGAGCCGATGCGTCGATTATTCACAAAACCGCTCGTCACGCTGAAGAAGGATGAGGAATTTGTGGTACTCTCCCTAGGAGAAGATTGGGTTTGCTTATGGCTACCTGGCTATGGATGCGGATTTGTGAAGCCCCAGTCGGTTGTATCCCTCTCCGCACGTTCGAGTATCATACTATCGGGTGAGTCTGGCATCTCCTCCCTAAAGTTAAAGACAGTGGATATCTCGGCGACCTTAGCGCTGCTACGAGTGATTGGAGGCCGTCTTGAGCGATTGAGTCTGGACTGCGAAACATTCACCAACGCGCACTTCAGTGACTTGCTGGAGTGCTGTCCACACTTAACCCATCTAAGGTTACGATCGGGAAAACTCGATGACTTTTCAGCACTGGTGGATGCCTCGGTTGCTGGAAGCTGCAAGGTGTCCTCATTACACATCTCATCTCGACAAATTACGACATCAAGCCTGGAACACTTGGCACACAAACTGTCCGATCCAAGTCTGGCCAGCACATCTCGTCTACGTGAGCTCCACTTTCAAACCGGTCTACTACAACGAAAGGATTTGGAGGTTTTGCTGCGGCTGCTGGAGTCCAATCGTACTCTGAGCTGTCTGCACATCAAGCTTGCGTTCAGCCTGTTCGACGAGTATATGCCGCGCTTTTTGGCCCATCGCGGCGATTGGTTGCGAGGAGGCAAAGAAGCCAGGAAGAAGCTTGCATTCATCAGCGGCATGTGCTCTTCTGCTCCCGAGGACAGTGCGGTGCAGAGAATTGATGCAGTTATGCTGAGCAACATCTTTGAGTTCGCCTGTGACGGGGAGAGGCGCGTTTTGCTGGACGAGTATACGGACGGAATGACGCTGCAAGAAATCGTGGCGCGCGCGGATGCTGCCGAACGATAACGCCCTATTCATTGAATGGCGATGTGATGGATAAGATAACTATTTTCGTGGCTTGTGGAAGTTGTATTTTTTTTCGCTGAGAGCAGACTACTGTAGTACATGTAGAGTGTGCATGTCGGGTTCATGCGAACTGTTCCTCGCTGTCTCAAAGCCAACTAGTGAAGTGCAACAATGCACGCGTGTACTCTACTTAACTTACAAGCTCTGAGCTCTTGTTGTCACTCCAAGTGCAGTCGGTGGCAAGGTGATGATTTTTTCAAGCTGACTTTCGAGGCCTAAGATCGAAGAAAATGCGTTCGCAACCGAGAAAAATAGCACTTGCGGTCTGGTCTGGTCTTCAGGCGTCCTTCTCAAGGGTATCACCACTTTCCATTTTAGACCGGATGGCTCGAACGACTCCCATCAGCGTGGACCAAGAACCAGCCCTTCGCGGGCCCAGCGAATATCCAGAGCGACACGCTACTGCTATCGCTCGGAGAAGATATGATCTGAAGTCCAAGTGGGCCGCCAGGGCTCCTATTCGATCGAGCGCACCGAAAGTATGAACTACTACTGCAAAAACTCGTCGTTGGCTCGGGCAATTGCCTAACGCCGCTGCCTACGTTGGCTTGTGCAATTCTGCTCGAGTGTCTGCCGCTCATCCGAGCGGTGGGCCGCGAACTGGGTCTTCTGGCTCCGTCTGGGCTTGATACATGTAATGTTTTTATTGACCTTCGCTGGGGTGTCCGAGCTGAAGATCTTTATCCCCGAGCTCCACTTCACATGGTGCAAGAGGGTGATAATAGCTTTCGGTATCACATGTAGTGTAGCGTACATGGGGACATGCTTCCTCGTACCTGGCTTCCTTGGCTTCCCGGTGCCATTTTGTATGGCAGTTTGGAGGAGGCTTACTTGGCGTCTACCGTAGACCGATGTTCTCGCTGTTACCTGAGTCTATGTCCGTTCCTGCGGTTATTCTTCGCGTGCATCGTGCTTATCGAGCTCTATCTGTTGTACAAGGTGCTGTGCGATCTTGCGCCGCCGACATACCGAGGGCTTACACTCGCTGTTCTGCCAGTATGGAGACTCGTCGCGGAGAACTTTATCGTTCAGTCCACGCGTCAGCTGGAGGATTTAATTCCTGCGATGGTCACCTTCTTGGTTGACCTGTTCAGCATGCTTTTCGTGTCCGTATGCATCTCAACACTCGACTGTGGGCATGTGTCCCTCATTCAACGTCAACAGAGCAAACGGAGCAGCTAAAAGGCTGCATTCGTCTGGACTATACAGTCGAGAGAAGCTTCCAGTAAGCGGAAGAATGTTGAAAACAACTTGGCACCAACATGTAGCGTGCCGCGATAGTCTCAACTATCGCGAGCAGGGGCGGAGGCAGCCAAAAAATTCAGGGGGGCATTCCAGAAACGGGGGGGGCAAGGGGTAGATAAAAAATCGGTGATAATCGCCCAAAAGCGTCCAAAATCGAGAAATTTTCTCAAAAATCTGGGGGGGGGCATCTGCCCCCCAGATTTTTCCCTCAAATAGGCCCCTGATCGCGAGGCACCCGTGTCCTGGCCAAACACTATTTAATGTCACTACCCCAGCAGGAATTGTGAGCCCAGAATCTACAAGTGCGGACCCCAAGCACGGTATGTCGGCTGATAGATGAAGCGCTTCGTACGTCAGGGACTCCGACTGTTATTTCACTCTGAATATCTAGCCCTCGTCGAGTATGTCGAGTGCGTCGTTCCTCTCATCTTCATGATCTACACGTCGGTTCTTTCGCAGCTCCCCAATGTTATCTACTTCCCGCAGAGTATTCATAATTGGGATGTGGCCGCTGTGACGAACCTGGTTGCCTTCTCGGCGCTCGAAGTTCTCTCTCTCTCTCGCTCTGATGGACCAGTACCTTAAGCACAAGTTTAAGTTTCGCCCGCTGTATCAGCTTGCGTTTGTACTTGAAACGCAGTTCTACCTGGTGCAAGCAAAACTTCTAATTGCGACTATAAGCCACCTACAATTCGAGCTTCTCCATTTAGGTGAGCCGCTATATTATTCTTTCATCGATTTGCTTACACTAACGAACAATTCTTGCATTCCTTTGCGCATAGGTGTCGACTTTACGTTCCGCTTCGATTGGCTCCGACACAAACACGGATAGAGCACTTGTGGAAGTCACTGGTCATACAAATGATACCAACGCGATTCGCGTACATGGTTTTGAATCAAGAACGGACACGGGGATATTATATAATACTAACGAGCGGAACGCCAACCCAGACCAAGAGTTGCAATATCCCCAACTCGCCTCATAGCTCTATGGGGTCGCCTTGATAAGAAGTGGAATGTAGTGCAAGTAAGCCGTCAGGGTTCGTATTGTCTTGGGTGGGGGTGGGGGGTGGGGGGTGGGGGGGGGTGGCCAGGCGGTGGATGTCGCGAGAATGTCACTCGATGACAAACTCGCCTGAGCCGCCTAACGACAGTGCGAATTGATATTTTTAATACATTGATTTGAGTAAGCCTTTTCACTATTTAATTTTGGGGCACAACATTGTAAGTTAAATTGGACGAAAAAAAATACTATAACGCTCTCAAGAAATATAGGTAAATTGGTGGAAAAATCGATTGATTCACCCGTGTCTCATCAAGCGACATTCTCGCGACATCCACCACAGGCCAGCACCGGCCCCCTGTGTATCATCGAGCGACATTCTCGCGACAACCACCGCCTCGGCAGTGTCATCGAGCGACATTCGCCTGACCCGAATTTGCAGTTTCGAAGAAGCGGTGTATTATTTGAAGTATGATACCAGGGCAGATGCTGCGGCTGCGAGGCAGGCGCAGGAGATGCTTACCGATATGTAGTAAAAGAGATTCCTAACACAGATTTAATAAATAATGCTATTTAAAAAAATGTTGTTACCCTAGTCTTTCCGGTGGAGCCCTGGGTGCGTGTCAAGAAAACACAATATTTGTTTGAAAGCAGATGAGCTCAAAATTCGTACGGTATAATTTTGGCGGTTGTGTCCTTGTTGTCGGAAGTCCATGCTGCTGCTCCTGAGAACTGCGAACCCCCCCCCCGGACAACCAGTCCGGGTACCCCCAATATAATGTTTAAGTTTTTAAATTGATCTGACGGATTGACATCAAAAACAGTAATTGCTGCTTTCGACAGACAAATGTTTCTGTTGACCAAAATTGGGGTACCCGGACGGTGGTCCGGGGGGGGGGGCTCGCAGTTCTCAGGAACGATTTAGTACATGCCAGATAAGCTTATATGGAATTCCAACAAGAACGTATCCTTTAGTACATATCCGCAAGCATCTCCTGCGCCTGCTTCGCAGCCGCAGCATCTGCCCCGGTAGTGTACCTCAAAGTATAAGTACCAGTAAAACACTTTACTTTATAAATACTTTTAAGAAAGTGCCCTTGATCAGCACTTCGCAGCAATGCAACTCCACGCGCTTCAATTGTCTCGGATATCGTACTTTGAGAGAGTGAAAGCTACTGTAATAAATTGCTGTAACTGAGTTGCACGAACGTCGTGTGAAAGTCGTTCGATAACAAACTCGCCTGGGCCGCCTAACACAGTTCTTCGGACTGCGAGTATATTACTGAATAAGTGTATTCATTCCTACTTTTAGGATTGGAATCAACATAATTATCATACTCAAACTCGTACTAAGTACCTATTATTACCACACCCAAACCTACTTTTTGAGCACTAGTACTCATTTCGCAAGTCAGCATTTCTCCCGCGCATTTTGAGGGCGGGCCACTAATCGGTTTCTCTCCTCGTAGCGGCGCTGCAAGATGAAGGCACCGTCTGCAGAGGAAGTGCTGGCACTCGTGCATGCAGCCACCGGACCCGATGGGACTTTGGATCCGGCCATGACTCACCTGCTGATGCAGCTCCAGGAGCAACACGCGCTCAATCAGGCCCAAACTCAAGCCGAAGCCCCTGCTCAAGTCGCCGTTCCACGCCCCAATACCAATATTGACGGCTCGCCAGCCAAGAGCGTGAAAGCGGACCACAGCGCCAGTAACGTCATGGACTTGATGCCGCTATCGGCAGCTGCAGCCGCCATTGGGCCCCTCTCCAACTCGACAACGGAAAGTGAACCTGCAACACCTACAACGACGACATTGGTCCAGGCAATACCTTCTGCAACCCCAGACCAGACCCGAAGTTCGACGGCCATGAAACGGAAAAGCGTCCCATTGAGTATGAAGAAAGAGGCCATTGAGTGGATCATGGGTCCGGGCAAAGGGATCCCGTCCCGAGCCGAGAAGCACTTTGCGGCGTTGAATTGGGACGTCAGCGCCTCCTCCTTCCGCAAGTGGTGGAAGAACCGAGACAAGATTCTGGGCGACTCTGGCAGCAAGAAGCGCGTCAGCGGCGGAGGACGCAAGCCGTACTTGGAGGACTCGGAGGAGAAACTATTGGTCATGGTGATCAAAGAACGAGCCAAGAAGGAGCGCGTCACGAGGAAGTGGATCGCCAAGACGGCGCAGCACATGTTCCAGCGCTCGGACTCGACCTTCAAAGCGTCCGAGAACTGGGTCACCAAGTTCATTCGGCGCAATGGACTCACACTCAAGCGCAGCTACGTCACATACGAGCCGCAACAGCCGACACCGGCAGGTTCAGCTATGAGCACGCAACCAGCGGTGGCGACGGGGGCTACCGCAAACAAGTAAGTCTTGGTCTTTTTGACGGATATGGTGTTGTTTAGATTGTGTGAGCGCTGATTCCTTGTCTTTGCTACAGTGCTGTTGTGTAGCAGCGTTCTACGCGTTAATATAGTTCAAGCAAGGCTAGCCTTTGCTTCGTTGGCGTAATTGGTAGCACACGACACCATCGAACGGTTTGTTTCTTGCTTCTCACCTGCATTGCCATTAAAATTAACCTGCACTTTACTTCAAAGTGCGAGTTCTTGTGTGCTGTCGAAATATGAACACCTTGTGCTTTTTGGGTACCATGCGTATACTGTATAGGACTTGAAAAACAGATATAATACAACTACTCTGCTAACAAAAATGGATTTTGCATTGAAATGGAAGAGCGCTGGGCATTTTAAAGACGACAGAAACTGGGTAAGCGTGCAATACGGAATCAATGAGCACTAAAACATCTCCAGCCAATGGTCTAGCCCCACTACCTCTCAACAAGCGCTGGTGGCAGCGCCTCGAAGTGCGGTGGAACGAAATCCAAGTGGGTCGCCAGGGGTCCTACTCGGTCGAGCGTCTCGAGAGTTTCGACCATTACTGCAAGATGACATCGCCGACTCGAGTATTCCTCGTCTGCATTCTGACCCCGGTGCCCACACTCCTGGCTCCCGTAATGCTCGAAAGTCTGCCTTTGCGACCCCCTTATGAGCCTTGGACTGCAAATTGGATGTTCTGGATTCGCTTGGGTTTGGCAAACTTCGTGATGAGCTTTGCCGGTATGTCTATTCTCGTCCCGCTTGTTCCCGACTTGAACCCAACGCTTGGCAAGAGATTGATGCTTTGCGCAGTTGTATCCGGTGCCTACGTGGCAAGTTTCATCCTGGGAGCAGCCCTTGTTGGCTTTCCAGTCCCGTTCACTGTGTACCTTGGGAGGGTCTTCATGGCCCTTTACATCCCCGTGGCGATGCTATTTGTTTTTGGCCGAAACACTTTTTCTCGTTCGTCGCCTTGCCGTCCCAATCTCGAGCGCTTTCTTCGCTGTTTTCGAGGGTTCATGACACAGACCACCATTTCCCCCTTCTACAAACTTCTCTACGGATTCGTGCCTGTAGCATATCGAGGTCTTGTGGTTTTGGTGCTCCCAGTCTGGAGGTTCGCTGCATCCGCGGGGTGGAAGACTTTATCCCTGAAATCGTCGCTATGACCGTGGATTTTTTTCAGCGCATTGTTTGTATCGGGTTGTATGTCAACCACAGGATCTTTTCACCTTTCAGCGTTGTTTATCGTCGCGGATATCGGACAATCGGTACTGGAATCTCGCGACCTGCGAACGAACGCAAAATATGTTTCCGAACTCCTTCAAGATCTCAAGAAAGAATCGGCTTCGTACGGAAAAATAATGAAAAATCCCGACACGTGCAATCTGCCGACGCTTATCCTGTCCGTGGCTCGAGATCCAAATGCCTTCACGCCACCTCATTCGAGGGAATACGGCTACGCGCTTGCTACCCCCATCCCTCTTCCAAGAGGGAAAGCTGAAAATCTTGCGAGGTTGCAAGCAACCCAAGCATACCAACCGCCCGATGCTGCTTCGACTATAAGGCCAGCATCACGTAGCCGTCTTCAGATTCCAAGGGTGAGGATTGCACCAGCAGCTCCAGAAATCAGTGCTGGTGGCAGCAAAGAAGCTGATGCTGGCCCCTACGATTTACAGGTTTCTAAGGCGACACCCACCGCCACTGCCGCCTCAGGTGAGATCTCGCAAAACGTAGTGATCCAAGGACTCCAGCTGATGTTCCATTGCGAATACCTGATACTGGTTGAGTACGTCGAGTGCATCGTTCCTCTGACGTACGTAATTTACAAAACGATACTCGAGCATCTACCAAATGTGGTGTATTATCTTGGTGGAGCCGAACAAATCGGAGCAGCGGCGGTGACAAATATTCTGGTGATCGTGACGTTGTTACTCTTCCACGTCTTCCTTCAACACAAGTTCGCCTTCTCCCCCCTGTACCAACTCGCCTTCGTGCTGGAGTACATAGTTCAAACTCAACTTTTCATCGAAAGCATCTTCCTGCTGCAGTACGAGCTCGCACACTACGGCACGCTCCCAACTTCACGCCAAACCTGACGGAATCCTCCAAAATCTAAGATTTCCCGTGCCCTGTTTTGATTTTGACTTTTGAAACTCCAGGCGCGGACTTCACCTTCCAATTCAAATGGAAAATAAGTAGTAGCCTCCAACATACCCTCCAACCATCTCTACCGCAGTTGTGGCAAATTTCCACTGTGCTTATCATACTTACACAAAAGCGCACTGGGGATGGAGCAGGATCAGCGCGAAAGCATCGACTGCGGCTAGCAAAGCTACTGTACACTGCAGGAACACCTCCTAGCTTTCCTCATTTTCCAGCTGCTTCAAGATCGGGATTGATACTTGTCCACAATCTACCTCGTAGAGAACCCTATCACTTTGCAGATCATGCCCCAATGAAGACTGTGCCTGACGTCCGACTCGGACTCCGAGAGCAGCTTGCCCAAGCAATCGCAGCGACGATGAGCCTATCGCAAGAAGTACCAGCACCAGCTACTTACTTCTACCTACGGACGTTTCCGTTGGTATATATTTCTACATGTACCAACTTGGCAGGAAGGAATGTGCTGAACATGCTGATGGCAAGTCTCCGTTGGCATCATCCTACCAGTAGCTCATCCCCACCAACTTCAACTTGTAGGACCCGCCGCGAGCTCATTTGTCCAGTATCGAAATCCCACGTTGGGCTCAAGTCGCCACCGTTCACGTGAAAGATGCTGCCCGTATCTCAACTCGTCGAGAAGTCGCCCGTGGCAAGCTTAGCCCTTACTGGGCTCCTTCTGCTGCCTCTCGTCCTCACTCTCCACTCCAGATACAAGAAGAACGAGGGCGTTGACAAGATCCACCGGCCTGACTCAACGCTGCCGCTGCTGGGGAACACGTGGGACCTCGTCATCCATGGGGTCAGAGGCGACATGCACGACTTCATGGTCCAAATGGGCAAGCAGTTCAACGCCGAGCCCGTTCTCATCCAAGCCCTCGGAATCCCCCTCAATCTCGTCCTCTACACGCCAGAAGCCTTTGAAGACGTGCTCAAGACCCAGTTCAGCAACTTCGACAAGGGCCCCTTCATGTGTGAGAACCTGCGGGACCTGATGGGCGACGGCATCTTCGCCGTAGATGGGGAGAAGTGGCTGCATCAACGCAAGACGGCCAGCAACCTCTTCACCATGAGAGCATTGAGGGACTCCATGACCGTCGTCATCCAACGTCACGCTGTCGTACTCTACGACATCCTCCGACGCGCCAGTGAGAGCAAAGAGACTCTGGATCTGTTCAAACTCTTGAACCGGTTCACGATCGAGGCGTTCACGGAGATCGGCTTCGGGGTCCACATGGGTTGTCTGGACTCGGAGGAGGAGCACCCATTCCAAAAGGCCTTCGACCGGGCGCAGCGAGCTCTTCGCTTCCGCTTCACTCGCCCTGGGTGGTTCTGGAAGACACAGAGGTGGCTGGGAGTCGGTGTCGAAGGACAGCTCCAGCGTGACATTCAAGTGATTGATAAGACGGTGCTGGAGATCGTGGAGAAGGCCTTGGCTCGACGAGCGAGTGACGTAGAGACCTCAGTCAAGAAGGTTGGAGGAGATATCGTGTCGCTCTTCCTTGATAGCGTTGGAAGCTCGAACGAAAAGCAGCAGCTCGACCCCAAGTATCTGCGCGATATTGTAGTCAACTTCCTCATTGCCGGGCGAGACACGACAGCGCAGGCTCTCAGCTGGTTCTTCTTCAACATCTCCAAGAACCCGCGAGTGGAGACTGCAATCCGGAACGAGCTGGAGCAGAGACTACCAAGAGCCGAAGCGGAGGCTGATACCCCTTCAATGCAGGACGTGGGCCAGCTTGTATACCTCGAGGCTGCGTTAAAGGAGACACTGCGCCTGCACCCGTCCGTTCCTGTTGAACCAAAGCAAACCCTCGAAGACACGACCCTCTCCGACGGGACGTTCGTCCCTGCTGGGTCATCCATTGCACTCGCCAACTACGCGATGGGACGGATGCCGCAAGTGTGGGGTCCTGACGCTGAGGAGTTCAAGCCTGAGCGGTGGATCGACCCTAGCACCGGGAAACTGATCGCGGTCTCCGCCTACAAGTTCGCGTCCTTCAACGCTGGTCCCCGCATGTGTCTCGGGATGAACCTGGCCATGCTTGAGATGAAACTGGTGGTGGCTGGTCTGCTGAGCAAGTTCCACATCGAAGTGCTCAACCCGGAAAACGTGACCTACGATCTGTCGTTGACGCTGCCCATGAAGGGCGCTCTCAACTCAGTACTACTGAGCCTACGCAGATGTGGCTCAATCGGTGCTGGAATATCGTGAGGTTCGCATGAACGCTAACACGGCTCTCGGCCTCCTTCAAGACCTGAAGAAAAAGTCACCCACGCGTCCAAAGCTTATCGGCAGTTCTGGGACTTGCGACTTGGTGGAGTTAATCCTGTCAGTGACCCGAGATCCGAACGCCTTCCACATCACCTCCTCTAGGGGTGTGCGAGTGTACGCCTGTTACCCTCATCGTATCGCAGGAGAGAAGCTCAGGGTGCTACAAGCAATGGATAACCAGTCAGATGCTTCGTCCTGCATGGGCGACTGCACTGCAGTCACTGCAGTGCTTGGCGGCTGTTGCGCTTGGACCCTGCAGTCTGCGGTCCAAGCGCAACAGTCGTACCAACCGCCAGTAGTAGGCCAGATGCTTACTCTACAACTACTCAGGTTGAGATACGTGAAGGTCCTTGTAGAAGTATTGCAACCTCGAATGCAAACGCGGAAATACTGGCTCAGCAGGGCCTACAGCTGATGTTTCACTGCGAATACTTGGTACTGGTCGAGTGAGTACGTCAAGTGCATCGTTCCACTCATCTTTGTGATGTATAAGTTGGTGCTGGAGCATCTACCGAATGTCGTGTACTACCCTGGTGGGGCCGGACAATTCGGATTAGCGGCGGTGGCGAATATCTTGGTGTTCGCTGTCCTTGAGACTACTTCCCTACCATTGCTGCATATTTTCCTGCAACGCAGGTTTGCTTTCTCTCCTCTCTACCAACTTGCGTTCGTGCTGGAGACGCAACGTTACATGGTCCAAGCCCAGATTTCCATCCAGAGTATCTTGCTGCTGCAGTACGAGCTCGAGCACTACGGTACGACCTCATCCTCGCTTCGGAATGTGTCTTGCCTACACTTAAGCGTCCCTATCACTGTACCACTCAGATTTCACTCTCCAATTCAAATGGCTACATAACAACAAGTAGCGTATCCATTGTCTCGAATAGTGCGCGCTCGATGAAGAAGGAGCGGAATCCGTCTCTAAACACAGAGACCTCGGAGGTGCCTAGGGGCTTCATCAGAGGTGTGTAGTGGGTCTATACGAATAACACACTGCTGGGGAAGCTGGCGCTTCCTGGCGAACCCCAAGTCTATTGTGAGTCCTAACGAGTAGATTCTGTTCTGTCCTGTTCACTGCCTGGCACTGCCTGTCGTCCAGGCAGTCATTCCTAACCCTGAAGCCAGCTCGGCACCGCAGGTTCCGCTTTGCGGTGCTCTATGAGTGAATGGAGGCTTTGCTGTAAATGCCTCACCACTACACTGCCCTCCCAAAGTCTACATCACTCATGGATCTGTTTTGCAATTTCTGTTATGCTTTCCGTGACGGCCGGTCTGTCGGCGTCGGCTTTGGTTTGATTTGTACAGCAACATGCTGTTGGAACTGCCTGTCGTTCCACCGTTCTGCGAACTGCGTCAATAGCACAGGTATATCTTTGCAGAGCTGCTGGACTGGTTCCCACGAGTCTTCAATCGACTCGAGCCCCTTCCAGCTCACTAGCACTTCATAGTCCTTCTTCTTCTTGTTCCACCGAGCTTTCTTCAGCTCCTCTACCGACAGCACTAGGCCCTGTGCGGCGATGTGGTTGCGGAGTTCCTCAGTTACTTGTAGTGACTGATCGGCGTAGAACTTCAACCGGGATGAGTGAACATCCACCTCCTCCCCCGTCAGTAAATGACGAACAGCAAAAGAGTGTTTGTCCGCTCGAACCACCTGGTAAGGCCCCACCCAAGTCACTAACAGCTTCTCGTGATGCTTCTGGTCGACCCTCGATCGAAGCACGAAGTCGCCTACATCAAAATTGGGCGAGCGACCATACCTCTGTGCTCGCTGGTTGCGTAGAGTCTGTTGTTCACGCGCGTGTATCATGGGTTTGTGTAGTTCTCGAATACTGTCCCGCAGTTTCTCTAGCCACGTTGAGATAGCAGCAGGTTGCACAGGTATCTCCAGTATCTCCTTTTGGCGTGTGTCCAAGCACAATGTCAAAGGGGACGGGAGAGGCAGTCCACAAAATAGTTCAACCGGCGCCCGGTTTCCTAGCGAAGGAACTGGTGTGTGGTTCAGGCTAGATTGAAGCATCGGTACGAAAAATGTCCAATCGTGGATGTCTACCGCGTACTCGAGGCAGAGCACACGAAGTACTTGGACAATGTCGCGATTCGCACGTTCCACGCTGCCGTTGATCCACGGGCAGTACGCAACCGTGAACTCATGCCGCGCCTCCAATCGTCGGCACACTTCTCCCATCACGTCGTTTTTAAAGTGTGATCCTTGATCACTGATCCACAATGGAGGTAAACCAAACCTGCTGTACCAAGCAAGCATCGTGTCGACCACCACCGTACTGGTCGGATTAGCACAGGGTGTCAGCTCGGTAAAGTGCGTCGCTTCATCTTTTAGCACGAGTAGGTATCGGCCCCCTTCGAAACTATCTCCAAGTGACAAAAAATCAAAGTGCAAAGCACGATTGCGCTCATTCGTTCGGTAAGTTTCGGCCCACGGTCGCTGGATGATCTTGCTACCCTTCACGTGTTTACACATTAAGCAGGATCGCAAGAAAGTCTCGACACGGGAGTGGAGGTGGTGTACATCAAAGTGCCTTCCAACACACGCTGCCATAGCGTCTCGACCACGGTGCCCCTGAGGCCCGCAATGGGCCACCACTAGCAGGCGCTGTGTGAGCTTCGTTGCACTTTTGGGTACCCACACTCTATCCTTGATGTACCATCCATTTTCATCATCTCCAGTCGCCGAGCGTGGTCGCTCCTCTGCGTGGTGCTTCTGCGTAGCGAGTATCACGGCCATCATCGGCCATTCGAAGGCAGGATCGTCTAGGGGCCGTAGCTCATGCACACGGGGCGTCTGTGGATTTACTACAGGTGCTGGACATTGTTGACCCTGTGGTATTGTAGCAGGAGAGGAGTTCTTGCCCTTGCGCTGTCGCTTGCGTCGCCTATGGGGCTGTGGAGTCTCCTCACGACACCTCTTTCTCAACTGCATTACATTCAGACGAACGGCCGGGCCGTGATTACCTGCCCACCTAGATATCATATCGGCCCACACATTCGTTTCTCCATCGATATGTTCCACTTCGTAGCGATACTCCATTAATTTCGTCGACCATCTTAGCAATTTGCCACGGATATGTTTCTTCACCTCTTTTCCCGGCGCGAATACGTAGATCAGGTTACGGTGATCACAGTAGAGTTTAAAGCCGCCCGGACGAAGTAGGAGGTAGCTGAGCTTATCACATGCGCAGATGATGGGGTACGCTTCCTTCTCTATAATGCTCCAATTACATTGCGACCCCGTGAAAGTGCCGCTCAGGCAGATGAGAAGCTCATGCTGCTGCTCATGGACTTCCTTACGCGGCTTCCAGTCCACTACTTGCGATACAAGCACAGACCAACCAGTATCGGACGCATCCGTGAGCAGACACGTAGTTGCCCCTTCCTTCGGAAACGCTAGTGTCACACTCGTAGACAGCAATTGCTTCATCTCATCATACGCAATTCGCTCCACTGCACTTAAATTCACTGCAATCCCAGAGGCCACCCTCTTAGTACGCTTAGAAGCCCTCGAGAGAGCTCTATCCAAAGCGTCCTGAAGTGGACGTATCACCCGAGCATAATCCAACAGCGAATCCCTCATCCAGTTCGTCGCGCAGATGAACTGCTGCAGCTCTCCAGCTGTGCTCGGATACGGCAGAGCCTGCAGTGAACGGATCCGTTCTGGGTCATGGTGAACTCCGTTGCCGTTAATTAGCTTTCCGCACCAGCGCACCTCCTGCTCGAATAAGCTGGACTTCTTTGGACTGATCTTGAAGCCGAAAAAGTCTAGTAACTCGAACAATCTTTCAAGCTTCTCCAGATAAGTACTTGCATCGCTAGCGAATAACAGCAAGTCATCAATCCATACTAAGAGGTGCTTGTGCATTAGCTCCTCTAAGCACTTCTGAATTGTTGACTGAAAGAAAAGTGCAGCGTCGGTGCAGCCTTGGGGAACGCGGCGCGGCGTGTACACTTTGCGATGCGTCATGTACGATAGCCACTCCTGGCATTCCTCCGCGAGTCCAATCTGCCAGTAGCCCTTGATAAAATCGAACAGGCCAAAGAATCGTGCACCTTTCACCTCCTCCAAGTCCACATGCAGGTCGGGCATAACGCCCACAATCGCTTCAATGAACGCATTCACGGGTTTGTAATCCGCTGTCTGCCGAAATTCACCTCCACTTTTGCGTACCGGGAGCACCGGGCATGCCCACCGGCTCTCGGTATTTTCGTAGACCCAGCCTAGCCTCACCAGTTCGTCGTTAAAGTCATCAAGAAACTTGCGCACTTCCGGTGGGTACCTTCTCGCTTTGCTGCGGTAAGGCCCCGCACCAGGTTTAAGTCTCACCTTCATTGGTGGGACACGAGCAGGCGGGTCATCTCCAAGCTTGAGCCTCCAGATATCGAAACGAGTAGCGATCCTTCGGAGCGCAGGCACGAGCTCCGTCGGAAATCCCTTCTCAATAGCTTTGTCAACTAAGCTTTCGACGGCAGCGCGCACTTCGTCACTCATCATCTTGCCGCTACCAATCCGGGGTTCATCTTCATCATCAAATTCATCTTCTTTCTCAGCTTGCACAGCATTAGCCACAAACAGGTCGAGTTGCTTTTGTACGTCAATCCCGAGCATAGTCAACACATCGTTGCCAAGCAGAAATTCAGTCGAGTCACCGGGAATGATAAGACACTCAACCGGTTTAGCGATCCGAACACTACCCACAGCTGTGCGTAGTCTGAGATGCAGGTTCACAATCAATTCCACTTCAATAGGTTTGCCATCAGCTCCTTTGCAGGTGAGCGGATCCTCCAGCCTCACCGCAGTCACCTCTGGGCAAGCCTTCACAAATCGTTCGTATACAGTCATGCTCATGCCGGACCTGTCTGCACCACTATCGGCACAAAAAGCCACCGTATAGGCGTCCTCCAACACGACTGAGCGAGTCTGTGTTGGCAGGCATTCGGCCAGTCGTCGGAGGTTAGCGGTGCCTCCCCGCAGGAGGTCGCTCCCCTTTCTTCTCCTGCTTGGCGGCAACTCGATCACGGTCCTCTTTGCTGGCGGTCGGGCATCGACTGAGGTAGTGTTCACCACCGCAATGGAAGCACCCATCTTTTGGCACACCTTTCTTGGACGACTCTTCTTTTTGGTCTTCCCGTTTCTCGACTTTCCGAGCAACACCTTGCTTAAGTCGTTTCCCGGGGTGTTGGTGCTGCATTTGCATCGGCCGCTTTTTGTTCTGAAAAGGCTGCGGTTGCTCACGTGGCTTCGTCTTGCGTGACGTCTCCTTGGCTCTTTTCAGAGCGCGGTCCTCGATTGCTTGCTCGAGGGCCTGCTGGTTGATGAGCTTCGACAGCTTCAGCACACTGGTTTGCGCGTCGGGGAGGCGGTACTCGATCTCATTCTTCACTTTCTCCCTCAACATCTCGGGCAGCGAGTTGACCAACAGCTTGCATTTCTTCTTAAGTCCTTTCTCACCGTTAAAGAAACTAGCGAAGCCGTACTTCTTGATCAACAAGTTGCAAGAGACGAAGTAGTCGGTCACGCGTGACTGGATGTCCGAATTGCCCATATCCATCTTCAGCTCCTTCCGAAACAGTTCATTCACGGGTGGCAGCACCTGGTTCTGGTAGCTGTCTGTGATAGCATGTATCTGCTTCAGTAGGTACTCATCGGTCAGCTCACTCTTCGGCACTCCCCAACTCGCCTCGCACAGGATTGTCAGTAAGTCGTCATCGAATGAGCTCTTGACGCTCTTCAACACTGCGTCGAAGTCTTCTTTTCCGTCCTTGCAGCGCTCTCTCGTCGCTTCTTCGTATTCCTTGCGGAGCTTGAGCCATTCGATCAGAGCGTTACGCGAGGTGGAGGTCACTTTCGGCGCCGCAACAATCGCAAAAATTGGCTGCGGGGCCCGAGTAACTCCTGGCGAGCTCGACGAGGGCACACGTTCGGAGGTCGGCGCCGTCTCGGCCCCATTTGGGCCGCCCGAGGTCAGGTCGTGTTGATTCTCGTCGCTGCTGGCCATCTTGATCTTGTCCTTCAGTCAGTTGTAGTCGCGAGACCTCGCAACCAAAGAATTCTTTGTAGTGGGTCTATACGAATAACACACTGCTGGGGAAGCTGGCGCTTCCTGGCGAACCCCAAGTCTATTGTGAGTCCTAACGAGTAGATTCTGTTCTGTCCTGTTCACTGCCTGGCACTGCCTGTCGTCCAGGCAGTCATTCCTAACCCTGAAGCCAGCTCGGCACCGCAGGTTCCGCTTTGCGGTGCTCTATGAGTGAATGGAGGCTTTGCTGTAAATGCCTCACCACTACAAGGTGTAAGCATTGTCAACCGAATGTGGGTATCCACAGTTCATAGGTTGTGCCAGGGTTCACCCGTACTGTTAGGTGGCATGGCAACAAGCCATTCCAGATCCATGGGTTCTTCCACCGTTTATCAGGACGTTAGCTATTGTCGTGCTGGGACCCGTCAGCTAGGGGCTTCCCACTGACCATTCCCGGTTTTGCCCGCTCCAAGTCTCAAGCCGTCAAGATGCTAACGATCGACCGCATGACGGCGTCCGGCGTCGCAGTCGCAGCGCTGAGTGGACTTGTCATGCTCCCTCTAGCCTGGCGACTGCTACACGTTGACAAGAGGTAGCGTTTTATTCAGGTCAGAGGCAGTTCAGTTCATGCTCAGTTCATGCACAAAAACTTCGCCACATATGATGCCTGTGACGCGATTATAAAAAAGCAATCACAAGCATGGCTAGTCGCGACGTACAGATGATGTGGCCTCGTATGGCTTCTGAGCCATGTTAACTTGCCATCAATATCAAAAAAGTCGTATCCTCTCATTAGGACGGTAGCAGAATTCTATCGTAATTTTCGGAGTGATGGAATCGCAATCTGGTGATTTACTCTCTGCTTCTTCTCACTTCAGCATACGCAAGCAAGTGAGCAAGTAACGTGTCCTGTCCTCTCCTTCCAATCGACTCCTGCTACGATGATGCTTGGTGGCGCCGCCCGTGGAGCCCGTAGCTCGACCGATGCGCGCCGCAGAGTGACTACGGGCTTCCAGCGTGGTCGCGTGGGTGTCCGTAGCGCGATGAAAGTCGGAAAAAGGTCTGGTGTGATGCGTATCCAGACGCTGAGGGCTCCAATTCGCAAAGTTGCCCTGTATACCAAGAATATGGGCAAGTGCAAGCCTCCAGCTACGCCTAATCCGGGTAGCCCAGTGCTGACTACACTAAAACAAAATGCTGCTGCTGAGAAGACAGGCGAATATCGCGTTTTCGCGATAGTTGATCGCAAGAAATCCGACCGAGGTGTTTTGTATCGAGTTCAGTGGTGTGATCGTGAGGACGGATTTATATGGGACGATGCCTGGGAGGCCGGCTGGAGTTTGCGAGAGGATGGTTTCATGGAGGCATGCGCCGTGGTTGATGCATGGAAGGCCTCCAGCAATGCCAATTTCTACAAGTTTTGCAGAAACAACGGTCATGTGCATTACATCGGTGCTTCTCCGCAGGGTATGTGTGCTTTCTACGCTATCGGGCTTGCTGCGGATCTCTTAGGCAACACTGGTTGGCACACCTCCGATGTAGTTAGCAAATTCAAGGAACATTGTGCAGCGCGAGGCAGACCGATTTCGCCAAGGGGGATCACGTACGGTGAATTAAGGTTCTACGTAAAGTTCGCGAATGACAAGGTGCCCGTACAATGCAAGCAAATAAGTACCCGGACGTTGGATGCGAACCTTCTTGGTGGAGTTAGCGGATCAAGTACGGTGCAAAAGCTGATTGACTTGGCGCTTCACGACGGGATTTATTTATGTGCTGGGTACAGTTCGCTCCGAGTTAGCCACTGTCTAGTGATTCGAGTCTCCGAAGGCGAAAAGTTTGTCAGTGACGAGACTACGTTCAACCAGGGCATTCAACAGTGTGATCTGGAGTGGCTGTATGGGATTTCGTTTCTGCGCAAGGTTGAGCTCTATTCTGCTGATTCGGCTTAAGGGATTGAAGTAATTCCACGACGACCGCTACGTGTTTCTATTGGTACTTCATGTATATCTGCCTCCATTCAATTTTAAGCTTTACAGCCAATACAACCATAAACCGGCCTCATAATTATTCCGTTTAATTATCCATCGCCTTATAATTAAAGCTCACAGGCAACGCTCTCCAAATGTTCTTTATTTAGCTCATACAATTTCATTTATATCGCAGCTATAAAAAAACAACGTAGATAGGTTGCAGTCAATCCTCAACGTGCATATCCTATCTTACCATCTGTCTGACCATCTATCTTTAAGTAAGGGCTTGCTCCCTTTCATTGTTGCGCGGTGAATCGCTTCATCCTCACAACTCGTTCAGCCACAGCACTAGCAGGATACCATGCGCGTACACGAAGCCGTTTGGCGCTATGCAACCTCCGCAGACAATGACCTTGAGCAAGATTATCCTGAGCAGCGCCTTCAACTCCGCGAAGAGGACCGTCGCCGTCGGGATTCAAGTTGGCTTCGTGGTAGCGGAGGCAAAAGGCTCAGGCGTGCATGGCTAGCACTACAGCGCAGCGAAAGACAGCGGCTAATGAATGCAACTTCTGACCCCACCTTTCCAGAAGGAACCGATGGCGTTTTGGACGAACGAACCCGCACAGGCAGACAAACACGGCTCCCTCGAACAAGAAACCAGCCACGCTTGCCGAACCAAGAACAAGTGGCGGATCCAACTCCACGAGATTGCATTCGAGATACCATCGGGGACGCTGTTGTTGAAAACAACATGCCGAGATTAGCGCGCGTGAGGACCAGTGTGGAGGTTTTGAACTCGGCACGTGTCAACTTTTTTAGAGTGGTTGAGCAGGAAGCGTTGGTCGTGTTGCAAGCTGAATACAATCAAGGCAGTCTTAGCGGCTCCCTCGACTCAGTGATCAAGAGTGTTGAAGCTGCTGTTCAACTTACAAGATTCTACGACACATCTGATACCCCGCTAAGGGCCCTCGAATCGTTGGCGCGGCGACTGGCACACATCTTTGCATGCGTTCGGGGAACGACCGCGTTCGAGCCAGATCCGAATGATGATCTGCCCTCACGATCTTTTTCAAACGCGCGAGTTATCAGAGCTCGTGCAGTGTTCACGGACGCGTTGGCAAACCTCTCGGGCGATCCGCAATTTGCACACCGAGTTCACGAATTTGACCCCCACTTCTACCACCGTTCTATAGATGCTTCGGTAGTATCGCTAGAGAGGCGGATTCACGCAACATTGAGTAGTCAGTCCTGCGAGCTTGCGATCTTTGCAAGAACACGTATATTCAAATGCATATTGATTGATTTTATCGCCCTGCCTCGTTTCGATATGTCTTGTTCCCCATTACGCGCTTCCTCCTTCGACACTGCTCCCGCTGCTTCCGATCGCATCCTCAATGACGTCGCCAAACGGTTCAGCTTCGTGAAAGCGCTGTAGTGTTGACATCTGGATCGGACGCGGCAAATTTCGCTGAGGTAACACCAAACGTCTTCTATCATCCCGCAGGCAATTAAACTCTCCTCCATCACTGGACCGTTCACTTGGTGTAGGCGCAATATCAGGGAGGGCAACAGGCCGCGGTAGACGGATGGGTGGTCGTGCTGGGTGGCGCGCTCGACCAAACTCAATATCGCTCTTTGGGTTGGCATATCTCCGCGCTAACTTCTCTATGCCGGCCACGAAGTCCGGAAGGTTGGTGTGAGTACCAGGAAACACAGCGTTCATCTCCCGGTTGAAGCGCTCAAGGGGATTGTTCGTTCTGCTTACAGCGTCACGTGTGAAAGGTTCGACGTTCCACAACTTGGGCGGGAATTTGACGATCCATGTCCGGTGAAAGTATCCCCAAAATGACGCCCACTTAGACGCTGAATACGTGATTTCAGCGGACTCACATTTAGCCTTGATCTGGTTCGTGACCCACTGGACACCTTGCTTCTCCACCTTCTCCTGGGGGATGACTGTCAGCATATCCAACACGCCACTCCTCATAGCAATTTTGCACTCACGATCTTGTATCCGGTACTTCTTCATACGTCTTCTACATGCCTGTTTAAAGTGAAATAGGCAGTCAATCGTGGCTGCATCCGGGAAAAAGTCACCAACTGCGCGAATTAGGCCGGCCTCGAAGTCGCAATACACAAATTCCGGGTCCATTGCGTCGTCGGTGGCGTCTAAAACATGACGAACAGCATTGAAGTACACTGTGTACTTTTTGGAAGTCACCAACACAAACGCGCATGGATAATAACCTTTTGTAGGCCTGTCGTAGGTTGTGAACACGATGCACTGCTTGAACTTGGGCGGAACACATCGAAAGGTTCCATCCACGAAGAGAGAGGGCTTCTTCTGCTTCAACATGTTCAACAGGACGGGGTGACCCCAACCCAAGATTCGTTCACGGGTCTTACTGGACTTGCCAAAGTAGGAGTAGTGGAACAGCAAAAAATTGGTGTCGGTGGCCAACCCGCTGTCACTCAGCACTTGAGACTATGGCGAGACTTCGATCTGACCGTAGATGGAGCCACCGAACTCCTCCGCCCTCACGCGGTTAACGCGTCGAATGACATACTCTCTTGACAAACCAACCACAGCCACACTGGCGTCGGTACTTCCGTAGAACTGGGCCCGAACGAGATCCCAAATGGCTGATCGACTGATAGTCATTGATATAGCCATACGATCGACTTCACGTTTCATCTCTTCTGTCACATCTCGCTCGATGCTGGGGGTATGTGCCGTATCAGCGCTTGCGGAACGCCCGCACGTGTGCGGCACAAAGTTCACATACCTTTGAAGCCTAAAGACGAACTCGCAGGCGCCCTTGCATGGTAGGCGATAGTGACTGCATCTGTAAGTCACCTTCGTTCGGTACTTGTTGGCCCTCGCGTACTTGTATCCGCCAATCCATCTTGTAGTTTGACCCGTGCGCCGACGCGGCTGCATACCACCGTTATTCACCTCCCTCAACTCGTACGCCGTTCGTTCATCAACTTGAACAACCTGGTCGGTCATGGCGTCGTCACCAAAGTCGAATTCGTAGTCTTCGTCGTAGCTGAATGCTTCACCACCGGAATCACCACTGTGCGTTTCTCGCGCTGTAGTGTCGCCGTTGTTTTCAGTGTCGAATTTGTTCAGCAAAAATGCCAAGCTGAACTTGGATGGCGCAGCTAATACACCGAGCGAAGTCGGAGCTGTGAACGTTGTACTAACCGGCGTTATTTCAGGCGGAGATTGAGATGGCGAGATGTTTTGCTCTGTAACACGATACAGCGAATAACACAGAATTAGGGCGTAGACATAGACAACGTGAAGGTTTGGATCGACCTACCGCTACTGGCTTCCAAAGTAGGTTGGGCTAGGCGCTGGCTTCGCCGCAGCGGACGGTCTGGTCGACGTGATGTGCGTGATCCACGCGAGCGACGACCCGCCATTCTGGAGATCTACTTGTCTGTTTGTTTGCGAAGTTGATAATGAGGAGAACAGCTCCATGCAATGGAGTCCCCTCGTATCAAAAACGTAGGCGTTCGCTGTGATTTTTGCTTACTTAAGTATTCCACAGTACCCATGGTACACTGTGACTGCATAATTGCTCCGTGCAATTACACACGACAGATGCGTAACATACACGTATATATGGGACCCTATGGTCAACCATGGGGTGCAATCATATGAAGATTTGAGCATGTGTGTTAACATGATCTAGGCTGAACTGATCTGCATATGAACTGTTTTGCGCTCTTCCTGACAAGGACAAGTCTCAGCTAACGACCCGCAAGGTGCTGCGTCCAGCTACGACTCTACCCGTGCTGGGCAACACGCTGGACGTCATTAAGAACCTTCCTCTCCGGTACGACTGGATTACGAGTCTCTGCCAGGAAGCTCAAGGTGAACCCGTGCTGCTGCAGTCCTTGGGGACGCCCGACACGACGCTGCTGTCGACTCCGCAGGCTTTCGAAGACGTGTTCAAGAACCAGTTCGACAACTTCCCCAAGGGCCCAAAGAAGAGCGAGTACCTGCGTGAGTTGCTCGGAGAGGGGATCTTCGCTGTGGACAATGAGAAATGGTACCGTCAACGCAAGACCGCGAGCAACTTGTTCACTATGCGAGCTCTAAGAGACTCCATGACGAGCACCATCCAGAGGCACTTGGTGGTTCTAGACCGCATCTTCAAGCGAGCAGCCGAGACCAACGACACTTTGGACCTGTTCCGACTGCTCAACCGCTTCACGATGGAGGCGTTCACGGAGATCGGCTTTGGCGTGCACATGAACTGTCTGGACTCGGACAAGGAGCATCCATTCCAGACTGCGTTCGATAAGAGTCAACAGCTTTTGGTTCTTCGCTTCGTTCGACCGAGTTGGTTCTGGAAGGCTCAACGTATGCTGGGAGTCGGGGCTGAGGGGCAGCTGCAACGAGAGCTGCACGTGATCAACTCGACCATCTTCGACATCGTGGCCCAGACTCTCCAGAATCGAGCTAAGCGGGATAATGAGAAGGCGGGGAAGGACATCGTATCGCTGTTTCTGGATGACCTGAATAGATCGGGTGATGCAGACGAAAGCTGCTTCGACCCCACGTACCTGCAAGACATCGTCGTCAACTTCATTATTGCTGGGCGAGATACGACGGCACAGGCGCTGAGCTGGTTCTTCTACTGCCTCAGTCAGAAGCCTCAAGTGGAGACGAAGATCCGCGAGGAGTTACTGGCCAAGCTGCCAAGGCTTTTCAGTGGCGACAGCAGTCCCTCGATGGATGAAGTGAGCGAGCTCACGTACGTTGAGGCCGCGTTGAGGGAGACGCTGAGGCTGTATCCGTCTGTCCCCATCGTCAGCAAAGAAGCGGTTCAGGACACAGTGCTGTCGGACGGCACATTTATCGCCGCAGGGACGATGGCTGCGTTGCCCATGTGTGCTCTGGGGAGAATGACGCACGTCTGGGGCCCCGACGCCGCTGAGTTCAAACCCGAGCGCTGGATTGACGCGCAAACCGGCAAATTGATCTCCGTCTCGGCGTTTAAGTTTGCGGCATTCAACGCAGGTCCGCGTCTGTGCCTCGGTAAGATCCTCGCGATGCTGGAGATGAAGCTAATCGTCGCAGCTTTGCTGAGCAAGTACCGTGTCGAGCTGGAGCGTCCAGAGGACGTGACGTACGCCATCTCGTTCACGCTGCCGATCAAAGGACAACTCGACGCCAAGATTTCTGCTATCAAGCACAGCGCAGCTTAGCCGCGAGTCACGGCCCGTGACTGGATGGAGATGGTAAAACAAGTGAGAAGTTGTAGGCGCATTATAGCATGCAGGAAGTATTTGGGTTGGTAAATATTGAGGGTGTTGCGTCGTGAGCTGGAATCCATGGAGAGCTAGCCTTTTCGCCTTAGCACCGGCGATATACTTGGGACTAGTGCCACTAGTCTAGTGGTGATAAACAGCATTAGTGGTGTCGCCACTATAGCCTCGGGTGTGTGGGCGATGTTAGTGAGATTGCATTCGTCGAGTTTGCCACTCTTTTCGTCTGTGGTTCAGCTGTGATCGAGTAGGCGAGGAGAACCCCGAGCTATTTCTAACTGCTCTTCGTATCGCGATGCTGTCCCAAGTGCTCAGACACACCGCTAAAAGAAGTTACCCGTGTAAATACCATGCTATTATATAATATATGTACTCCTGAGTGTACGCGCAATACTTTGCGTTTTGCACCACCACGGTACTGTACCGTTTGGCTGCACAAAACGAAACTTTCAGCGATGTGTTCGAGCATACGCCGGGCAGACTGACACAGGATCAATGTCACAGTCCTTTCGGAAGGAATGTTGGTTACTGCACGGACAGAACCGAAGTGAAAACTCTTGTGAAGCTCTAGTGCAGGTCATTCGGAACGACGTGAATGACTCATTCCGCTTCGACCAAACGTATTCTGCATTATGCATGCCAGATATCCCGCATCACTGTACCCGCTTGTTCTAGTCTCAGAGAGAGAAGCACACACCGTAGTTTACTGTGCTGAGCTAGCCATGCCAGCTCGAAAGCCAAGTGATCCCACCTGCCGGTGTTGCAGTCATCGGCAATCCCCACGTAATCAAAAAGACCATCACTCTCTGATTATGCATACTACGGGTGGTCCACTCCACTGGCCAGCAGCCGTCGAGCGGGTGCGTCAGTCAGATCCGTCAGTCTCCAATCGGCGCCGCAGACGGCAAGAGCTTCAAGCAGCAGGAGCGAGCGGACGGAGAGACCCCAGGCCACTTCTAGAAAGAAACAAAAGTAACGGCCGCATGGCGCCTTCCAAGCAGCATCGCGATGAGGAGCGCAAGCCGCTGCTGCAGGGCGTGACCGTCCTGCACGATGGCGGCGCCACGTCCGACAAGGCGAGCGCCAGCACGTGGATGCCCGTGGACACGCCCGGCCTGGGCGACCGCTACCCGTCGCAGCTTAGCGGCTGCTGGGGCAACGTCTTCTTCTCGTGGGTCACGCCGCTCATGAAGCTGGGCAACGAGCGCCCGCTCGAGAGCGACGACCTGTTCCAGCTCGACCCGCACAACCGCGCGACCAACGTGTCGCGCCAGTTCGGTGCAGCATGGGAGCAGCAGAAGCAGAGCGGCAAGCCCAGCCTCGTGTGGGCGCTGGGCAAGGCCTTCGGCTTCAAGTTCGTTGTGGCCGGCTTCCTCAAGCTCATCCACGACTCGCTGCAGTTCGTGGGCCCCATGATCATCAAGGACATCATCGCGTACCTGAGCGACCCGACGGCGCCGCTGTCCGAGGGCCTCACGTACGCTGGCGTCATCTTCGTGTCGGGCGTCGTGCAGTCCTTCACGCTGCGCCAGTACTTCTTCTACTGCTACGAGACGGGTCTGCAGTTCCGCAGCGCCATTGTTACTGCCGTGTTCGAGAAGTCCATGGTGCTCTCGGCGGCTGCGCGCCAGCAGCGCACGTCGGGCGAGATCACCAACCTCATGTCCATCGACGCGCAGCGGCTGCAGGACATGACTCCGTACTTGCACGCCGTGTGGTACGCTGCGTTCCAGATCATCGTGTCGTGCTTCCTGCTGTGGCAGCAGATCGGCGTGGCGACGTTCGCCGGCGTGGCCGTGATCCTGCTGGTGATCCCGTTGATGACCTTCATCTCCAAGGCCATGCGCAAGCTGCAGCAGCTCCTGATGGAGGTTAAGGACGAGCGCATCAAGATCTGCGTTGAGGTGCTCTCGGGCATCAAGGTGGTTAAGCTCAAGGCGTGGGAGAACTCGTTCGGCCAGCGCGTCATGAAGTTCCGCGACGAGGAGCTGGCGCGCCTCAGGACGTACGTGTTCGCGCGCAGCACGTCCAACACGCTGTTCAGCTTTGTGCCGTCGCTGGTGACCGTGGTGTCCTTCAGTGCGTACGTGCTGCTGGGCCACACGCTGGACGTCGGCACGGCGCTGACGAGTCTGGCGCTGTTCAACATCCTGCGCTTCCCGTTGTTCATGCTGCCGCAGGTGCTCAACAACGTCGTGGAGGCAAGCGTAAGTTTCGATCGTCTGCGCAGCTACTTCCTGGCCGAGGAGCGCATCAAGGTGGGCGAGGGCGATTTGACGGAGGTTGGTATCTCTGTCCAGGGTGCCGACTTCAAGTGGGACGCAGCACCTCCGGCTGAGGGTGACAAGAAGAAGGAGGAGGAGAAGGAAGCGCTGGTGAATCCGGTCGCCGAGGGCCCCACGCTCCGCCACATCGACTTTTCGGCCAAGAAGGGCGAGCTGCACGCTATCGTTGGCCACGTGGGCAGCGGCAAGTCGACATTGCTCGCTGGAATTCTGGGTGACGCTCGCTGCAGTGCCGGCTCGGTGGCGCTTCGCGGCAAGGTGGCGTACGTCTCGCAGCAGCCGTTCATCCAGAACGCGACCGTGCGCGATAACATCACGTTTGGTCTTCCGTTCAACGCCGAAAAGTACGAGGAAGCTCTCCGCGTGAGCTCGCTGAAGAAGGACCTGCGTATCTTGACGGCTGGGGACCGCACCGAGATCGGTGAGAAAGGCATCAACCTGAGTGGCGGCCAGCGCACACGCGTTGCCATTGCTCGTGCCGTGTACCAAGATGCCGACATTTACCTGCTCGATGACATTCTTTCGGCGGTGGACAGCCACGTTGGCGCCGACATCTTCAACGAGTGCATCAAGAAGACGCTGAAGGACAAGCTGGTGGTGCTGGTGACGCACTCGCTCAGCTTCGTCAACCAGTGCGACCAGATCGCTGTGATTGCCGACGGAAGGATTGCCGAGCACGGCTCGTACAAAAAGCTGATGGCGAAGAAAAACCTGCTGGCTCAGATGGTGTCAAACTACGTGGAGAGCCACCAGGATGAGGAAGATGATGAGAACACTACGTCGGCTGAATCGGTCGAGGACGAACTAGCTGACTCTAGCGACGACGAAAGGATGTCAACTGAGGGTCGCATGCACCGTCGTTCGCGTGTGTCGTCTACGAGAAGCGACGACAGCCAGGCGTTTGAAGAGGAAGGTCAGTTGATGGTGGAGGAGGACCGGTCGGTGGGCGATGTGTCTTGGTCGGTCTACCGCGTGTGGATTAGTGCGTTCGGCGGCATGTGCGCCGCGTTCTTGGTTGTGCTTGGTTTCTTTGCCGCTCAAGGTTTGACCCTGCTGGCAACCGTGTGGATTTCGTACTGGTCGGAGGAAGCGTCGAAGTACCCGGACTCGCAGATGTACTATGTGTACGTGTACATGTTGATCAACCTGGCGTATGCGGTGCTGCTGTTCATCCGCGTGGTCCTGCTCTACCTGGGCTCCCTCCACGCGAGTCGCCTGCTTTTCAACAAGCTGCTCAACCAGATTCTGCGCGCGCCTACGTCGTTCTTCGACACGACGCCGCTGGGTCGCATTGTGAACCGCATGTCGAAAGACATTTACACCCTCGATGAAGCCATCCCGGGCACGGTTGTAGGTCTGCTGAACACTATCGTGTCCGTCGTCATCACATTGGTCACGATCTCGTACGTTACTCCGATGTTCATGGTGATTCTTGCTCCGGTCCTGGCTGGATACTACTGCTCGCAGCGGTACTTCATCAAGACTTCTCGCGAGCTGCAGCGTTTGGACTCCATCAGCCGTTCCCCCATCTTCGCTCTGCTTTCCGAGACTCTGGACGGACTGTCGACGATTCGTGCGTTCGGCGTGGAGAGCAGCTTCATCGGCCACAACAACTACCTTCTTGACAAGAACCAGCGTGCGTACTTCCTCAACTTCACCATCAACTGCTGGCTGGCGCTGCGTCTCGAGTTTGTCGGCACGTGCATCGCTGCCGCTGCTGCCCTTGCCGCGGTCATTGCCCACGGCACAAATGCTGCGGAGGGCGCCGCTTTCGCTGGCATTGTTGGTGTCGCGCTCACATACGCGTTTACTATCACGCAGCCCCTGAACTGGACGGTGCGCATGCTGAGCCAGTTGCAGACGCAGATGGTGTCTGTGGAGCGCATCCAGACCTACACCGAGATGCCGACTGAAGCGGCCCTAGAGAGCACCGCCGCACAGAAGCCGGCGTTGGAGTGGCCTACGGCTGGTGCCATCAGTTTCAACCGTGTGGATCTCCGCTACCGTCCGGGCCTCCCGCGCGTGCTTCGCGGACTGACGTTCAGCGTGAACGCCAAGGAAAAGATCGGCATTGTCGGCCGCACGGGAGCTGGCAAGAGCAGTTTGATCGTGGGTCTCATGCGCCTTGTCGAGCTGGACTCGGGCTCCATCACGATCGATGGCGTGAATATCAGCAAGATCGGCCTGCACGACCTCCGCGCCAACATCGCCATCATCCCGCAGGACCCCGTACTGTTCTCGGGCACTGTCCGCTCGAACCTGGACCCGTTCAACCAGTTCTCAGACGACCAGATCTGGACGTCCATCAAGCGCGCGTCGCTGCAGAAGGCAGTAACCTCGCTGGACGACGTCGTGGATGAGAAGGGCTCGAACTTCAGCGTGGGTGAGCGCCAGCTGCTGTCCATTGCTCGTGCGCTGCTGAAGCGTTCGAAGGTGATCCTGATGGACGAGGCCACGGCGTCGATCGACCCCGAGACGGACCGTCAGATCCAGCAGAGCATCCGCGAGGAGTTCCGCGACTGCACGACGCTGACGATCGCGCACCGCATCAACACGATCCTGGACTCGGACCGCATCCTGGTTATGGAGAAGGGCTCGGTGGCCGAGTTCGGCTCGCCCACGGAGCTGCAGCGCAAGCCCGACGGCATCTTCAAATCGCTCGTGGACGCCTGGCGCCAGAGTAGCGAGAAGTGAGAGAGATAGCGGAGACATTCGTTCGCTAGATTGACCGTGAACAATACAAAATAGTTGGCACAAGTAACTCTGTACTGCAACCGCGCTGGATTTACTTCGAAAAAAAAAAACTGTCAGATTTTTATTTTGCTGGAGATGACTGTCCCACACTTCTCCGGTCCGGAAAAGAATTAACAGTTAGGTTTTTCTAATAAAACCTCTCTTTATTTTATTGGATAAAAATAATAGCGACTACGATGTACGACCAGCGCTAATATGAAGGTGTCGACACAACAAAAGGAGCCAGCCCCTATCGGCACAACAAAACGAGCCAGCAACACGATAATGGGGCGGGCCAAGGGCACCGTCGACATCCCTGAGGAAACGCGGCAAGCCATCGCGCTGTTCCTCGCTGAGCGGTCTGTGGCAGGGGCGGAGCCAGGGCCAAAATGGGGGGGGGGGGCATGCCCCCCATTTTGGGGAGAAGGCGTTTCGATTTTTTTAGATTTTTTTATTTAGACGGCACATGCATGAAGTTCACACTGTTCCTTCGCTTATTTGACAATAACATGGAGGGAAAGAGGAAGCAGCCCGCAATTACGACCTTCTTTGTGAAAAAGCCCCGTCAAGAGCTCGACGACTACGACAAGGCCCGCAGTATTGAATCAGATCCTGGGCCGCGACCCCAACCTGTAACGCTACGCGAAAAACAAGAGCAAGCAGCGTTGGAATGGTGTTCGCTAAACAAAATTCCTGATAAAGCCGAAGAATGTTCAGCTGGTGACTTTGTTAGGCGGGATCCTGCCCACAGACCACCAAATTTATTTTTCGTTAAGCAACTGGTTTTCGATCCTCAGCTACTGCGTGACGTTATCCAATCCTACGTTCGCCTCGGTCCATACCAACCGCAGCTCAAGCAATATCCGGCCCGTGAAATTGGTGGATGCATGCGTGCTTTTCAGTCCCAGTGGTTTGAAAAAAAATCGTGGCTCGAATACTCTCCTTCGACGGATGCAGTGTATTGCTTATGCTGCTACCTCAGTCGAGAAGTAATGACGCAGCAAAGCGAGCTCACAGTGTATGCACAACCTACCGCGGGTTATAGGAACTGGAAAAAGGCCACTACAAAAGACGGATTTGCAAAGCATGTCGGGACAAAAATCAGCTCGAAGCACCACTCAGCTCTGATCGATTTCGACAATCGCAGATCCTGTCAGAATGACATTGGTGTGGCTCTGAATTCTCAAAAGATTGGTGGACGACAACAAAACCGGGAGCGCCTGACCTTTATTCTGGAGATCTGCCTTCTCCTAGCAAAACAGGAAATTGCATTTCGAGGCAGCGACGAAAAGGTATACGATCGGTTAATTTTTATGTAAGAAATGAAAACACTGGACTGACTTTTTTTTTAATATGCACAGGATACGTCACAAAATAAAGGCAATTTTCTTGAGATTGTTCAGTTCGTGGCACAGCACGCGCCAAGTTTTTCTCGCGCAATGTCCTTAGCTGGGGAAAACGCTGTGTACACATCGCCACAAATTCAACGTGAACTGATCAAATGTGCGGCTGATGTTGTGCGAAAGCATATTATGGAGGTCGAGATTGCAGATGGATATTTTTCTGTTCTGGTGGATGAAGCAAGCTGCATGGCGAAGAAAGAGCACATGGCTATCGTAATTCGTTTTGTGTGCGCTGCAACGGGGACTATTAAAGAAAGATTTTTTGGAACTGTCCATGTTCGCGACACGAATGCGGGGACACTGTACGATGGTTTGATAACGCAGTTAGAGAAGTGGGGATTGCTTTTGGCGAACTGTAGAGGCCAGGGATATGATGGAGCGTCCAACATGTCGGGTGATTTTACTGGTCTTCAGCGACGTCTACGCTCCCAGTGTCCATACGCCTACTATGTTCACTGTTTCGCGCATCGACTTAATCTCGTCCTTGTTGCAGTGACAATGAGCACGGTCTCGGTGGTGCAATGCTTTGACACTGTGCAAGGGATTCACACTACTGTCGGTGCTTCGTGTAAGAGGAAAGATCAACTTCTTGACGAAGCCGCTGTGGAATTGAAAAAAATGCTTGATCAAGGGCAGCTAGAATCTGGTAGAGGTTTAAATCAGCCAACTTCTACGGAGGGTCTCAGCAAAACAAGGTGGAATTGCCACATTCGCGCGTTAAGAAAAGTCAAGATGCTTTGGGCCCCAATAACAAGTGTGTTAGAGCGTGTAGTGGTCGATGGTGTGAGCCCCCACAAGCGTGCTGAGGCGTCAGGAATTTTAGAGAAGATGTGGACTTTCGATTTCGTATTTCATATGGAGATTCTTACTGCAGTTTTGGGAAAAACTAATCGGCTGTCCCAATTTTTGCAGAAAGATGACGTCGATGTCGTGTCAGCGGTGAATATGACGAAGCAGATATCCAAAGAACTAAAAGAAATGCTCGATGATAGTTCTATGACTAGGAGCTCGCCAAGTTTCGAATCGATTTGGAACTCATCGGTCAATTTTTGCAAATCAATACAAGTTGACGACTCCCCTGTCATTCCTGACAAAAATGACGCTTGGAAACGACGCGGAATGAGAAGTCGGGGGTGTGGCAGGTCTGGAATTCCAGGAGCGGACTCCTCCAGGGATGCTGTCCAGCCTACACAAGAAGCTCACTATCGTGACGAAGTATATAAATGTATCCTTCGTGACCTGATTTCTGAAATGGATTCACGATTTAGTGGAGAAGTTCTTAGTCTCATGGAATTGTGCGGATCGCTCAGCCCACGTGATAATTTCAAGAATTGGAGCGCGACTAAAATTGTTGAGCTGGCTGAAACATTTTATCCCGATGATTTCACCGGTGAGCTGGATGACCTTCGAGAAGAGGCCACTCGTTTTCGCAATTTGGCAACGATTGACAAAAGGTTCCAAAACTTAAAGACAACGCAACAACTATGCATCCAACTCGTCGGGACCGATAACAACGAGCTGTTCCCGACCTTGCACCGAATTGTTAACTTGGTGTGTGTGCTGCCTGTAACAACTGCTACTACGGAGAGGTCTTTCTCAGCCATGAAAAGAATCAAGACGCGCCTCAGAACAACAATGGGAGATCTTTGGATGTCAAACCTGATGGTTTTGGCTATCGAGCGTGATCTTACAAACAGCATCGACAAAGACTCGGTCCTCGACACGTTTAAAGGGATGACAAAAAGAAGAATCGAAATATAGGTTGTAGATTTTACTTTAAAAAAAAACATGCCCCCCATTTTTTTAAGGCTGGCTCCGCCTCTGAACATCCCCAAGACTACCCTGCTGCGCTACATCAGCAAGAAGCTGGTGCAACGCGTCACTGTTCGCGTGAAGCCGACGCTGTCGGAAGACCACAAGCGGAAGCGCTTGGCGTACGCACTGGCGCACGTCGAGCGGCCTATTGGTAACAGTACTGATATGAGGAAGTGGTACGCAAAATGATATTACTAATAATAATTGATTTTCCAAATTGATATAATATGTAGGTGCAAGATTGTATCGACTGCATCATATGTACGACATGATCCATATTGACGAGAAGTGGTTCAATATGTACAAGGCCACAAACACATTCTACTTGACAGCTAACGAGACAGCGCCCTACACTTCGTCGCCTAACAAGCGCTACATAGGTAAGGTTATGTTTTTAGCAGCCGTAGCGCGGCCGCGCTATGACACTCATCGAAAGTGCCAATTTGATGGCAAGATCGGCATCTGGCCGATCGTGGAAGAGTCGGTGGCGCTTCGAACATCCGTCAACCGTCCCAAGGGTACTATTATTACGAAGTGCGTAAATATGACCCGCTCAGTCTACGTGAAGATGCTCAAGACCAAGGTTCTCCTCAGGGAGGGCTATTTTAACGAAACTGTGGGGCTGTATGGAACAACTGTTTAAAGTACTTTAGAATGATTATTTTAGTTTTGCGTAATTCTAACTAGCAACGACACAGCGAAAAAAACCTTAGAGGGGTCGTGGATACCTCCATTGCGAGCGTGGTAGTTAGATACTGCGTCGTGTTAAGCGCTCGTAAAAAATATACCTGGAAAGCCCGCACTTAGAGCTTTCGAATGCAGGTTTCGCAGCATCAATACAGTCATTACTTTTTCAGATATGCATTGGTATGTGAACTGTTAATTCTTTTCCGGACCGGAGAAGTACGTAGTACACTTGACCTACAAATAGCTACACTGTACTGAGCTATGCATAGATCTTGCTTCAAATACTATTTACAGTAATGCATCATTCTCTTCTTAACACGCGCCATTATCCTTTGTTCACAATGTTCGCTCGCGTATTGCCAAGCTGTGATCCAGATTCAACCACTCAAGGCATGCGGTGGTGGCAGCGCCTCGAGGAGAGATGGAACGAGTTTCAAGTGGGTCGCCAGGGATCCTACTCAGTGGAGCGGCTCAAAAGTTTCGAACACTACTGCAAGACCACATCACCGACTCGAGTGGCGTTGGTGTGCGTACTGACACCACTGCCAGCGCTTCTGATAGCCGTATTGCTCGAATGCTTGCCACTCCGTTCACCTTCCGAGTCGTGGAGTGCCAATTGGGCGTTTTGGCTTCGCTTGGGTCTGTCAAACCTGGCAATGTGCCTTTTTGGATTGTCTCAACTCGTTGTGCTTGTGCCGGAGCTGCATCCGACTATTTCTAAGAGATTGGTAGTGAGTGTGGGTGTGGTCGGCCCCTATGTGGCAACTTTCGTTCTTGGAGCGTACTTTGTTGGATTTCCGATCCCATTGACTTGGTATGCCGGAGGGTTTGTCATGGCTCCGTACCTTCCAATCATGCTGCTTATCGTGTTTGGTCGAGCGATCTTTTCAAGCTCATCCCCTTGCCGTCCCAATCTGCTCCGCTTCAATCGCTACTTGCAAGCGGGCTTGGGTCTAGGCACCATCTTCCCGCTCTACAAAGCTCTCTACGGATGTGTGCCAGCGAAGTACCGAGGGGTGGTTCTTCTTGTGATGCCGGTCTGGAAATTCGCTGCTAAACAATTCATGGTGCGTTCTACTCGTGAGCTGGAGGACTTTATCCCTGCGATCATCGCCACGGTGGTGGACTTCTTCAGTGCATTATTTTTATCCGTTTGCATGTCGACTTCAGGATCTACGTACCTCTCGGTGCTGTTCATTGCTGCAGACCTCGGTCAAGCGCTGGTAGAGTTTCGCGAGGTGCGGATGAACGCAAACGCCGTGTTCGACCTGGTTCAAGACCTGAAGAAAAAGTCGTCCAGGTGTCGAGGCCTGATGAAAACACCCGACGCTTCCGACCTGACAACTCTTATCTTGGCAGTAATTAGAGATCCGAAGGCGTTCTCAGTCACGTCATTGGCAGGGGTACGACTACGCGCTTGCTGTCCTCATCCTCTGACGAGAGAGCAAGCAGACAAGCTAGAGGCGCTGCAAGGGTCTCCTGTATTTGGACAGTCAGATTCGCCATCGATAGTCGAGTCGAGTACAAGGTCACAACCAACCCGACGTTTGCAAGTTCAAATGGCACGAATTGCACCAACCGCACCAGAGATCGTCAGTACTGGTAAAGCAGCAGATGAAGGACCCTTCCCTGTATTTATCGCCAACCCCGAGTCAGGTGAACTAGCGAAAAAGCTGGTTCATCAGGGTCTCCAGCTGATGTTCCATTGCGAATACTTGATACTGGTCGAGTACGTTGAGTGCATCGTGCCGCTCATCTTCGTGCTGTACAAGACAGCGCTCGAGCATCTACCCAATGTCGCGTACTATCCGAATGGGGCCGGCCACTTCGGACCAGGTGCAGCGGCAAACGTCTTGGTGCTAGGAGCTCTCGAGACTGTGTCGTTGCTACTGCTGCACTGGTTTCTTCACCGTAAGTTCGCCTTTTCTCCTCTGTATCAACTAGCGTTCGTACTGGACACACAGATGTGCATGGTCCAAGCCCAACTTGTGGCCGAATGCATTTTGCTGCTGCAGTATGAGCTCGAACACTACGGTAATGGATACGCATGAAACCACAAATGACTGGGATATACTAATGGCTTTCGTGTTCTGCATTATCAGGGATGGACTTCACCTTCCAATTCAAATGGCTGCAGGACAACAAGCACACGTACTCGTAAGGCTCCTCGTCAACACACTGTCGATTCATGATTATTTTGCTGTCCGACGGTCCGTGCTGGTGTTGCACCGCTCATCTTTGCTGGCAGCTGACGGCGCCTCAAGCTTCAACGTCGCCGACCTCGCATCACTCTCGTCAGAATCGAACGGACCAGCAAGAGATCAACTCCGAGACAGAATGCTGTCGGTCTCCTCGCTGCGCGATACACTCCCCTTCAGCCCGGTGAAACTCGGCGTCGGAGCGCTTGTGCTCGCCTCGGTCGTCCTGCTCTTGGCCAAGCCTCCCTACGAACCGGCCAAGGGGGGAGATCCGTCCAAGAAGTCGCAGCGGAAGATCCACCGCCCCGAGGCGACGCTCCCAGTACTGGAGAACACGCTGGCAGTGATCCAGGCAGCTCGCGCCGGGGACATCCACGACCGAACGCTGCTCAGCTGCCGCGAATCCAACGCAGAGCCCGTGCTTATTCGCTCCATCGGCCTCCCTGATCAGCTTATCGTCTCCACGCCAGAAGCCTTTGAAGACGTTCTCAAGATTCAATTCAGCAACTTCCCCAAAGGATCCTACCAGTGCGAAAACCTACGAGACCTGCTGGGCGACGGCATCTTCGCTGTTGATGGGGAGCAGTGGATGCATCAACGCAAAACGGCCAGCAACCTCTTCACCATGAGAGCATTGAGGGACTCCATGACGGTCGTCATCCAACGTCACGCTGTTGCACTCTACGACATCCTCCGACGTGCCAGTGAGAGCAAACAGACGCTGGATCTGTTCAAACTCTTGAACCGGTTCACGATCGAGGCGTTCACGGAGATCGGCTTCGGGGTGCACATGGACTGTCTGGACTCGGAGGAGGAGCACCCATTCCAAAAGGCCTTCGACCACGCCCAGCGAGCTCTGCTCTTGCGCTTTGTGCGCCCAGGGTGGTTCTGGAAGCTTCAGAAGTGGCTGGGAGCTGGGGCCGAAGGTCAGCTGAAAAACGACATCGAAGTGATCGACAAGACGGTGCTCGATATTGTCGAGAAGGCGCTAGCGAAGCGCTCGAGCGTCGCCAGAGGCATCGGGGTTGATGCCAGTGCCAGCCAGGGGAGGGACATCGTGTCCCTCTTCCTCGGTGACGCTAGCAGCGACACCCAGCAACTCGATCCGATGTTCCTGCGCAACATTGTCGTGAACTTCCTCATCGCTGGTCGAGATACGACAGCACAGACCCTCAGCTGGTTCTTCCTCAATCTCGCTACGAATCCCGACGTGGAGACGGCCATTCGCAACGAGATCGCAGAAAAGCTGCCAAACATTGAACGCAGCGGCGTAAATGAGAGTCGTACAACGATGCAAGATGCGGCTCGGCTTGTGTATCTCGAAGCCGCCTTGAAGGAGACGCTCCGCCTTCATCCCCCTGTCCCGATGATCCCCAAGTACGTTGTGGAAGACACTACGTTGTCTGACGGAACGTTTGCCAAGGCCGGCTCGCTCATCGTACTGGCCGCGTACGTGATGGCGCGACTGCCGCAGGTCTGGGGGCCGGACGCCGAAGAGTTCAAGCCCGAGCGCTGGATCGACCCTAGCACCGGAAAACTGATCGCGTTCTCCGCCTACAAGTTCGCGTCTTTCAATGCAGGACCTCGCACGTGTCTGGGCATGAACCTGGCGATGCTTGAGATGAAACTGGTGGTGGCAGGTGTGCTAAGCAAGTTCCACATCGAAGTGTTGAACCCCGAGGACGTGACCTATGATCTGTCGTTGACATTGCCGGTGAAAGGCGCTCTCAATGTCAAGGTGTTGCCCGCTGGGATGCCATCCAGCCCTGATTTCGCGTAAGAATACGGTGCCTCAACTGAATTGGAGTTTCGTATTGCATTGCACTCGACCGTAAGTAAAAGCCGTAAGTTTCATCACAGCGTTGTTTGTTATTGCTCAACGCGTTGCGATTAAGCCTCGCCATTAGACGGCTTGGCTGCGTCTCTCTGTCTCTCCTGCTGCAACGCCAACTGCATGGCGTTGTGGATCTGTTCAATGGACTCCGGTTGGAGTCCAAGCCAAGCAAGCTTTGTTTGGGGAAGCAAGCAGTGCCGGAACCCGCGAAGGCGAAGGGCAACGACTGGAGTGTTCAACGTATCGAGTGCATCGTGTTTCCTAGGTTTATTCTGCGCTTGACATACACCTTATTTGAGTCAGCTCGTATGAAAGTCCGTGCCACAAGACTTAGCAGGAGTCCTTCGTAAGGCCTCAAACCCCGAATGGCGTGAAAATGGGCGACATTCGGGCTTTCGGCTGTTTGTAGGACCTGCGCAAGTGCTTCCGAATTCTCTACGAGGGACCTGCCAATCTGCTCCGATAACGTAGCCCCATCTTACAGTGCGCGTGGAAATGATAGACGAAAATCCATTTTTTGTCCTATTTTTATCGAATCAACGCCAATGAGACTGTAAGTTTTACCCAATGATCAGCAGCTCCTGGCGGTTCGTTTGCGGTGTCGCTTGCTTGAATCCGACACGTGGGGGCGGAGCTACAGTATCAAACACGAGTTTTGCCGACAGTGTAAAGCGCGAAAATGATAGACGAACAACTTTGGTAGCCGTTTAATGCATCTCTTAATGCTGTTTAAGTGGTCTATGAGCTGGCTAAGACTTCTCTAGTACTTCGTCTTATGGCCTTCGAGGCGGTAGACCTCCATGCAGCGTTTTTTCATCGACCCAACGAGGTTCTCAAGCGTCGATAGCGGAATCTCCTCCCATGCCTTCTTGATGGCCCTGATCAGGTCCTCCCTGGTCTCGTATTGCTTCCCATTCAGGAACACCGCTCGAGCTAGAATTCCCCACAAGTTTTCGATAGGATTTAAGTCCGGAGACTTAGCAGGCCACCACATTACACGCACACCTTGATCCTCTAGATACCACTTGGCAGCCCTTGCAGTGTGAATGGAGGCGTTGTCATGCTGAAACTGGAAGTTTAACCCGCGATACAGGTGCGCGAACGGGAACAGGTAGTCACCCAGCGTGATGATGTACTTCTCCGCGTTCTGCTTGCCCTCCAGGAAAGCCAACTCGGACTTCCCCTTCACACTAAAAGCGCCCCACACGAACACACTCCCACCACCTGACTGCCGATTAGAGTAGATCTGTTTCTCCTGCCTCAGATCCCTCCAATAGTACTGATAGCCATCAGGGCCGTCTAGGTTAAATTTCTTTTCGTCAGAGAACACCACTCGGTTCCATTTGCGCCCATGTTCCACAAACTGAGTGGCCCACTTCAACCTGGCCGTGATGTGGGCCGGTTTCAGCACCGGGCATGCAAGGCGCTTCTCGTGCACCATGTTGTCCGAGTCGTGCAGCACCTCCTGCACTCTGCGCACTGAAATTGGAAGCTGCAGATTGTCCTTCAGTTGTCTAGCGCTCACACCAGTCTTTGATGCCTCGCGTAGCAGGCGGCGCTCAGCGGTAGGCGTTAGCTTCCTGGGCCTTCCGGTGCTCTTTGCGGTGCCGTACGCCTCCGGATCGCGCAGGAAGCTGTCCACCACCTTCCACGAGCGGCTCACTCGCTTTGCGATCGCATTAGTAGACAGATTTCCCTCCTTGTAGGCTAGTATCTGACTCTTCTCGATGTCAGTCAGCGACTTGCCTCTCCCCATTGTTAATCTGTAAATTTTAAGAAAGCAATGTTGCAATAGCCACGGTTAGTGCTTCTAGTATCTATTTTAGCACGTACAAGCATCAACGGGTCTCATAGCTGCTGCAATCGCTGGGAGTACGCACCTCGGCTATCTTTTTCGCGCTTGGGGGGGGGACTGAGGGAAATGAAGTTTGGGCTGCTGCTCCGCCCCCACGTGTCGGATTCAAGCAAGCGACACCGCAAACGAACCGCCAGGAGCTGCTGATCATTGGGTAAAACTTACAGTCTCATTGGCGTTGATTCGATAAAAATAGGACAAAAAATGGATTTTCGTCTATCATTTCCGCGCGCACTGTAGTAGGTGGCTGTTTTACACGTCCGATTCACCAAAACAACTGAAAAGCACAATACATGTACGAAAGTTGCGGAGCCTCAGCGCAGTGGCTGTCACGGCACCGGCAAGCATCCTCAACCTCGGTGATGTCGACCCCTCCAGCCCTAACCGTCCAGCATGCCATGGAGTGAGCTCCACCTACCGGCAACCACGGCGTGAGGTGGGAGATCCAGGTGCAGTAGCAGCAGCAGCAGCAGCAGCAGCAGCACGCCGGCGGCGCACCTACGCCTGGGCGGGCTCGTCACCGGAGAAGTCACCGCTGGACACGAGACGACGGATGCATTTCAAGAAGGAGGGGGATGCAGGCACGCCCACCGTGCATCGCGCCCGACTGGCCACGCACCCTGTGATCAAGAATTCCTACGCGCGGCGGAACCCACCTCGAGGCTGTTGGCGCCACCCGAGCCAGTGGGCACCACCAGGGTGTATGTTGCGGTAGGGGGAGCGGGGGGGGGGGGGGGGGGGGGCGACGCAGGAGGCAAATGGCGTCCAACTGAGTTTCGCTGCACGAGCTACTTCACCGGCGAGTGCTGCGCTCTAGGTCTGCGTCCCCCTCCGACGGCTGACCGGGTGGTGGCCTACTGCTTCGCCGCCCACGTGAACCTCGGACGGAGACATGGGAGATCCAGCTGCTTCGCTTGAAGATCAAGTCCAGTCCCGCAATGCACTACGGCGTTGTCTACAGTGACTACAAACGAGAAGCCAAGTCAAGGTGGAGGCCTGCGCTCCCAAGCCAGCCTCACAATGTACGACGACAGCAGACTCAAACCCGCTCCACACTCCGTGCTGCGAGGATACGGACAGCGAAGCGTTGGTGGGCAAGCCGCATCTTGCATATACGTTCGGTCTGTTTATGATGGGCAAAGAAAGCGACATTGCACTGCAGATCAAGTTTCGCCGCACTCGGATCCAAGTAGAAGGAAGTAAAGTCTGCAAACTACGTATTTTTTTCATATTGACACGAATACAATTGCTTCGAAGTTCGAAGTTCTAACACTATGTACAGCGGGTCCGGTAATTGAAGGTACCCCCCCCGGTAAATGGGTACATTTGACGAGCTCTTGAAGCCATTTTTTCTCGGATTGAAGCGCGGGTTTCGCGAGATGATAGAGACATCCCTACTGAACGTGTATATCACTTGCTGATTGGCCTTTAGCACGTGGTTTTTTGCCAATCATCGATAGAACAAAAACACATGTGCATAACTGAAGGTACCCCCTGCAGGGTTTATGGACTTTATCGTCGGATGTCGCCCGAATGTTGCTCCAACAGCAGTAGTAAACTGCACCAGTGCATGTGTTCTACCTCGCTGATGGTCGAAGCCATCGCTCTTATGGCTGCTGTTGCTTATGTAACGCACCAACACTATGATATCTATCGATACGTACGAACGGGAGCTCATATCAACGGCCCATTCAAAAGAATTCACTCGTAGTCCCAGACCTCCGGCTGACTCGTGGGGGTCTAGTCCATTTGACTTACTTTTTGTGGCGGGACATGGAAGGGGGTGCATGAATCCCTTAGTTGCAATCTTTTATCAGTGATAATTTTACAACCGCTAATACTGAAGACATATCGTTTGACGTGCGTATGCAAGAGATAACAGGGAAGAGGGTCCTGTGCTGCCGAACGCATGAAGTAGCCGTTAAATTATTCAAGCATCGGCGCTCGAGCGTAGGAAGGTGCTGTATTGGGCCAACAAATCCCATGATCACTTGGTTTAAGTATGAAGTACTGGGGGTACCTTCACTTTCTCACGTGGTGTCCTCAATCTAACCTTGATTAACAATGCAGAACCCGTTAAGACCGTTCGCCGTGCTCGCCATCCAATAAATCTAATGATTATCTATCGAATGGTCTAAGTTTCACTAAAAAAGAACAAATATTGACTTCACAATCGTCAAAATAACACATGAATACAAGGGGTACCTTCAATTACCGGACCCGCTGTATTGTTCCGAAGTTACCGGTATGCAAATTTATGTGCCATTGACAGCTTTTTCTTCAGCAGCGTTGTGCACGAGGTTGTACTGTACTACACCTTATTAATAGTAAAGCAATTCCCGTAGTTACTGGGCCTAGACGTATTGGTGCTCTGTACTGTAGACTTCGTGTTGTTTCCCACGATTTTTTTTTTACATTCTAGTACACCATACCAACGTAGAGATGTGAAGTTACCTCTGCTGTGGCTAGAATCTCGGTAGAGCAGCTCAATATTGCAAGAAGGTATTACATGGACTAACTTACAGCTAGCAGCGGTAGTGAGACATCGGGGATTGCCACTGCTCATTCGGAGTAGCCACTCACATGGAACACCTTTATCTGCAACAAACCTGGCCAATACTTAGTAGGACAGATAGATGAAAGGAGCATGGAGAAGAATTGTCGTGTCATGTTCCATTGCTGCGGTTGTTTGGTTCAGGTCTTCCGATTCGGTCTCATAAACAGCATGTTCAAATCCTAGACCTGATCTGCATTAGAACCAAAATAAAGGCAACCGTAGCTATCCAACTAATGCTATTGACATCATTCGCTCCTCAGCACAATGCGCCATTATCCTCTTTTCACAATGTTCGCTCGCGTATTGCCAAGCTGTGATCCAGATTCAACCACTCAAGGCACGCGGTGGTGGCAGCGCCTCGAGGAGAGATGGAACGCAATTCAAGTGGGTCGCCAGGGATCCTACTCAGTGGAGCGCCTCGAAAGTTTCGAACACTACTGCGAGACCACATCACCGACTCGAGTGGCGTTGCTGTGCGCACTGACGCCACTACCAGCACTTCTGATCGCCGTATTGCTCGAATGCTTGCCACTTCGTTCACCTTCCGAGTCGTGGAGTGCCAATTGGGCGTTTTGGCTTCGCTTGGGTCTGTCAAACCTGGCAATGTGCCTTTTTGGATTGTCTCAACTCGTTGCGCTTGTGCCGGAGTTGCATCCGACTTTTTTGAGAGATTGGCGGTGAGTGTGGGCGTGGTCGGCCTCTATGTGGCAACTTTCGTTCTTGGAGCAAACTTTGTTGGATTTCCGGTCCCATTGACGTGGTATAGTGGAGGGTTTGTCGTTGGTCTGTATATTCCAATCATGCTGCTTATCGTGTTCGGTCGAACGATCTTTTCGAGCTCGTCGCCTTGCCGTCCCAATCTCCTCCGCTTTCATCGCTACGTGCAATCTAACATGGGTCTAGCTACCATCTTCCCACTCTACAAATCTCTCTACGGATGTGTGCCGGTTGGGTACCGAGGGGCGTTTCTGCTTGTGATGCCGGTCTGGAAATTCGCTTCAAAACAATTCGTGGTGCGTTCTAATCGTGAGCTGGAGGACTTTATCCCTGCAATCATCGCCACGGTAGTGGACTTCTTTAGTGCATTATTTGTATCCGTTTGTATGTCGACCTCAGGGTCAACGTATCTATCGGTGCTGTTCATCGCGGCAGACCTCGGTCAAGCGCTGGTAGAGTTTCGCGAGGTGAGGATGAACGCAAATGCCGTGTTCGACCTACTTCAAGACCTGAAGAAAAAGTCGTCCTGGAGTCGAGGCCTGATGAAAACCCCCGACATTTCCGACTTAACAACTCTTATCCTGGCAGTAATTCGAGATCCGAAGGCATTCCACGTCATGTCACTGGCAGGGGTACGACTACGCGCTTGCTGTCCTCATCCTCTTACGAGAGAGCAAGCAGACAAACTTCAGGTGCTGCAAGCGTCTCCTGCATTTGGGCAGTTAGATTCGCCCTCGACAGTCGCGTCGAGTACAAGGTCGAAACCAACCCAACGTGTGCATGTTCAATTGGCACAAATTACACCAACCGCTCCGGACATTACCAGTACTGGTAAAACACCAGATGAAGGACCCTCACCTGTACTTATTCCCGAGTCCGGTGAACTAGCTAAGAAGCTGGTTCATCAGGGTCTCCAGCTGATGTTCCATTGCGAATACTTGATACTGGTCGAGTACATTGAGTGCATCGTGCCGCTCATCTTCGTGCTGTACAAGACTGCGCTCGAGCATCTACCGAACGTCGTATACTATCCGGGTGGGGCCGGCCACTTCGGACCAGGTGCAGCGGCAAACGTCTTGGTGCTAGGAGCTCTCGAGACTGTGTCGTTGCTACTGCTGCACTGGTTTCTTCACCGTAAGTTCGCCTTTTCTCCTCTGTATCAACTAGCGTTCGTACTGGACACACAGATGTGCATGGTCCAAGCCCAACTTGTGGTCGGATGTATTTTGCTGCTCCAGTTTGAGCTCGAGCACTACGGTAAAGGATACGCACAAAACCACAGATGATGCATCGACACTGAACATCCTAATGTTTTTTTTTTGTGTTCCGCACCACCAGGTACGGACTTCACTTTTCAATTTAAATGGCTGCACGACGACAAACACACGTACACGTAAGTTCATGTCCTACTCTTATACCCGACCTGAAAGGAATCACGTGACACCGACCCGGTCCATCCTTAATTTCGTTGCGCGACTTGGTGTTGAGCCGCTCTGAAGCTTGCAGCGCTGTCAACTGCCAGCAATGCCATGTCGCTACCTCGCCTCAATCTCGTCAGCATCGAACGGACTCGCTAGACCCCAGCGCCAAGAACGCTGTCGGTCTCCTCGCTGCGCGATAAACTCCCCTTCAACCTGGTGAAGCTCGGTATCGGAACGCTCGGTCGTCCTGCTCCTGGCCAAACCTACCTACGAACCGGCCATGGGGAAGACCCGTCCAAGAAGGCGCAGCCAAAGATTTACCACCCCGAGGCGACAGCAGCAGGTCTGGGGGCTGAACGCCGAAGAGTTCAAGCCCGAGACCCTAGCACAGGAAAACTGATTGCGGTCTCCGCCTACAAGTTCGCGTCTTTCAATGCAGGACCGCGCATGTGTCTTGGCATGAACTTGACCATGCTGGAGATGAAGCTGGCGGTGGCAGGTGTGCTGAGCAAGTTCCACATCGAAGTGTTGAACCCGGAGAACGTGACCTACGATCTGTCATTGACATTGCCAGTGAAAGGCGCTCTCAATGTCAAGGTGTTGCCCGCTGCGATGCCATCCAGCCCTTATTTCGCGTAAGAATACGGTGCCTCAACTGAATTGGAGCTTCGCATTGCATTGCACTCGTCCGTAAGTAAAAGCCGTAAGTTTCATCACAGCGTTGTTTGTTATTGCTCAACGCGTTTGCGATTAAGCCTCGCCATTAGACGGCTTGGCTGCGTCTCTCTGTCTCTCCTGCTGCAACGCCAACTGCATGGCATTGTGGATCATCCGGCAGTCGGTCGTGTACGGGATCGAGTAGTCCACAAACGAGCCTGTCACCAGCAACACCAACGTCACTACATGCACACAATATCTCCTGAATTGCCACGCTCTTGCCACGAACCTAGGACGCCGAGGATGGCGAACGGCTTGTAGGATTTCCGCTGGATGCTGATGGGGATGCCGACCAGGACGCCAGCAATGCAGTACTATGTATGACACACATAAGTCAGTTGGAGCAAGGACCCAGTGCTGGATCCATCAGAGCAGGTCCGTACCAGGATCTGGCGGTTGATCATGCAGGACGTGAGCATCTGCTGCAGCTGTGCCGAGTCTTCATTGCCCTTGGGCTGCAGGCTCTCGTCTCCTTCGCGCTTGAGGAACATGACGGGTGAACTCTGTGCTCTCGTTGCGATAAATTACCGTTTGTGTGACAGTACATCAAATACATCGACTTTAAGAGGGATTCAGACATGGCTACAAAACTTGTGGCGATCT